>CM024754.1:125483619-125883619 GCA_014218235.1 Colocasia esculenta
GAAAGCTATGCAAGAAACAGTAGCTGGATTGACTCAGGCCCTGCCAAATGTGGTTCAGGCTGGAAATCAGGCTGCTGCAGTTAGAAATGGAGCGGTGATTGCACCGCAATTTTAGGAGTTTGAACCCTCCTCGTTCTCTGGATCCCCTGATCCGGACGAAGCAGAGAACTGGCAGGAGGAGATAGAAAGGATCTTCCAAGTCATGCAATGCACTAACAGGGAGAAGGTGGTACTGGCCACTTTCCAATTCACTAAGGATGCTCGAGCATGGTGGAAGGCCACATCGGCCCACCTGCCTAATGTTGGCGAACTGGAGTGGGCGGATTCCTGGAGATATTCCGGGGAAAGTATTTCTCTGAGAGAGTCAAGGAGAAGAAGGCAGCGGAGTTGCCGCACTAAAACAAAAGGGATGTCCGTGGCTGAGTATGAGGCTCAGTTCGCGCGTCTTGCTGTGTATGCCCCACACTTGGTGGAACTGAAAGACTTAAGGCAAATCGGTTCATGGATGGGCTCAGGCCCATGTTCATTGAAAGGCTTGGACCACACAACATTCAAACTTACACTGAGATGGTCCAAGAGCTCAGCTGGTAGAAGACACCATGGCCAAAGTAGAGGGCATGAGGGGCAAGGACAACTCCAAGCCGGTCTTCGTCAAGAAGGGAGCACCTAATATTGCTCCAACTTTTCGTAACAACAACGTCAACAACAACAACAAGAGGCCGAATACCGGAAGAGATGTTGCCGGAGACAAGAGAGTCAAAGTGGAAGGTAGGCAGTTGGCTGAAAACTGCAAATTCTGTGATAAACCGGGCACCGAGCTAAAGAATGCTGGAAGAAGCTCGGGGCATGCTTGAAATGCGGAGGTCGTGACCACCGTATTCCTGATTGTCCTATGCTGAAGGATCAGCCAGGTAGAGCTCAGAATGTACCACGGCGTCAGGGACGCCTTAATGCTGTTCATAGAAGCTGACCTACCCGAGGAAGGGGGTATGGTGGAAGGTACCATTTCATACACTCGCAACCTGCATTTGTGCTTATTGATACTGGAGCTGCATATTCATTTATTTCCACCACATTTGCTGCAACTCTACCTGTCAAACCTGTACCCTTGAAATCCAAGATCACTGTAGCCTCTCCACTAGGCTCAGAATCTGAACTCACCACTACTTGCCGAAATGTGAAACTATAATTGGAGGACACAATCTCCCTGCCGACCTTATCTGTTTAGACATGAAGGGTTATGATGCCATTTTGGGTGTCGATTGGCTAATTGAATATGATGCTGATGTAAACTGTCGCCATAGGAGGGTCACTTTAAAAGACCAAACTTCCAACTCTATCACTACTTGGCACCGTTATCACAAACACCCTATCTTGATATCCTCCCTAAAGGCTTCTAAGCTGATCACCAGGGTTGTGATGCTTTCCTAGTTTCCGTCTTGGCAACTGAAAAGAAGAAACCAACCCTAGAAGACATTCCAATAGCCAGGGACTATCCTGATGTATTTCCAGAGGAATTACCTGGTATACCACCTGAGCGGGAGGTAAACTTCACCATTGAGTTACTCCCTGGGGCAGCCCTGTTTCAAAGAGCTCCGTATCGCATGTCCCCTGTGAATTGCAGGAGTTGAAGAGACAAATCCAAGAATTGCTAGATCAGGGTTTTATCAGGCCTAGCACATCCCCGTGGGAGCGCCAGTGTTTGTCAGAAAGAAGGACGGGACAATGAGGCTATGCATTGATTACCGTCAGTTAAACCAGTTGACAATAAAGAATAAGTATCCACTGCCCCGCATCGACGAGCTGTTTGACCAGATCTCCGGTGCACAATATTTCTCCAAGATAGATCTAAGATCAGGCTACCATCAACTAAGAATAAAGGAGGAGGATATTCACAAGTCTGCATTCCGGAGTAGATATGGTCACTATGAGTTCGTGGTCATGCCGTTTGGTTTAACAAATGCTCCAGCGGCTTTCATGCAACTTATGAACAATATTTATAGGCCATACTTGGACCAGTTTATAGTGGTGTTCATTGATGACATCCTTATTTACTCCAAATCCAAAGAAGAACATGAGGACACTTGAAGGTTGCTCTGCAAGTGCTCAGAGATAATCAACTCTATGCTAACTTAGTAAGTGTGAATTCTGGATGGAGGAAGTGTCTTTCCTTGGTCACATCATATCCAAGGAGGGAATCTCTGGATCCATCTAAGGTGGAGGCGGTAAAGAACTGGGAAAGGCCGACAACTGTGTCGGAGATTAGGAGCTTTCTGGGTTTAGCCGGTTATTATCGTCGCTTCATTAAAGATTTCTCAAAGATAGCTATACCATTGACCAGGCTTACCAGGAAGGAGAATCCATTTGCATGGACTGATGAATGTGAAGAAAGTTTCAGGCATTGAAAGGGCACCTTACCTCAGCCACCGTACTGACACTGCCAGTTGCTGGGGTAGTTTTGAAGTATACACCGATGCATCCGGGATCGGCCTAGGCTGTGTGCTGATGCAAAATGGGAAAGTATATGCTACGCGTCCAGACAATTGAAGAAGCACGAGGACAATTATCCTGTACATGATCTGGAGCTAGCTGCTGTAGTCTTCGCCTTGAAGATATGGCGTCATTATCTATATGGTGAGAAATTCATTGTGTTTTCTGACCATAAAAGCTTGAAGTATCTGTTTTCTCAGCAGGACTTGAATATGAGACAGCGGAGGTGGTTGGAGTATCTCAAAGACTTCGACTTCACGATCCAATATCATCCAGGAAAAGCAAATGCTGTGGCAGATGCTCTAAGTAGAAGCCAATGATCACATTGTCAAGTTTAATGGTGGACGAATGGAAGTTATTAGAAGACTTCGCCAAGTTAAATATTGATGCTGACATCAAAGAGAAGGGATGCCTTGTTGCTAGTGTTAGAGCACAACCTACACTATTGGAGGACATCACAACACTCCAAGACAATGACCCTGTACTTGTGGAGATTAAGGCTAATCTAGACCAGAGGCCGGATTTCTCATTAACTGAAGATGGAAGACTATTGTTCCGGGATCGAGTCTGTGTACCGACCATGCGGAGACAAAGAAAATGATTATGGATGAGGCTCACAAGACCAGGTATACCATTCATCCTGGAACTACCAAAATGTATCAAGATTTGAAAAGAAGCTTTTGGTGGCCTAATATGAAGAGAGAGGTGGCGGAATATGTCGCCCGATGCTTAACATGTCAAAAGGTCAAGGCGGAACACTTGCGACCCGCAGGTAAACTCAAACCCCTAGAAATCCCGGCATGGAAATGGGAAGGTATAGGGATGGACTTTATTTTCGGACTACCCAAATCTAGAGGTGGATTCGATGGTATCTGGGTTATTGTCGACCGCTTAACTAAGTCGGCTCACTTCTTGCCAGTGAAGAATAAGTGGTCAGTAGATGTTCTGGCTGCATTGTATGTGAAGGAAATAGTCAGATTACATGGAGTACCGGTTCTATCGTGTCTGATAGAGACCCTAGGTTTACATCCCACTTTTGGAAAGGACTGCACTACTCCTTGGGATCTAAACTAAACTTTAGCACGGCTTTCCATCCACAGACAGATGGTCAGACGGAGAGAACCAACAGGTGATTGAAGATATGCTTAGAGCATGTGTCCTAGATTTGGAGGTAACTGGCACGAACACTTACCTCTTGTGGAGTTCGCCTACAATAATAGCTATCAAGCTAGCATTCAAATGGCACCATTTGAAGCACTCTATGGCAGGAGTTGCCGATCTCCAATATGCTGGTATGAAGTTGGCGAAAAACAAATGCTAGGACCAGAAATGATAAGGGAAACCACAGAGAAGGTAAAGCTTATTAAAGAAAGAATGGCAGTGGCGCAGCAAAGCAAAAGGCATATGCAGATAATAGAAGAAGAGAGACCTGGAGTTTCAGGTTGGTGAACATGTATTCTTGAAAGTGTCTCCAGGCCGTGGGATCAGGCGATTTGGCGTTAAAGGCAAGTTGTCACCAAGGTTTGTCGGGCCTTTCGAAATCCTTGAAAGATCGGCGAGGTGGCATATCGTCTCGCTTTACCACCACAAATGGATGGAATACACAATGTGTTCCACATATCCATGTTGAAAAAGTATGTAAGAGACCCGTGGCATGTCATAGAATATGAGCTCCTGGAATTCAACAAAGACGGAACATATCAAGAGAAGCCAATTAAGATCGTGGACCGGGAACTGCGCCAACTAAGGAACAAGGTCATCCCACTAGTAAGGTTAGATGGAATCAACGCATGGATGAAGACGACACGTGGGAAACCGAGGAAGCAATGCGCAAAGATACCCGGAGCTATTCACAAGTAAGTACACCTCACTTGTACAATAACTTTCTATACATGAATTTGGGGACCAAATTCTCTTAAGTGGGGGGGGTGTAGCACTCCATAAATTTTAATTACAAAAAAAAAAATCGAAATAAATGGAAATAAATAATTTCCATAATACCAAAGTATTTAAACATACGTATCATTATCGTATGTGCTAAAACACATCAGAAAATTTCGTAAAAATTATAAATCAACCCCAAACATTGTTACTAAGTGTTCCATAAAGAAATTGGTGCCAAGAAAAATCGTTTGGGCTAGGTTTAAGAATTATTGTGACCAATTATCCAAATTAGGAAACAAGTCAGAAAATCGTTAACACGAAAACACGACGCAACTATAAATTCAATAAAAAAGTTGGGGAGACTTCCAACATTATATATTGATGACCCATTATCATAATTGGGCCATTGGACCTCATATGGCCCAAAAATCAAATGAAGCAAGAAAATGCATGGAAATTCGTAACCATAAATAAGTTGAAAATAGAAAGTGGTAATTAGGGTTTAATTGGATGCAATCATGCATTCTTGGCAACCCAAATTTGTGCCTACCCACCCATGGAGGTTGCTTGATGGCCAAGACTCTCTAATGGAGGGAGAGATCTTCAAATTATGGAAAGACACAAGCCAATCCCGCAACCCTTCTTTCCTTGTTGCATTAGGACTCCTAAAACTCATAGATGCTTAAATACTCTTCACCCAAACCCTAGGGACGAGTTTAGAACTTGCTGGGGTCGTGTGGAGGAGCTCTTGGTGGCTGGGGAGCTGTGAATCATCCACAAGAAGCTAATCTTCTTCCCCTGTTCTTCTGCTACGACCTGCACAAACCGTCCATTTGAAGTCGACCAAAGGTAGGCCAAACCTAAACCAAACCTTGCAAGGCTTATACCCCTGGAAAGAGGGTCAAGTCTACGTTCTAACCCAAGTGAAATGCCCAAATTCCATGCAGTATACGCGGAGTATTCAGCGTTCTTCAAACAGTGGTCTGAACACGGGTTTTCTGGAAAAATGAGACTTCTTCAACCCAGAAGGTAGATTTTCTCGGGCCAAACCTTAACATATCCTATACGAATGTGTAGAGCATCAAGTTAGCTTTCATTTACCACTGGTTTCATCGAATTTCATTGAGTAGATTTTGAACTATAAGCGTTTTCCAAAGTCGCGCATTGTCAGGGTTTTTCTCGTTCTTTATTTGTTGCATGTGATTTGAGATCGAATTAGAGCAAACCCCAACATGAAATTTTCCTACTAGTTGTCCTCATCATGTCTTGTGTTGAACATTTTATCTAAATGTCATTATTAGAGAGTTATAAGCATGGTAAGAGGGTTGCTATTTGAAACTTCGTTTTCAGGTAGCACTTGGCTTTTACATTCGAGTTTGACTTGATTAAAGCCTGTCGAAAGCATCATTGTTTTCTAATTATGATTTACTGGAAGCACCCTTGCATGTCTAGGTTGGTTTAAAACTAGTTTTGTTATTTTTCATACATTGTGCAATCTGTTCTCTATTTTTGAAGCACCCTGTGTCAATATAAGGCAGTTCTGGACCGCAATCCAATGCCCTGTCCTTTCCCTGTTGTACTCTGGCACGGACCCTGTGAACGCGACAGCCCGATGGGCCGCGTTCACAAGGCCGTCACGACAGAGCGCACTGTCACGATCGGATCGCGACAGGACATGTCGTCGCGATCTGCTGCCCGATCTGCCAGAACTTGTCGCGTTCCCTTCATACCCTTGTCGTGATCCTCCTGCTTGTTCTGTCATGCCTGTCGCGACCTGTACAAGGCACTATCGCATTCTGTTCCCGACCCGTCGCGACCCTTACCAGGATCTGACGCGACCTCAGTATTTCGCTTGAAGCCCCAACTATTTTGTTTGTAAACTTTACCGTTATACCCAAGGTCTGTTTAATATGATTTTAATGTGTAAATTGTATGTCATGGGTTTGATCATTGCATGATTTAACGGCTTAAAAGTGTTTAACCCATTTAAAAAGCCTTAAATACATGAATATTATTCTAAATTCTTTCTTAATGATATGATCATTCATGAAACTTGTGATTGACTCTTGTTACCATTCTAGCTTGATTAAATGATGATTATTATCTTTAAATCTTGCAACCCATGTATAGTTAAATACATTGTCATTCGCATGTCATCATGTTAAATGTTTTCAACGAGTTTGAGACCGATGGATTGAGAATTGAGACGTGTATGTCACTACACACTTGCACATCTAGGCAGCCCTTTCTTGGGGATTTGGAAACTCTCTACCGGTCATTCCGAATCGGTAGACTAGTGACCTTTTCTCTAAGGCCTCCGTAAATCTCCTCTGACCATGGATTCCCACATGGCCGATGAGTTGGTTGTACCATTGAAGTTCCTTGGAGATAGTGTGCACTTCCTCTCTCATCTTGTTCTCGTGAGTGTGATTTACAATATAGACTAAAGCCATTAATGTAAAGATTGAACCAAAGTATGAATCGTACCGTTATGCTGCCAAATTTATCTCTTACTATCATGAAATCATGTTCAATTTACTTATTGTTGGTTCTCATCATTATCATGAACATGATATCACACTTGCTTACATCTTGAAACTCTCATTGGCCATTATAAATGACTGTGGGTATCTACATTTAAAATTTAAGTGAGATGCTGACCGGGCACGACGAGTGTCCAAGGGCTCCAGTCTAGCCCCAATGACGGAGAGTCATAAATAGACTGTTAACCATGGGGTATAATGATTACTGGCGTTGCATCTGCGCTGGGAGTCGTACGTGCGTGTTGAATGATAGATACAGAAACCACATACACGTGTCCTGGTGTACATTGTTGATGGATCTTTTCTTGGTGTACATTAGTGTCTACGTGCCTGATTAGTGTTACATGACCGTGCTCGTACGTGCTTGCTTGCTTGTGTGATATGGCCATCCTGCATTTAATGCAATTAGTGATATCTTGCGTTCTTAACATCAAGTGAAATCTTGCGTGCTTGTAGAAAGTGATCTACTGCTAGTTCTATCCTGTCATCTTGTTCAAAAAATCTTATTCTATCGTGATCACTCTATCTAGCTTGTCCATATATCAGGTTTTAATGAGTTTTATTCGCACATGCATATCATGACATTCATCGTGCTTACCTAGTTCAAAATGTTAATCATTTATATCATTGCCCGCACATTGAGATATAAATTCTACTAGGCTAGTTTGCTCATCCCCTACTTTTACCCAATCTAGGTGACTATGAAGTTCAAGAGGAAGAGGAAGAGCAAGTCGAGGATGGGAATGCGTTCGAGTGAAGAGCGTTCCAATTATGAGTCTATCTATAGTTAGTTTATTTTGAGTGTTAGAATAATGTAGTAGGAAGTGAGGTATTATGTACTTTTGCTTTTATGAGTCTTAATCCTGTAATAGTTTCCATTTGGAATACAATGAGTTGAGATTCGAATAAAAGATTAGTTGAGTTCAATATTTGGGCCCTATGATGATGTATGTTGTTATACATTAGTGCGTGCTAGCTAGAGGCTTATTTGCCGACTGTTCACGTCTCGGGATATCGACTCAAATTATTTCTGAATTAATATCAATATCCACTACAAAATTCTGGGACGTGACAAATTATGATGACTTCAAGTTTGACTTTATTTTTGGAACGAATGTCGTCCCGTTGAAGTGCACACAATCAAAGATAGTATCAGAATTATATTAATAATATAAAAATATTCTAAAATTAAAGATAATTATATTTATATAAGTGATCATCTTTTACATATAATTTACTATCTCTTTTACTTTTTAGTGTCATATTAATATTTTATTATACATTTTAAGATGTTACAGTTTTGTTTCTATTTTCGAATTCTTGGTGTTGATATTAATGGAATACATTGGTCATATCATGAACAACTTTCATGAAGAGTCCAAAGATTAGATCACCCTCATTCAGGTTGTAGAGAGGCCGCACTCATTGCTAATTTTTGGATCGCGATATGTGATAGAAGGTCAAGAATAATCCACTGTATCTTTAAGCACAGATATTCATTTGATGTGATTCTAGTTGGAACTCATAGAGAAAGTCGTGGGGAACACCTTTCATGAGGAAGTCTCGAAGAGATATACCCTCATTTGAGATGTGGAAGGTATGATAATCATATATATGTAAATCATGATATGAGAGAGAATGTGAAGAATAATCTACTACAACATTGTACATGTGGTGGTGTGTTCCTATTTGGGCTGAACCAAACGGCCCTCCACTGAGAAGAGGGAAGACGGTCACCGGTAGCGAACGAAGGCCTACAAAATCAGAACAGGATCAGGGGGGCCCGGTTGAAGAACCAGGGAGAACCCTCTGATGCCTAAGTCAGTGAACTGTAGAGAGGCTTGAGGAAGGAAGGTTTCAGTAGTATGTTGTACTATGCGCAAGGGTGCGTGCACGTCTCTGAGATTACGTACCTCTGTCTGGAGGTTACTTGAGCCCTTTTATAGGCGCGGGTCTGAAGAGAGTGGGACGGAACGTCCCTTAACGACGTCGGACAGGGTGCGCCAGTTAGTGTCTCCGGCGGGGAGTTAGCGTTATGGCGCCCGTTGAGGGGCCCTACAGTTAACGCACCACTTGATCGTGGGGTGTGCGCGATGCAACCATTGTAATCGTCGCAAGGAGACGAAGAGCTGCTTGGAGGCTCCTGGGCAGAGGATACCGAGCAGGCAGCCTGTTCGGTAGGCTGGACTTGGGGCTTGGTGACTGCTCTTGTTCGGCAGCCGAACTGGCTGCTCGGTGCCTGGTACCTGGGCATTGCTGCTGCCGGCGGGTCCAGGGCATGCTTCCCGCAAAGGCCTGTTCGGTAGATAGGACATGAACCGAACAGGATGAGGGGTGTTCGGAGACTGCCCTTAGGATCCTGGGGGGCGCTTAGAAGCAGAGACCGTGTTCGGGATCTTCAACCTTCTCCCGAGGACACGTGTCGCCCTGCCGAAGGGCCGCGCCCGTCTGTAGGATGACGATGGGCCATGATGGGCCTCGCGGACTTAGGTGGCTAAAAATAGCCACCACAGTACATATACCACCAATTGTGGTGATTTCACTTTGAAGACAAAGCTGAAAAAGAATAGAACAACTTTGATGAAGACCTCATGAGCATATCAACCTTTTTTTAGGCTGTAGAAGGCGTGATATCCCTGATAGTTCTGGAGGATATGAGAGAGAAAGGGGAGAGAGAAAGGATGCATGTATGAGAAGAGATGGAAAGTTTATCTTGAGTTTGGATGGAGAGTCTTCTATTGAAGTTTGCTCATTTTAAATATTAACCAAGTCACAAAATTAAAAAAATAAATCAAACAAGCCATTTTTCCACTGTACCCCAGCGATACGGTACGATACGTACCTTCCCACGGAGAATGCGTCACGGTCGATACAGACGGTACGACGAACCTTGGTTGGAGGAGGCATTAAAGTCACCCCTAGTGAACCCCCAAACACCCCCCCGCAGGTATGCAAGTATTTTTGTGATTAAAAACAATATTATATTATTTTAAAATTATTTTAATAAAAGCTCAAAATTTTAGGAATTTTGAAGACCAAGCTTAAATTCCATGTATTTAAAACATGATCAATTGTCTCTTGTCCAACAGAAGTTTTTGGTGACACTAATTTTGCATTTACATGTATATTTATATTTATATTCCTCATTTTCGTGATTTGTCTTGTCAGTTATACCGCTCATTAATATATCCCAAACGACATTTTCTTATTCTTATAATTATTAGAATACTAAAGCTTAGAAATATCCCTAAGATATGTGATTTAATCCTGGGAGAAGTAAAGTTGAAGTTAGATTCGTAATTTTGACAGTAACTATAAATATTTGGATACATGAAAAATATTTATTAACTGGAAAAGTGGAGGGTAAAGGTTAAAAAAAAAAAAACACCTCTTTTCATGGTTCGCCCGTGCCGCCCAAACCAGGGCTGCACGGGCGTACCGTACCGTGCCCGGGCGCCAGCGGCACCCGGGCACGGTCGGGTCACCCCATTGGGGTGACCCGGGTTAAAATTTTTTTTCATATTTTTTTTATATTAGGTATATTAAAATGATGTAAATGGTGTTCAAATAAAAATTTAAACATAGGTTAATTAAGAGATGATACAAATTATAGTAATTTTAGTTTAATTTTTTAATTATTTTTATCAAGTAAAAATTATCTCAAAAATTAATAAATCAACTTAATCTCAACATTTAAGGGATCTAATGGTGTCTAATTGAGATGAAATTTCAAACATAAGCTAATTAATATGTGATACAAATTGTAATAATTTTAGTTTAATTTTTTAAATTAATTTTTTGTCAAGTAAAAACTGTCCCAAAAATCATTAGGTCGACATAATCTCTACATCTATGTATCAATAACTCATGATATATATATTTTTATAATCAGTACATTTTTCTAATAGTTATGATGACTTCATATTTGACTTTATTTTCGAAACCAAATGCCGTCCCGTTGAAGTACGCGCACAGAGAGTTCGTCGTACCGCGACAAACTCTATCTACACTTAAGTGGTCTAATTAGTGTCTAATTGAGATAAAATTTCAAACATAAACTAATTAAGAGATGATACAAATTATAGTAATTTTATTAATATCTAGGATTAATTAACATTAATAAATGATAGCCCAATGTCATACTCAGAAGTGCGCGCTCCGACAAGACGACATCAAAAAACTGTAACGAAAATAAATTTGAGAACACCATAATTTTTAGAAAAATATGGTGATATCAGAAATGTAAATATCCAGAATTGTTGACGTACGGATTTCGATATTAAGCCGATGCAACTATTTTTCGGGTGATTTTTCACCCAGTGTAAAATAAATTTTAAAAATTAAACTAAAACCACTATAATTTGTAAAACTATACATTAGTTTATAGCTAAAATTTCAACACAAATGGACATTATTTGAATGAGTTTATGAGGTACAGAATAAGTTTCAACACAACATGTCAATTTTCCACCGTATCTCAACGGTACGGTACGGTTCGATACGTATCGTACCACAGAGAATACGGTACGGTCGATCCGGTCGGTACGGCGAACCTAGCCTCTTTTACGGTTTTACCGAAAGGTTTCCCTTTCTGACTTTCTCAGGCCGGCGGTACCTAATAAATCCTCGCCCTCTCCAATCTCCGCCATCGCCATCCTCTTCTGCGTTTCTTCTTCTGCTGCTGCTGCTGTCCTGCTACCTTGCTTCCTAGAAGATGCCCCCCGCTGCCCCCAGAACCGGCGACGCGGTGTTCGCCAACATCGAGCGCGTGGTGAGGAACCGATCGGTCCTTCGATCAAGGAGCCCCAACAGAACACATTTGCTTAATTCCCGTGATCTACCTCTTTTCCTCTCTCTCGCCATTTCGCTTCTGACGTACTTCTCTTCCATCTCCACCCTATTTTGTTATTTCACTCGGCAAGCAGAACGCGGAGCTGTTCACTCTGACGTACGGGGCGATCGTGCGCCAGCTGCTGACGGATCTGGAGGATGTGGAGGAGGTCAACAAGCAGCTGGACCAAATGTATGGCGAGAAAATTCCTCCAAGTTTTGAATGCAGTCATTTGCTCTCCTGCTACTTTGTTGGTCATTTATTTTCTTCAAGCTTATGCATTGGGGGGCTTTCAAAGTTGTCCTCCTCTGCGACTTACTTGATCTGCTGCAAAACCCTCTAATTCGAAATTGAGATTTGACGTATACAGTGGGCACTGTGACCACATTAGGATTCTCTTCATGTCTGAATTGCTGCAGGGCCTCCGTTGTCGACCTTGTTTTACAAGAAGATTTGAACATATAACTTCGTATGCTTCTGTAAATCCTGACTCTTATCCTGCTTGGATGTTTGCGCCATCTAGTTTAAGGCCTTCCCCAGCTCATAATACAGTATTCTCATTGGCTTCAGGACTTTACTAGTAAGAGTGCTCATGCAATACATGTCAAACTAAATTGAGAGTTCAAGTTGTTAACTTGTAATTAGGTATTAATGTAGAAGAAGAAAAAATTGATAACTTTAAACTTAGCTGATCTTTGTCTTCTACTCAAAATTAGGGCAGATTCTTCAAGTTGGGTGATATTGTGAGAAATCTAGAAATTGTCTCATCCCCTTTTTCTGTTGGAGAATTCTGGTTGTATGATTAATTCATGGGTTAGTGGAAATTTTCAATGGGGGAAGAGCTACTCTGTTTAAATAAATTGACAACTGTGATCAAAACTTGAAGTCTGATAGTTGAAAATTCTACTGACAGATGTAATCAAATGAATACCCCTTTGCATGATGATCTCTTGTCCCCATGGCAATTTCGGATCCTTGATTCGCCTTCATGTTTAAACAAGTAAATCAGTCTTCTTATGATCCTGTAGGGATAAAATTGGAGAGATTCTCCTGTTAAGTTTTTTTAAGGGGATATTTACGACTTTGTGCTTCTTTATTTCATGTACAAGGGATCAACATGGATTCTTGGCCCATGTTATAAAACTTAGACTGGAAGTCAAACTTATGTGGGCATGCTAGTGGATACTTGGATTTTGTCAAAATCGCTTATCGAACTCATTTTCATACTTTCTGAAGATTCAATGGCATAAGTTGTAATTAATCCGCAATTTAAAGGATTTTCCTTTGATGTTTGTATTTTGAATATGTGCTATGTCATTGTGGACGCGGAAAGAAGAATTTCGGATGATTTTCATTTTGTGCAGGCGTACTAATCTGTTTAGCAGGCAAATTTGAAATTCGCTTGATATGGGAATTTGCATGTCCATTCATTGGATGATTGCACTTATATTTTGGTGTATTTGTTCTGCGCATTTATTTTATCAGGCAATTAAGATTTTGTGTACTAGATCTTTTCCCCACCGACCGAAGTCAATGTTAATTTACGTCGAGGTGACCTCGAACACCTTTGATTCCCTGTCAACGAATGCCTTTCATCTCTATTTGTTGTGGCAACGATGACCTTGATGGTCTCCCTTTATGGGTACACACTCTTGCAAAGAAAACTGAAGGCTTTATTGCTTGTACACATGTAATTTGAATTACAATTGGTCTTTCAAGACCTGTACAAGTGGTCTCGATCATATAATCGAGTCTTCATAATTACATTCGGTGACAATCAAACCTTTTTGAATTTGCTTCTGTCACAATTAGACTATTAGATTTGAATTTCATCACGATCAGACCTTTGAATTTGAATTTCATCATAATCGAACTGTTGGATTTGAATTCAATCACGATCAGGCCGTTGGATTGCCAAGATGATCACTGTCGGCCCGTTGTATTTACTTTGTGGTCACCATCACCCTTTGACAGTGATGGGACGTTAAGTGGTCTTGCCGGGTTTGTATCCTTTCTAGATACTTTTGCGATTTTCCAGCATCCCCAGGTCTTTCCAGACATTTGTTGACTTCTCGGGGTACACCTGTCATTTCTTGGCTCTCTGAGATTTTTCGGTCATTTCTTGATCTTATAGCACTTTTCAGCCATTTCTTGGCATGTCTAGGGATTTCTGCCATTTCTTGACAATCCTAAGACTTGAAGTGGCCAGCCATAAGCCCAATTTAGGAGAGCGTACACTGCTTCAGAGAAGTGACGTGGATCCCGCTCCGCTGAGCCGTGCAAACGGCATGAACTGGGCTTGTCGGTCATTGCTTGACATTTCCAGGGTGTTTTTGTCATTTCTTGACCTCTTGGGTGCTTTTGCCATGCTTGGCATGTTTGGACTTCCCCGTCATTTGTTGGCGTTTCTGAGAATTCCTGATATGCTCAACCTTAAATCGAACTCAAGAGAGTGCATGTCACTTCAGGGAAGTGATATGGGATCCGCTTCACTAAGCCTTGCAAAAGGGATGAGTCTTGAGGCTATTTCTGCCATTTTTTCCCAACACAGGGATATATCTGCAATTTTTCTTGACATAAGGGTATTTCTGCAATTTTTTCTGATGCAAAGGTATTTCTGTAATATCTTTAGCTTTTAGGGGCTGATTTGCAATTTCTTGTCGAAACAGGGGTATTTCTGCAATTCTCTTTGACATGGGATGCATATCAGCAATTTCTTTCCCCTTCGGAGACGTACATGTGATTTCTGGTTCCTTTCAAGACATTTCTACAGTTTTCTTTCAAACAGGGCCATAGGGCCATATTTATAATTTCCCTTGGACAGGGATTTCTTGGTAATTTTTTCTTTGAATAGGACATGTGTGTAATTTAGCACACACATACACAAACTTCATGTCCTCACTCCTCAGGGGCTTTTGTGTAATTTCATGTACACAAATTCATGTCCACAGGGGTACTCCATACCCATAGGGGTCTTGAACAACCAACAATCCTTGAGGGAGGCTTCTTCCCCCCCCCCCCCCCCCCCCCACCCCCCCGCCCGTCTTCAGACAACAAGGAGCTTCAGAAGTCTCCTCCCCCGGATCCCTAATCTCTCACCGAGCCTTGGCCCTTGCCCTCCTTATATAGGAGTTGGGAGGGAGGAGGAGAACGGTCATCGGCCCATAGCCGTAGGCGTCTAAACCCCACCGAGGGTGGGTCCCCTCGGTGGGGTTTACCTGCCTTTTGGTGGGAAACCCACCAAGGGGGGCCGTGCGGCCAATCCCCACTGATGGGGGGCTCCCTCGGTGGGGTTTGCCCACCCAAGGGTCATCGGCCATGTTTGTCATTTTTTTTCATTTTTTTAATTATGAGAGAGAGAAATGGGCCGAGGGAGGTCCCTTCCCATGGTGGAAAACCCCACCAATGGGGGTGTCCCCTCAGTGTTGTTTACCCGCCTAGGTGGGAAACCCCACCGAGGGACCATGGGGAGAACTCACCGAGGGTGGGGTCCCCTCGGTGGGGTTTACCCTCCTAAAGGGAAAAAACCCACCGAGGGGGCTCCCATGGGACAACCCCACTGAGGGCCCTCCTTCGGCCAATTTTGGGGCTCTTTTGGTGTCACACCACCCTCGGTGGGGTTTGGGCACTTGGTGGAAAACCCCACCGAGGGCCCTCCTTTGGCCAATTTTGGGGCTTTTTTGGTATTGATTTTTTTGTGTGTGTTAACAGTCATAAAGAACAAAAGAGAATATTTAAAAGCACAATAATCCCAGCTGAATCCCTTACCTTTTCACCCTCAGGAAAGGTACAGCTGTGTTGTATAGCTGAACAAGAATGCAACAAAAAGAAATTTGACAAAAGGATAAACATGGTGTCTTTTTCTTGGATGCAATTATGTAGGTTATTATAGTATCCCTGGCAGGGTTGTAGCTATCTATATCCATGAGTTGGTTCTTTGTCGGTATGAACAATCTCTTTGTTTTCCTTTTTAAGTTGAACTGGATTTATTATGGAAAACAATCTAAACAATTTTTGAAGAAATTGAAAGGCTTTCTAAGTCAGCTAAAAATGTCAGATTAAACTGGCTGAATTTCAGAAATTTGTTGACACTTTAGAGACTGAAAAGGGATGTCCATTTTGAAACTGTATGAACATGTGACCTACTTTCTTATCTATGAAATATTTGATGGTTTAGTTTGCCACTTTTTTTGTCTACTTTTATATTCTTTTAGCTTCCTTACATCAAGTATCCAATACCATCTGCAATGCAAATTGCATCCTAATTTTTGTTTTAACTCTATGGATACAAAGCAATGGAGCTGCTGAAATAGATCACGGCTAAAATCTCTAGGAAATGTTAAATATGCAAATGCTCTAAAAATTGCATGGGTAAGAGATGATAGAAACATGTAAGTGAACGTGGTTACGTGGGAAGCAAAACCTCATGACAGCAGGAAGAGGGAGAGGAAGAAAAATAGTAACACAAGGAGCTCAACGAATACATAATTAAAACTGAAACATTAAAGATACAAGAATTTGGAACCCCACAGAGGTAGATTAATGAAGAGTTACCTACTGCAGAAGGATAAATTCATAAACTTAGAATCATGCCATTTTCCCAAAGGCTGCCATGTCATGAAAATTGGTTTGTTGCAGGTCCCTTCATCTGATAAAGCCTTTCTGGAATTTTTAAACAAAATTCTTGGGAACAACTGCACAAACATGAATCTTGGCAAATCATACCATTTGATAAGTTAGTCTTGAATCTTGATAGCCATCCTGTTGGACTGCTGAACATCCAACTTTATTCTGTTAAAAGGCAGATCATCTTATCCATGTTTGGGTGGGGGGACAGATCAAGTTTTTGCAAAGTTCAAATCATATTATTTCCATTCTTTACGAAGACGGGCCCACAAGCATTGTGGAGTAGTTTAAAAGTTTGAATCTTCTTAAACCTAGACAATATCTTCCATAGGTGATTTACTCTTATTTATTTTAACTTCTATTCTTTCTGATGGGAAGCTCATATTATCTTGCCATGTCAAGCAGCCTACCCAAATTAGGCAACTCACTGACATGGATTTAACTGAAATGCATCTTCTGAGCCCTTTCCTTCTAAGCATGTTCTAATCAGTAATCACTAATTATGACTGCACTAACACCATCAGAAACAGACATCAAGAGACAAGAAAGCACGACAAGGTTGTAATTGAGCAAGTCATCTCTTTATGTATAGTTCTAGTTTTGTGCAAGAGTTAGGTCTGTTTCTTATTCTCTGCTTCATAGGGATTGGAATCCTTCATCCCCTTATTGTACTCTTGATGTTGAAACTTTGAGTGGAATTCTGAGTGACTGATTATTGTAGCTTGTGTAACTACTGCTTTTGTATAACTTTGGCTTTCCAGTAACAATTTGTTCTTACTACCATAGGTCGGTGAATTTTCTATTGTTTCTTTGATCTGATGGACATTTTCAGGGGTTATAACATTGGAATTCGACTTATTGATGAGTTTCTAGCCAAGTCTAATGTCTCCAGATGTGTTGATTTCAAGGAGACAGCTGAAGTAATCGCTAAGGTTTATTTCTATCATACAATTTAGTTACTTTCTGTTAACCATATTCTCCAAACATCACCTTTAAAATTTTATGTACTTTGCCAACTATTCTTAACGACCAGAAATGTTTTCTTTTTGTAGGTTAAAGTGGCTTTTCTTGGTTTAAATTCTTTTGTCCATTACACTAAACCAAAAACCAGATGATTGGATACATCCAGATAGCAATTGCATACCCCTCCCTCCCTCTCACTCCAAGGATTAGATATCTAAGATTCTAAAGAGAGCTTAACTTCCTAGAAGAATAATACTTCTATCTGCGGCTCACACTTCATGAGTAATATTTATCGTAAAAGCTTTACACTGAAAAAATCCTCTGGTCTAGAAAGTTCACATCCTTTACAATATCAGAAAAAGTTTTGAATTTTGATACTGGGATTTGGTCATTAGCGTCCTAACCTAAACCCGGATAGGTTGATCTCCCTTTTGATTAGGCTTTATAAGTGCATAAGACAACTATGATAATTTTCCTACTCTCCTTGATGACTCTTCAAAGTTTAAACTATGTTATCTTCTAGCTTAATTTGTCTGGATTCGATAATAATCTCTTCTTTGGCCTGCCCCATCTACATTGAGATGTTTATGTTTCTGCAATGGATTGAAGTATCAAGATGTCATTTACAGAATAACACTAGGCTGTTATTCTATATGTTTGGGGCATGCATATCTTGTGCGAACTGATAAACATATGCCTGGAGTCTATGTTTCTTGTATGATCTATTAGATTTTATGCATACCTTGTGTGTACTATGTAATGCCACAACAAGCAAGGTTGTAGGGATTGGGTATGACCTCTGGATTGGGCAGCCTAGAAGTGGCTGACTCTGTCAGCCCAACTAGATCCTGGTTGACCCTGTCTAGCACAGGGTTGGCTAGGATTGACCCAAACCTTGGCCTACCCTACTCATGACTAGAAGATAAGATATACAAATTTATATGCTAAAAAATAGTATTACAAATTGAGCATGAAAATTATAATTTTGGATGTATTGAATGATACAATACAAACATTCCTCTCGTACTCATCATAATTACTATCAGGGGAAGAAACTGCAAAGCTTTATTCACATCTCTAAATCCCTGTAAGTGAGAGGCTAAATATGAGAATTTCTACATGTCTAAAAATGTAGACCAATGAAAGCATATTTGAAGCATTAATAGTATTTCAATCTCAATGAACAAGTCTCTACATGCCTCAGTATTCTCATTTATAGTTGAAGCTGGAGTTACAGTTACCATGTCAGGTGGAGGTGAGCTACTCAACTAAGACTCAATTTGTTACATTTATATTTGTGCCGTGTAACAGTAAAAAATGGTGAATGGATAATTTGTGGCACAATCAGGCATAGGTTGTGCCGATCGGCCCATCCATGCTCCCAACAAATGCCTCTATGAACAAATTGAAAATTTTGGTCATTGTATGTACAATTGAATCTGCTGGGCTCCTGAGACTGCTTTGCTTCCATGCATGTCAGTTAATGAAAAATGTATAATGTAATACATGCTGAAAATGTACTTTGATAAGTTCATAACTAATAATGTCAAGGCTCAAAGCAACCCACATGCCTACAGAAACTTTAGATTGTCTCTTCCTTAATTGTGGAAATCGTATGTGGTTCCAGTTTTTCAAGACACTACAACTGGACTGGATAGAGTACGCAGTGTACAAACGCATTTAGGGAATGGGGAAATATATTTTCTGGTGGATGAAGAGAAGGATCTACAGATGTGCCTTCCAGCTATGAAGTGGTCCATATGGTGAGAAAGGAACAATAGAGTTATTAGACAGGATTTTGTCCCCCATCAAGTATTATCAAATATTTATCCAATGTCTTCAGTATTGGAATTTTGCTATATGTGGTTCTAGAATTAGTAAATCAAATTTATTGTCTAAAAGCGGGAGTGGAGTAACTGGGCTTCTGCTGGAGTGGCTTATTCCAGTCTCGGTGGAGGTTGGTTTTGACTCTACCATCTTGGTCGAATCATAAGGTCTGCTTCCAGTGACGTAATATCTCTTTATTGTATACATCTTTGTCTTTTGCTTAAATAAATCGTGGCCTGATGGCCACCTTCCAAAAGAAAAATCACAAAGTGCTCTGATGCTCAAGTATCAGAGTTCTTGCATTTGTTTCCCATGGACAAAGAAGAACGAATTACATTCTTGTTGATTCTACTGCTGGTGTCCATACCCTGCTGCTGAATGCTAATGTAGTCCAAGCAATGGTTTTGACCCCCTGACATGTTGAAATTTGAATTGTGTCCACGCCCTGATGCTGAATGCTCATGTAGTCCAAACAATGGTTTTGACCCTCTGACATATGTTGAAATTTGAAGCCACCCCTTGAGGGCCTTTTCCTAGAAGCCATCTTTCTGAACAAATGTGGCTATTATTTTCAGCTAGTGCTCCTTTCTAGTTTTCCATAGCGTGTCCTCTTCCATTAAATTGTTGTCTTTTGAAACAGGTAGGTTTCAAAATGTTCTTAGGAGTAACTGCATCAGTAACCAATTGGGATGCTGATGGAACCACCTGCAGTCTTGTTTTGGAGGACAATCCCCTTGTGGATTTTGTTGAGCTTCCTGATACATGTCAAGGTCTCTATTACTGCAACATCCTTACTGGTGTTATCAGAGGAGCCTTGGAGACGGTTAGTTTTTTTTACTTAACAAATATTGTATACTTATCAAATACTTATGGTAATGCATGCAACATCCGTCAGGTTTAGCCTGCTTTCCTATCTGCTGTTACATTCAGTAGATGATGGTTCTTGTATGTAGTATGCTTTTTCTGGTTAGTTTTCATACTGTTGTATGTCATTAGTGTTTTTTTTATATTAAACTTACTGGATGATGTGGGAAACTTAATCTTTTGTATTTACTTTGTCCTTGTACCATAATGATAATTTCCTCGGGCTTTATTGCTATCTTTTTATCATTTGTGCTATTGTAATATAATTATTCTTGGTATTGACATCTTTCTGTGGCATCTCAAAAAGAAAAATGCATACTACCCTCCTGGACGGGTAGCTTTTTCTGCTGTTCAGGGCGGGATTGGCTCTCTAGGCAGTGCATGGGCCCCACCTTAAGGTGCTTTTAATCCTTTCCATAAAGCCTGTTTGTCCCACTTATCTGATTATTTGTCCCCCTCACTATTGGTTCCCTGGGCGGTGCATGGTTGCCACTTGCCACCCTAAGGTGCCATTCATCCTTTCCATTTCCCCCGTAAAGCCTATCTTCCCCACTTATCTTGTTATCTGTCCCTCTTAGTAGTAAGTGGGACAAATAATCGAAATAAGGGGGACAAATAATTGTCCCTTTTACTACTAAGTGGGACAAATAACTAGATAAGTGGGACAAACAAGTTTTATGGGTAAATGGGGAAAGAATTAAAGGCACTATGGGGTAGGACCCACCTACCCCCCGCATCCACCAATCCCGTCGTGGGTGGTTAGCTTTTACTCCTCCAAGGTTTGTAAGCATTCACTGAGGGTTCTGTTGCCACTATTGGCAAAACAAGAACAGTGCCACCTACTCCAAAACCATGTCAGCTAATTTTGATGTTCAATCTATATCGTCAAAGTAACCTAACTGTGAATGAAGATCACCCAAATCTGGTATAAAAAGTCACATCACATTAACCATAACTTGCACAGTCTATATGTATATATATACCGTAGAAAATAAAATCAAAAGGTAACCTACAAAATTAAGGTACAAACTGTGGCCACATGGTAGGGGTACCTAAAACAACTCAGCACTGTGCAGGTTTCAGCCCCCATACATTGTCTTTCAACTTTGTGGAGATGTGTTTTTGGGAAACACTACATAGTCTCCTGGGCCTTGAAACCTATTTTTGAGTCGTACTTCCCAAAAAGTAAGTGTGGAGATATCATGGGAGCCATACTCAGAAAAAAGATGGAAGCAGGGAGCTTTTAGTTTACCATTCAAATATCATCTGGGAAAATTGAAAGAAGCCTGCTTCCAACTGACTATCTATTTAACTAACATAACCGCTCAATTAGTCGACCAAAATGCACAAACAATCAAAGGTTGTATAGCAGATAATAAAGAAAAAGGAAATATGTCAATGAGCTAGGTTTCACCCCATTGCCTAACGGCCCCTAACCATCAAAGTGTTTTAGATATCTTACTACTCATAGTCATATTGACATGCAGTACAAAATAAGCAGAGAATGACATCATGTACCAGGTTACTCTTTTACTTGAACAGTTGAACTTGATGCATCTTGGGCAACTGAGGTTCATCTTGTTAATGTCAAGTTGCCTTCTCAAGGGGTGGTAACACTAAAGTAGCCTAAACTTGAAGTAGTCAGATGAACCCAGTCCCGGATGTCTAATTGAAGTCAGAGCTGCATGGACCCAGATTGACTTGCTTAGGTATGAACACTGGAACCATGGTTGGCAGTTTCGGCTGAAACCAATACGAACGAAACATATCGGTTTTGGACTTGGGCGATCTGAAACCGGACCTGCTCACTTAAAAGAAATTAATATTTTTATCAGGTTTCGGGCGAAACTGATACCGGTTTCAGGCGTCTCGGCCCGATATGCCCGAAAGCAGGCAAAACTGGACATGAACTCCCCTCTTCACCTCTCAGATCTGAGACCGAAACTGAAGCTGAAACCAAAACTCGAAACCGAAACTGCCATCCTTGACTTGAACGTCTAAAGTAGTTGAGACTTGAGACAATTCAGAAGACAATTCAGACATAAGTCGTGATGTGTCGGTATAGATGTTAGTGCTGGGAAAGGAGAATATCTTTGAATCTTATATCTTTCCTTTTGTGCCCTGGAAGAACAAGTAGCTGGTGAAGTCATCCATTGTATACCCAGGAAAGTTCAGCTTGTTGCAGTGGGGAGACAGCAGAAACTGTGAAACACCATTTTGTGGAATCAATATTTTGAAATCAAAATATTGACATTTACTTATGCAATATTGAACTTTTGATTTCATTGCCTTCCTAAAAACATTCAACGTTTGATCATCAAAATTTTCTTTTACATTCTCTTCCTCATATGTTAGTGTGAATGCTTAGTTCACCTTCAGTAGCACACTCCGATGACATTTTGCTATAGCATGATGTTAACCCCTCATCCCAACAGATAAGTCATTGTTCTCTAAACTGGGAGTTTATTTGTCTCATCAAGGTATGGTTAGCTGTGGGCAACCTGGCATATGAATGCTTCCAAGGATATAATTTTCTACACATTACATCGAAAAAGGAAATATGCCCTTTACTTTTTGTCGCAGGAGGATTAATGTAATACCTCATAAAATGGGAGGGATGAATATGTAGATTCTATGAAGCATATGTACAATATCATCACTGTTAATGTTATCTTACAATTAATGGATTTTATAAGGAACAAATAGTAAAATTTAAATATTTATGGGCCTTAAATAGGGGGACTTATTGGACCAGCCTCAGAAGGGTGGCGGTTGAGAGGTGTGAGCCTCTTAAATGAGGCCCACAAAAGGGGACACAGCCAGCTGGCGACAGCATGGAGAATCTTGGGATTTTTTCACTCAATTTGAAGGCCAAGAAGGTGACCTGATCAGGTGAGGAAGGTGACATGTTGGAGGCAAACCGGTATGGGAAACACCTATCTTTTTTATTATTTATTTTTATTTTTATTTTTGGTAAGTGATGCTTTAGGGAAAATGAAATTGGGTAAGGCCTTAGGACCGGATGGCATACCTATTGAAGTGTGGAAAGCCTTAGGAGACATTGGTATTAAGTGGTTAACTAAATTTTTCAATAAAATTCTGAAGGAACGAAGAATGCCAGAAGAATAGAGAAAAAGTGTCGTGGTTCCTTTCTATAAAAACAAAGGGGTATTCAAAACTGTAATAATTACAGTGGAATTAAGTTTATGAGTTACACTATGAAACTTTGGAAAAGAGTAATCGAGAAACGAATGCGATATATGACTACTGTATCAGAAAATCAGTTTTGTTTTATGCCAAGTAGATCTATAGTATCTACTACATAAGCTATTTTCTTATTACGGTAGTTAATGGAGAAGTATAGAGAGATGAGAAGAGATTTATATATGATTTTTCTTGATTTGGAGAAGGCATATGATCGAATACAGAGAGATTTGATTTGGTGGACATTAACAAAGAAGGGAGTTTCTCAAAGATATGTTGACTTGATCCAGGATATGTACGAGGGTGCCACTACTAGTGTGAGAACTATTTCTGGAGAGACTTGTGAATTTTCGGTCACAGTAGGTTTGCATCAAGGTTCTGCTCTAAGTCCGTATCTCTTTTCTCTGGTTATAGACGAAGTAACTAAGCAATTGCATGATGATATCCCTTGGTGTAGTTATTTGCGGATGATATTGTCTTAATTGATGAGAGTATTGATGGTTTAAATGCTAAGCTAGAAAGTTGGAGGCATGTCTTAGAGTCTAAAGGTTTTAAAATCAGTAAGAGTAAGTCAGAGTTTATGCATTGTAATTATAATAATAAGAGGGTGTTATAGCCTTATAGGAAGATATGATTCAAATTGATGGACAAGACATTCCTAAGAGTAGTAACTTTTAATACTTAGGGTTTATCATCTAAGAGAATGGGGAGATTTATGACGATGTGGCACACAAGATTAAGGCAGGTTGGCAAAAATGGAGAAGTGCATCAGGAGTCCTCTGCGATCGTCACATACCAGTGAAAAAGGAAAGTTTTCTAGAATGGCAGTGAGACTTGCTTTATTATATGGTACCGAATGTTAGGCAGTGCGAAAGGAATATATTAACAAAATGTGTGTGGCGGAGATGAGGATGCTGAGATGGATGTGTGGTAAGACTAAGAAAGATAAGATTAGGAATGAGCGCTTCCGTGAGGACTTGGGGATAGCTCCAATTGATAGAAAAATGAGAGAAAATATACTTAGATGGTTTGACACGTGCACCGTCGCCCTAACTCGGCGCCGGTTAAAAGATGTGACAAAATCTTAGTGGATACCAGTAAAAGAGTTAGGGGAAGGCCTAAAATGAGATGGTGCGATGTTATTAGGAAAGACTTGGACTCCTTGAGTTTAAACATGACTATAGCACTTGATAGAAATTTTTGGCTGAAAAGAATTCATGTAGCCGACTCCAATTAATGGGATAAGGCTTTGATGATGATGATGATTTTTTGGTAAAGGCCCAGCTTCAAACCCTGGGCCCCCCTATACCTCCCCACCCCAATACCAACTGAGATATACTCAGCTGGTGGGAAACACCTATCTAGATGTAGATGTTGTGATGAATTGTCTAAGATAGAATATTAAGATTCAATTCCTGAAATGCTCCATCTTTTTGGGGTTTTGTGTTGGTTTTGAATTTCTGGAAATCCCTAGTTCAGGGGAGAGATGCTGCTGAGTTCGTTTGGAATTCTATTAGTACTGTTTGTATAAGACTGTTTTATTCATGAAGACTTCTTATCGTAATAATCAAATGGAATAGCTTGCACCTTGTCAGCTGATAATGAAATAACCAGATCAGGATAAAGACCAATCGCTATTATAGATAAAAAGATACAGATCGAACTAAATAGTTCCCCTGGTCCAGAATCTGCAAAAAGGGAGTTTGGAAGGTTGAATAAATTGTATATGGGTGCAATTTGATGAACTGCATATGGATGCCCATTTTTCTTCTTATACTACTCTTCCAGTTTGTATTTCTGAACTGTCTTTGGGCGTGAAATGCTGGAAAACAAGGATAACTTTTGCTGAATTCTTATGTGAGGTCACGGCTGGAAAACAACCTCAGTTGTTGACTGAAAACTAAACATATGCCTATAAATCTGTAGCTGAGATCTAATAATTTGCTTGACATCGTTTTTCTATATGAATTTAGAGATCATCTACTGAGTGTATCTACATATGATTTCCTTTTATAACGAAATCATGAAATTTATTATTGCAGGTTTCAATGAAGACTGAAGTCAGCTGGGTCCGCGATATGCTGCACGGTGATGATGCTTATGAACTGCAAGTAAAACTTCTGAAACAAGTGCCCGAAGAATACCCTTACAAAGATGACGAGTAATTCAGTGTTGTACTGCAGTATCAGTTTAGATGCAGTTGACGACATTCTTTTGCAGTCAGTGAACAGATGAAATATATTCCCTGAAATACCAGCTTCAAGAAATTGTAAGAATTTTCCTTTTTCCTGAAATTAGTTCACGTCATTTACCTTTGTGAGTTCCCAACTTAACCGATACATAATTATTAGGTGTTGATTGTTTGTTGGGTTTTTTAGGTTTTGGTCCTTATAATCTTTGTAGTTAACTTTTAATCCCCATAATTTTACTATTTAGCATTGAACCCAAGAAACATAAGGTTTTGAGCTCAGTGCTAAATAGTAGAGTTACGAGGACTAAAAGCTGTTGCAAAGAACTACATGGTTCGAGGAAGTAAAAGCCCTCGTTTATTTTATGACCTATTATAACCAACTTAGGTTGATGTTAGTAACAGGGCCTGTGTATCCGTTATTTCAACAAGAGAAATGCTTAGTGCCCTCCAAGGAAGGCAATAAATGTGTTGTGGATTGTTTGGCAAGCAATTTTATTGGTTGAGAGAGAGAGAGAGAAGTGTTGTCATATTTTCGACCAATAGAATTGTTTGTCAAACAATCCACATCTCTTTCAACAATAGGATCACTAGTGTTGTCTGGCTGTCAATGGCATCAACTCCTGTGAAATGTCCAACCTTAAGGAGAAAGTGAGATTTTTTCCCCCCTTTCCCTGCAAATCATCACCTAAACAAACACATCGTTGTTGCTCAGTTTAGAAAGTAAACAGTTCTGTTTAGGTTATTCCATCCATGCGTGTTCCTTATCTTCTTATTTTTTCTAACTCACAGGATTCAAGCTTTAGGGGTATTAAGAATGTATCCAATGCCATCCGGCCATGCTTGAAGGGTGGCCTTGGTTTCCAAAGATGCCTTGCTTTGGAAAAATTGCCGTAGAGAAAATTTTGGCTGCAGGTTGAGTACCTTTTTTTTTGGTTGGTAAAAGACTACCAAAGGGTAGTCACAGTACTAAATCAAAATTGAGAGCAAAAACTAACAACATCCTATGATATTACACCTGAGAGAGCCAACATATCAGCTGTGCAACCTAGTGGTGGCCAAACGATAGGAATCCTTTAAGGTGGGTCCCATATGGTTGAAGCAATATCTTTCTCCTGGCCCCATGTGGGAGTCCTACTGCTCTGTATCTTCCAGTGCCGTTGATGCCTTTCTGTGTTGACTATGTGTCCCCTGGGCCTTTTGTTTTGGCTCTTTCCCTTGCCAAATGATCCAGCCACAGTCCCTGTACCTAGTGCCTTACATGCTCCATGCCTTTCGAATGATGATCCCACACTGCTTTGTCCCAATTCCTTATTGTCCATACCTGCGAAACTCGTAAGTTCACTAGGGAAAGTTGAGGTCCCGACCAGTGTGTATTTTGCTTTCCTAGCTTCCACTGCCAACCAATCAGCAACCACAATCAATTGTCTACTAATGTGAGATACTTTATGTGACCTCCATCCTTCGAGCAATTGTTCCATTTTGTTTACCATGCCAGCTATTTCAATAGGTACATCCACATTCCTTTGTAGTGCCCTGATCACCTGCAAATTATCCCCTTCCACCCAAAGCCTTGCCCATTCTCTCTCCTATATTGTTCTGCTGCTTCTAGACCTGCCAGTGCTGCCATTGACTCAGCTTTCAAAACTGTCATGTCCCCCAAATAGATAGCTCCAGCCTTGATAATATTCCCTCCATTACTTCGGAATTCGGATAACATATCCTGCTCCAGCTTCCTTCTTATCCCCTGTGCTTAAGCAGGCTCCATCAAAATTCATTTTGAACCACCCCACTGGTGGCAGACCCCCTACTGTTTGGCCCTTCTTCATCCGATTCTTCCTCACTTTAATCTTGAACCCCCACTTCACACAGAGATCAGCTTGTTCGCTATTAGATGGCCATTACATACGACTCTCTATTTTCCCTTATAAATTGGCTAGCTGAGGTCACGATATCACAGGGGGATACATGAACACAAGTCGATCTGTCTTCAAAGATAATATTGTTCCTTCCTCTCCAGATATGATCCAAGGCATAAGCAACTATTGTTTTCCAGAAGATGGACACAAAGTTTTGCTTCTCTACCCTTGTACAAAATTCCCATAAATCAGGTAGGTGCCTTGGAGGTTTGGCCCAGTTTAGCAAAGGTGCAATTGCATTCCAGAAGTGTTGTACCTTCTCGCATCCCACTAAAGCATGTGTTGCATCCTCCTGTTCTTTCCCACAGGCTTCACACCATTCTTGTACCTTAAGGTTGCAATGTCTTAGGTACATTTTGGTAGGTAGTCTTCCCCAAGCCAACTTCCATAAAAAAATCTTTATCCTTGGTATGGCCGGCCATTTCCAAATGGTATTCCAGAAACTTTCAGTCTTCTGATGGCCTCCTTGCTGCTCCCTAATTAATTTGTAAGCTGATTTTGTTGAGAATTTTCCGGACTGATTGGGAATCCGATGTCACTGCTTTGTGCACCTAATGTTGGGAGATCTTTAATTTTCCTAACTAGGCTCTGCGGGAAGATAGCTCCTAGCTTTGACAAGTTCCACATCCCTTCCTCGTCCAGTAGGATGTCTATACAATCCTCCTCCTTTATGCCTTCTGTATTGAAAATCCACTGATAGTGACTAAGTCCTCTTCCCCACAGCCAGCCGTCCTCCCAGATGTGGACGTCTTTGCCACTTCCTGGGACCTATCCAATGTAGTTCCTATATGATTGATATTCCCGTCTGATTCTTCTCCAATATTGTGTTCTCGGGACAGAAGTGAATGGCTTGTCCATATTACCCTTCCTCAGGTACTTATCTGCTACTAATTTTGTCCATACACTCTCTTCTTCTCTGCACACTCTGACTGCTTGTTTAAGAATTAGAGCACTATTCATGACCTGCAAGTTTAACATCCCTAGTCCACCATCAGCTTTGGGCTTCTTTAAACGGTCCCAGCCTATTAGATACAATCCTTTAGTCTCACTTGCAGCCATCTCACAAGCACCACCCTTGCAGCCATCGACAGCATGCTGTCCCGCCATCCAGTGAGTTTACTTTTAACTCTACTCAACAAATCCCTAAAGGCTTTATCTTCTGGTTTTATGTGTGATATCTGCACCCCAAGATATCTACCCAGATCATCCTGCTTTTTGATCCCCAAAGCTTTCCCAATCTGCTTTGCCTTGTGTGGTTTAATGGCACTGTTAATGTGGCATCTAGATTTGTGAGTGTTTACACGCTGCCCACTCCAGTTGCAATAATCATTGACTACCTCTTTGCAATCCCTTAGCTCTGGCATGTCTGCTCTCACCACCGGGGTAAGATATCGTCAGCATACATGAGGTGATTAACTGAGCAATTGCTCCCTCTATCTGTATAACCTTGCAGCTTTCCTTGATTTTTAGCATGTTTGAGGGATCCGATAACACTTCTGACAAAACTACAAACAAGTAAGGTGATAATGGGTCTCCTTGTCTGAGTTCCCTAGTTGGTTTGAAACTTTGAACCACCTACTTGGAGATCAATTAACTAGCACAGCCATAGAAACACTCGAGAGACACACCTGTATCCATCTCCTCCACAGCTTACCAAACCCCATGGCTAACACTTTGTCCACACAGCTCCATTCCACCCTGTCATACGCCTGCTCCATGTCTAATTTTAGAAGTACCAATTCCTTAGGCTTCCTTTTCTTATTCATTGGGTGAACCAATTCTTGTGCTACCAAAACATTATCAATCAAGGATCTTCCAGGCACAAATGCTGTTTGTTGGAGAGAAACCAACTGCTGAATTACCTCTCTCAGTCTATTCACCAATAGTCTGGAGATAATTTTGTAGATATCATTGCACAGACTAACTGATCTCCAATCCTTGATTCTCCTTGGGTTATCCACCTTTGGCAAAAGCGCTACGAATGTTGAGTTAACTGCCGGTGGAATGTAGGTATACCAAAAGTAGTGTTGGACAACATTGAACACATCTTTAATAACATGCCAACAGTTTTTATAAAAGCTGCCTGGTATGCCATCTGATCCTGGTGCGTTGTTCCCTGGCATTTGCTTAACCACGGTCTCCACCTCCATGGTAAAAGGTCTCTCCAGTGCTTCAGCTTGCTCCCTGTCCAACCTAGAGAATTTTAGCCTACAATCAAGTTCAGCACCAAGAAATCCCTGTGTTTCCCGTCTATTCTTAAAATATTCAAAAACCTCATTCTGAATGACTTCTTGATCCTGCAAGATTTCTTCCTCCGCAGTCCATATTTTCTCCATTCTATTCCTTCTTCTCCTTGAAATAGTGGCATTGCGGAAGTTAGGTTGAGTACCTGCTGGCTGGGTTGGGTTCAGGAATCGTAGGAGCTCGATGTGTTCAGGATAGGTTTATGTTGACAGCTATCCAGAGCAAGGTTCGCCGCATCAGGGAATCAGGGCGAATTGGATTTTTCATGATCCGCCACGATTCACCAGAATCAGACTGGTTTGTAGGGGAATCGGTCCGATTTGATGAGAATCAGGCAAATCAGGTTTCTCCTGATTCGATCCGATTCGGCCGAATCGGACCGATTCGATCCGATAAACCATGATTCAGAGTTGTTTGTTTTGTTACAAAAATGATGTAATTCTTCGATTTCAGAATCACTGGTTTTAAAATTAAGGGTCATTTAGTTTGAGCTAAAAATGCTGAAAAATATCATATTTCATGTCTCACGCGAATATAGTCCTGTAAGATTTTTACAATGTTTACGACGAAACAAACAGCCCTCTAACGTAGCTTTTCGATTTTAGAACCAGAGAGTATCTCGTTTGGACTTGCCCCCCCAAAAAAGTCTCTCGTTTGGATTGATAGAACAAGGTGTTTTGTCGGTTTGTTTTGATGTCATGCCTTCCAATTTTCTTGTGGATTTGGTGTGTAAACTGTAACATGATTATACAGAGTAATGCTTCCTGTACATAGCATGCAAGAAATCTTAGCCAAGGAGTACCTTTGGCAAGCTCGCATGATGCATTAGACAGAGTAAAGAAATTCAGATTTTTTTTTGGGGTTAGAATGAAATATAATTTTAAAAGTGCAGTCCAATAAGAGAGATGAATGAAATTTACAAGTTAGAATTACGACAGTGTTTAGAATGACAGGTTCAAGTTAGGAATGAAATATACGGGATAAGATGAAATATATAGATTAAAAAATATAGTCTTTAGAAGGGATATACAAGTTAGGAATAAAATATAATGAAATACACAGAAGTATGTATTATTATTTTCCAAACATGTATATTTCAGCTTAAACCTACATACTTTATCCCTAATCTATGTATTTTGTTTCCGTAAAGGTAAACCTTCTAATCAAGGTACTGGTTGAAATGTTCGACTAAACTCCGTAGTTTAACTTAAGCTGCTGACATCAGTCTAATCCAGGTAAAGGCAACGGCGTAGAGCAACCTTGGAACTTGTTTATCTTCTCCTAGGCAGCAATTGTTTCTACCTCCTATAATTTACTCTTAATATGTTTCATTTTTTTTATCTTCTATAAGTTATTTTGAAAGAACAAATTCTGACAAAATCGCTTGGGATGGAGTTTCGGGTGATTTTCACCTGCAAAATCGTCGACAAAAGCTCCTTTCTTACCAAACGTGCACGGGTCACACTGACTTGCGGGCCCGGCCAATTTTGGTTAGAGGAGAGAGATAAGGAGGAGTGATATTTTCTCTCTCATCTTTCGATAAGTGGGTGTGAGGCTGCTTTTGGGTGATTTTTGTACCATCGATGAGGTCGAACTCGTTTCGTGTCTATCCGATGATGGCCCGACCGATTTTGGCCAGAGGAGAGAGATAAATAGAAGTGACATTCTCTCTCTCATCTTCCGATAAGTGGGTGTAAGGTTGTTTTTGGGTGATTTTTGTACAGTCGATGAAGTCGAACTCGTTTCGTGTCTATCTGATGACGGTTTTCTTTAAAAGTGTTCGCGCTATTTGCATAGGTGGGTGACGAGACTGTGAATTGTGAGTGTGCGACACTTTTTACAGCGACCATAGATACTTATGCCCAATAAGGCTCCATATTCAGACCGCCTCCCACGAATAGACTGAAGTCTTGCAAGGGATTACTCACACACGTGTCCAGTAAGAATATAAAAGATAAATCACGAGAGTATAATATACAAGAAAGTACATGTACTTATACTCATTTACAATAATTTACATTGTCCTACTATATTATTACATGTCCAAGAGATAAGTACAACTACTTGGGGCATACCTCGATGAAGCAGAGCTCACACAACTACAACTAGGACTCAACTGCTGGTGGTACAAGTTTGCTACAACACTGTCGCACACCAATCATACGGCTAATATCTGAAACAAACTATAAGTGAGTAAGCCTCAACAAGTCACAAGCTTAACAGGGACTTCCCAAAAACACAACAAGAAACCACAACGCAAGAACCCAAACCTCAACCCCAAAGGATCTCACTAGCACAACTAATAGGAGAACTACTGAAGTAGAATGTGCTCGCAATTAACATAAATATATTACATTAAATATAAACACACTAGCTAATACAGCTCACATAAACTAAAGAAAATAACAAGACTAGTTCAGAGGCACTAGTCCACCACAACAATTGAAACCACCACGCCACGAACCGTTGAAGCCAATCACTAACAAGCGGTAACGAGATTGACTATAGGGAGTCAGTCCTCCACAATAAACCACAAGTAAAGCACAGGCCACACAGTCCAACCCCCAACAAAGGGTAACAGGACTGACCACGAAAAATCAGTTCACCACAACCCATGATAACAACACTCCGGAGGACTACCCACTAAAGGGTAAAAATATCACAAGTGGAGGGTCACACAACACGCCCTCCACGGAGCATAGCTCCACCACAGAACTTGAAACACTGGCACACAACGTGCCACAACAACCAGCAAACCCACAAAGGGTACAAGTACCTGAAACCACAAAGTACCACAACTGCTGTAAAACTCGAGTTGGAAGGAACAATGCCACCACACGAGAACAGACTACTGGTTCATGATGTCAATATCCAATCCAGACAATACAACACAAGAATTACATCTCAGTCTCACAGTCCATGACGAAAGTTCTAACTGCTGCTCCACAACCACAACATAGTAAAGCTAAAGAACTGTGGAGATCAACCAACACCGCACCTACAGACCACACACAACTGCAAACTCATGCCTGACACCTTTAGAGACTCTGGCCGAAGCTCTCTAAAGTGAGGCATTGGAAACACAGGACTAGCCCAGCCCAGTACATCTATTGGTATCCGTACCCCCAACTACGAGCGTGCTACAATCGACCGAACACAAATCACAACTCACAAGTCGCTGTCCCACTACCGTCTTTTCCTCAGCCGGACGCACAACTCAAACACATGAGTGAGGGTGTCCAGGAAGACGACACATATCTCTATAATACACACAGTATCGAGACAAATCCCGAGCACAACAAACCACAACGTGCCTGGCTCACACAGAACCTGTGATATTTGATTAGAGAGGCATTCCGGAATAGGTGCTGGACCACCAAACTCGGCAACACACAAGCCACCCGAATACTTAACACATTCATAAACCTATATACATATACATCACGATAATCCACATTCTAAACATGCCTTGTCATTGGTCATTTTATGGCCTCCATTGCAACACATACCACTTATACACCTAAGCCACTAACATTAACACAATAACATAGTTAGCATCACTAAACATGATTAACATAACCATATTCTAATCTACTTATCTTAAGACATGCTCTGTTAATAATAAACCAACTTAACTAACTCATATCATCACTAAACAACCAAGGCTAGGTCCACACAGGGCCTGCCCAAACATCACACATAACACACATCAACACACAACCTGAAACACTGGCACACAACGTGCCACAACAACCAGCAACCTACAAAGGGTACAGCCGTACAGGTACCTGAAACCACAAGGTACCACAACTAAACCACAACCGCTGTAAAGCTCGACTTGGAAGGAATGACACCACCACACGGAAAAGGACTACTGGTTCATGACGCCAGTATCCAACCCGGACAACACAACATAAGAACTACTTCTCAATCTCACAGTCCAGGATGAAAGGTCTAACTGCTGCTCCACAACCACAACACAGTAAAGCCAAAGAACTGTGGAGACCAACCAACACTACACCTGCAGACCACACACAACTGCAGGCCCATGCCTGACACCTTTAGAGACTCTGGTTGGAGCTCTCTAAAGTGAGGCACTAGAAATACATGACTAGTTGAGGCCCAATACATCTACTGATGTACGTACCCCTAACCACGAGCACGCTACAAGCGACCAAACATAAACCACAACTCACAAGTTGTTGTCCCACTGTCGTCTTTTCCTCAGCCGGATGCGTAACTCAAATACAGGAGTGATAGTGTCTATGAAGACGACACAGACCTCTACGGTACACATAGTACCGTGACAAACCCTGAGCACAACAAACCACAACGTGCTTGGATCACACAGAACCTGGGGTATCTGACTAGAAATGCATTCCAGAATAGGCGCCGGACCACCAAACTCGGCAACACACAAGCCACCCGAATACTTAACACATTCATAAACCTATATACATATACATCATGATAATCGACATTCTAAACATGCCTTGTCATTGGTCATTTCATGGCCTCCATAGCAACACATACCACTTATACACCTAAGCCACTAACATTAACACAATAACATAGTTAGCATCACTAAACATGATTAACATAACCATAATCTAATGTACTTATCTTAAGACATGCTCTGTTAACAGTAAACCAACTTAAATAACTCATATTATCACTAAACAACCAGGGCTAGGTCCACACAGGGCCATCACTACCCAAACATCACACATAACACACATCTCGATCGTGAAACACGTTAGACATAGTGGTCGCCTTTCAAAATGTGACGACCTGTCCAGACGCGATTCAAAATGCAACGCGACAGAGCCCCAAGTCGCGACAGGAATGTGATGGCCCGATATGTCTCCTTTACACCAATCGATACAAACACCGATAGTCGGAATGTAAATCGCAACGGCCCACACCGTCGCATTTACACCAGTCGATATACGCCAATCAGAACACCATAAGCATGATGACCCAAAGCGTTGCCTCACGACCAATCGATTGCATGAATGCGACATACTCATGCGACGTGTTCACACCAATCAATACCCAGTCATCAATCGGAAGAGAGACGTGACGGACCAGTCCGTCGCGTTCTCATCAAAACGTGGCGGCTCGATCTGTCGCCTATTCAGGCAGACAGGTCGAACCCCTCCTTCCTTAATGAAACCATTCCAAACCACATCTAAGCTAACATTTAAATATCTACAATGAAATCCACACCATCACACACTACCATAGCATGTTTTACAAAGTTCCAAAACATTTAAATCAAATGAAACCCTAAGAGAAGTTTCCCTACTATTACGAAGAGCCTAAATCTCACGAAGAACGTCACACTGCCGGTGTATCCACTCTCCGGACGCCCTCCTCACATGGACCCTGCGCCGGAACAGCCACATGGAAGTCGAAAACGCTGAGAACCACCGCACAGTAGCTCCCCACGGTCGGACAGAGCCACCTCTGTTATGTTTGGCTCGAAACAGAGCGATAAATGCCACAGTTAAAATCGCGACGACGTAGGCAGACGTCACGTTTAACATGCATTAAATGTGACAGACCAAACCATCGCCAAACACGCCGCGAATCGGAAAGGTGGTTCGGTGAATCGCGACGTAGATAGCCGTCGAGTTTAAAACGCGACAGCCTACTCCGTCGCCTTCTTCACTAGAAAACCAGTAGACTAAATGGGCTAAAATCTATGGCCCACAACACTCACACAACATCCGGAAGCCATAAACGAGACTCAATGACCCTACATTGGTCACGAGCACCTGCACCACACCGAAACCACTAACACCGTTCCGAGTCACCACGACGTTACACTTTTTAGACAAATTCGACTTTTATCAATTTTCACTTTTTCCGCCCTCGTAGCAGCCAAACGCTGCCATATATCTTGTTTGACACATACATCAAATGATTCTACCTAAAGTTCGGCATGCCTCAGTCGTTTTGTCACATGAGGTGATCACCTAATAGTCTCTAGTTTGACTATGATTTACCCAACCTAACGATGATGTGACAGCTCATAAAGGGCAGGAGCCTAAAGTCCAGACCATACAAATAGAAAGCAATACAATACAATCACATTCTTTACAATCATCGTTATCAATGCCAAAGCAAAGAAAAGCTATATAATATTATTGAATTTTGTGACTCCTTTCGAATAGAAAGCTAAATATGAGAAATGCCTCTCCGTGGGTTTGAAATCAATCAACATTACCTTGAGCAATATAAGAAACTTCAGCGTCCAACTCTTCTTCCTTGGCTGCCGTCACTAGGACCACTTTCTTTTGTCCTTAGGGCAAATGGTGGAGTAGATTTAGTGGTGAAGAAGTCCTGGAGATTATCAATACCAAAATGGCTCTATTAAGAATAATAAAATTTTAATAAATTACCCCTATCATGGGATATAAAATGTAAAGAATATTATCACAATTTCCTAACAGAAACCAAAAATCGTAAAATCGGTACAGATAATTTATCCACTAAAATGAAATGTGCTATTACAGTCTTTAAAAATAACTCCACAATTATCAGCACACAGTGATGATCTAGCTGTTCCCAACAAAGAGCAAGCTCTCACCCACTCCTCGAAGTCTTGAGAACTCAAAATGACCTCTATGTGGGCCTTCACTGGTTGAAGTGTCTGAAACTCGAAATCGGTTAAAATTTTTTTTTTCTTTTTACATGCGTTTAAAGTCAAACGACCCAAATTAGTTATTGTCTAATCTGAAGAATGACATAGGAATATGGCATGTCATGTAAAGATTAACATGGTATGCTAACAGTTCTCTTCTGTAGAGCGATATCACAGAGGAGGACACATTTTAGACTTTTAAGATTAACATAGTATGCTAATTCTGTCATGTCGTCTTTAGATTTTTGTATACGTACTCCTACACGACATCGTAAATATAGATACTCTGCCTTGTGAACAACTGAATATGTTAAAAAGTATATCCGACACGTCCAAATAGTTGGAATAAACCAATTAGAAAAAAAAAAAATGAACTAGTGCGCTTTTGGTTTTTTTAACCATCAAAATATCAAAAACATGAAAAAGGATCATTATGACATGATCTCGTCATGTTCTTACGAAGTTCAACTTGAGGACAGGGCCGTAATTTTAACATGGCAGGGGATCAGCTATTTACACGCATCATGCTTTTTTTTACAATAAAAAATGAGGGATAGACATGTAAATATGATAGTTTACATCTTTTATTTGCTCCTTATAAGATGTAGTCAAACTTGCTCTACCTTCCCAAATGCCAGCCTTCTGCAAGTTGCGAGAGAGGAGTTCGATCCTTCCCAAACGGCGTTCAAAGATAGACGGACAAAAGTAGCACAGGAGATAATCCCATATCCTACCCTGATTGGAGGTTTTTAACTAAAGAGATTTAACAGTCATCTAACAACTTAGATGAAGCTTAACTAAGTCTGGAGCGTCTAGTAAGACAAGGTAACGACAATGGCAAAGGAATAATATTTGTTGCACACTTAGATGTGCATCAAATCTTATTTGATTTATTTAACTCCTATGTGATTGGTCCACATGAGAATGACTAAATAGTAACAAGACATCTCTAAGTTTCGTTTTTTTTTTCTTCATGTTTTAATAGGAGATGTTTTATCTTTGTGCCCCATCACCCCATTCGAATCAATGGCTAGAACAAGTCAAACAAGCAGCTTAAGTATTATCCATAGGAGAGATGGCAGTCTTCTCCTATGTGGATGGATATCATGTCATATTAGGAATGTTATAACAGTACATCTAATACTTTGCTAACTTTGTCTTCACTGGTCTCAAAACAAATAATTTATGGTGCTTCATGCAAACACAACAGCACCAAACTGAAGCATAGACTGCCCCAGATTCCGTCGCGGAGCTCGTCCGGCATAGCTTTAAAGGATTGCTGAAAGAAGAGATTTTGAACGTATGAGAATCCAGTTGCCATCAGGTTGGCTCCCAGTCATGGTTTCAAGAGTTGTCCTGGTGGAAGGGAAGGGGGAGACTGGCTTCTCTTGAAATCACTACTACATTGACATGGATCTGTATATGGAGTATGGACTCACATGTGTAGAATGCCTATTTTACCAAGTTTATAACACCAGAAACCAAAGAGTAAAGGTACCTATTATTCTGTTTCTACCACCCAGGCCCAGGGCTTTGTGTGTGCGCGTGTGTGTGTGCGCGCGCGCGCGCGTGTGTGCGTGTGTGTGCGTGTGTGCGTGTGTGTGTGCGCGCGTGTGTGCGTGTGTGTGCGTGCGTGCGTGTGTGCGTGTGCGTGTGCGTGTGTGTGCGTGCGTGCGTGTGCGTTGCGCGTGCGGTGTGCGGGTGCGTGTGTGGGTGTGTGGGGTGTGTGCGTGTTGTGCGCGCACGTGCGTGCGTGCGTGCGGCGTGCGGGCGGGCGGGCGGGCGGGGCGGGTGTGGGGGGGGGGGGGGGCGGGGGGTGGGGGGCGTGGGCGTGGGCGTGGCGTGTGCGTGTGCGTGTGAGAGAGAGAGAGAGATAGTTTCCTTTTTCTTTTTTTCTTTTGAACTAAATCGGAGAGAGTTCAGAGGACGATTCTTAGACAATACACAATGTAGCCACACAGAGACTAACGAAATTTTTTTTCTCCTTTTTGTTGGAACCAACGACGTGTAAAGAAGAGCGTGTACATTTCATGCAAATTGTTGTGTTGGAATTGAAAGAAAGATTCAAATATCTGAAACTCATTCTCTAAAAGACTACAGGAATTTTTGCAGCGTTTCCCAACAGTGAGGTCCCAATGAAATGAGTGGAGAGTTTGTCAGAACAACACTTGCTCTTGACAAGTTTGGCAAAAATGTACCCAATGCCATGATTGCCATCTTCCATGCTAACCAATTTAATTATTCTTGTATTGTCAAGGGAAAACTATTACACACATCACCAAAGGTTAATCCATCGGGGGGCGCATGATTTCTTGGATGGGTACAGTGTTACAGCTACATTTGAGTGGATATGCCATCTAATTTAACAAAGTGCTCAATTTGGTGGACAGAAAAAAATGCAAATCCAGCATCACTGCCATGTTTATACAAATTACATATGCCACAAGTAAAGTGATGGGAGCAGATGAAGATAAATAGCTTCAGAAAAGACACCATAAAATGGAGTGTGAATTGATAACGACACAATTTTCAGTGTTAAATTTCATACATATAGTTGATTTTAGACATCCTTTGTCCATAAATAATGTGCAATTTGATTTTAATTTTCATTTCATCCATGAATAAGTTTTTAAACATATTAGTTGTTAATGGGTTAGAACACATGCTAGATTTTCATTTAATAAGTCATTTTTTTAAATTGACTATTTAAGTTCACTTTAGAAAATAAAAGATATTTGTAAATAAATATTGTATATAAATAAATTTTGTTAAAATACTATTTTTGTAAATATTCTTTTAGTAATAGATAGACTTTAGTTTGTTAATAAATAGATTTTTTTAATACATATCCCACCCAATCCTTTTAAATAAATAAAAATTATCTTTAATAAATACCCCACCCACGCATTCCACTTAAACAAATTTTTTCTTTTCCTCCCCACCAGGGCAACGAAGAAGCTGGAAGCTATTGGAAGCAGCTAGGAAGAGGAGCTCTGGCGGTTGGTCCTGTGTGCTGGAGGCAGGAAGAGCTGGCGCTGGAGCTCGGATGTGCTGGCCTTTGGCGGTGCAGCGCGAAGCATCTGCGCAGAGGTCGGTCCTGCTGGGCGATGGTACTGCGGGTGCGTGCAGATCAGGGGCGTGCGGTGTGCACGACGCTGGAACCCGGGCAGCTGGCGGATCTGGTGCGTGAGGAGCCTGGGGAATGCTGAGGTGGAGGCGAAAAGCCCAGCTATGCGATGGAGCGTGGGAGGAGCTCTGGCGATCTGGGGCGTGTGAAGCTGGCAACTGCTGGCCGTGCGATGCTGCTGGCGGAGCTCGTGGGAAGCAGATTTGGCAGTGCTGCGCATCTGGCCGTTGCTGGGTACGTGAAGGCGGGCGGATGGCAGCTGAGGCCGTTGCTGCCCGAGCGACGTAGCAGAGTTGGGGCGCGATGCAGCCAGCGCGCCTGGAAGGTTCGATGGAGCTTATAAAAGGACCCCAAGGTCCTCAGATGGGGGAGTTCGGATTTTTTTTGGGGTTTTTAGTTTTCTTCATTTCTTCTGTCAGCTGCAGGGGAGGGGAATTCGAGTTTATTTTCCATTTTCCTGTAAGGGTCAGGGGTTTTTTTTCCTTTCTTTCCGTGGATGGTTGGGCTAGGAGAAATGGTTTGGCAATTTGGTTTTGTTCAGCATTTTAATTTGTTCTGTTCATGGCTGGTTCTGCTGTGAGGAATTTATCCAGTGCTTATTCTTCCATCTTCTCTAGTTCGGCATCCAAGAGTTCAGCCTTTTTTTGGATAGTTCTGCTGCTGTGATTTGTTTGCGATTTTGCTTTTCTTTGCTGCTGAGAGATCGACCCAGTGAAATTTCATCTTTTCCTTCTGTATTTAGTGAAAGCGATCCAGGGGCATTTATTTTCCATTCTTCTGTGTTTAGAGGAGTGCGATCGAGGGAGATCAGGGGTTTCTCCTCTATACTGCTGATCTATTGTTCTTCCTCCTTTCTTCTGTGCTGTGAGAGATTCCAGGTTGCTAGAAGTCCGGGGTTCCTTCTTCCTTGCTGCTGGGAGAACGTTGGCTTTTGCTCTCTTCTGAAGGTGTCTGGGAGGACGATTCAGGCGTGCTGCAGAGAAGGTTACAAGGCGACCAGGAAACACCCCTTTACTTGGTATGTTCTGGGTCTGTCCGGTGATGGTGTACAGAAAGCTGCCGGAGGTAGTAGCAGAGAGCATTTGAGAGACCAGGGAGCTGGGCTCCTCTTCTGTTTTACTGATTTGAGTTTTCTATTTCATTAGTGTTCTTTCTTTCGCCCTCGATAGATTGGGAGCATGATGTGTAGTTTAAAATTTCCTTTATATTTTCTTTATTGAATTGTCTCCATCCTCGAGTGAGAGGGTACAGTGATCTAATTGCTTATAGTCATTTTGTTCTCAGTATAAGAATGTTTAATTTGATCTGTCATCAAGAGTTATAGTTCAGTTTAATGCATTGAGAATTTCAATCTTGATGGTGCTTATTTGAGTAGATTGTAGATTCATGTTCTTATTTTCTGTCTGATCCCCTGAGCTGTAGGGGTACATTGAGTTAATAATGTTCTTTTGAGAATTCATGTTCTGTCATCTTTCCGAATCATTTCAGAATAGAAGTGCATCCATGAGATTCTAGTTAGATTGTTGTTTTACCTGTTCAATCCCTCAATTGAGAGGGTATAGTGATGATAATTCTCTTTTAATTTCAATTCAACTTGTTCTTTCATTATGTTTGATCTATCGGAGTTATGAGGGATCTGATTGGAGTTGTTTATAGAATTGAATTAATGCAATGTATTTTGGTGAAAGTGTTTGTTAGAGTTGTTCAAAAATAGTTCTTAAGTCGAACTTTATTCAATCTACCTGTGGAAATGACCTGTTCTATCATTGTACTTGTTCTTTCCTATTCAGTGAGACAGATTAGAGAATGAGTCTTGATTTAGTACTTCCAACAACGAAAAAATATGTCAGCAAGCTGCGTTCTCTTGGCGCCGTTGCTGGGGAGGCGTTAGAGGTTGATTTAAATCTATTTTCATTTGATTCATTTGTATTGGGCTTTCATTGACTGTTATTGGGCTTTTCATTTTAGATTTGCACAGAAGTGGAACATGGAGATTGGCTTGACATTTGAGCCCATTGGAGGGAGGAGAGCTTGCTGATGTGTTTTGCATTTCCTTTCATCAGAAATTTAGATAGAGGTGTGAGTGAATCTTGTAGTGAGGCTTTATGTATTCTCTGTGCATGTACATAGATTTCTTTCAGTTGACATGTAATAATTGACTTTTTGGTGGTTATGTGGTTTAGAATTAGTTTATAGTAACTTTATATTTTGTAGTTAAATTCATTTCATTTGTTCAAAAACAAATAAAAATTAAAAATCTAAAATCTATTTTTTTTTTCAAATCGCTTTCATGTAAGCCGTTTGTTTTACAAAATAAAATTTCATATCTCAAGATTAGAATCACTTGTTTTAGGACATATCATTTTAATTTGTCATTAGAATTCCATTTTTTTTACTTTGAAGAATGCGGGGAAAAGTAGATTTTATCTCTGGTTTCAGCATTAGACTTAGCATTAGAAAACCCTTATTGGACTTGATTTGTTGCATTTATATTTGTAAAAGGGACTGTAAGGGCATCACCCTTTAGAAAAAGATAAGGTGAGGGATTTCATACCCTTGCCCTTTGCCCAAAAATCACAAAAAATGTCAATTCTGGTGCATGCAAACTTTCATAAAAACCAGTCGACGTGGCCCTAGGGTCATAATTAGATGTATCCGTTCTTAATTCCAAACTTCTCGTTAAGTCTGGTGTTAAGATTAGAGGTAAAAAACTATGCTAAGTGAGCTAGATGTAACGACCCGAGAACCCGACCCTCGGCCCACGCCGAGGACCCGATTTTCGCGGTCGCCGCCCACGGACCAGGGGGACCCGGAAGGGCTATAACACGCGTCTGACAGGATATGTAACGGAAGTAAACGTCAACTGCTAAGCTAGAAGCGTACAAGCGGAAACAGGAAAGTAAAGTGAGACCGCTGCGTACCGCTCTAAGTACAGTCCCAACGCACGCACACTAGTACAAGTAAGGAAAGGGGAGAGACAAGTCCCTTAGGGGCATACCCCGAGGGTGACGTACACTGAGAGGGGGAACCACTGCTAGCTACGGGGACCAAGACTACCGCCCCGTCTCCTCCGCCCGACGCGCGCCCTGCCGCTGCTGGAAGACTCACCTGGAAAACAGAGGGATGAGCTTCACAACAGAAGCTCAGTAGGGACTACCAATCTCCTACTGGCTCTAAACAGGCAGAGGAACATATACAACTATTAATAAAGGAAAGACGCAGTTTATATCTTTCTACCTACAAAAGGAAGTGCGGAAGCGAAGCTAAAGCTAACACGGTACGGAAAGTACTCTCGGTCGGAAACTCCGTACGACTGCTCGTCGTGACCACCACACGGCTAGTAAAACACAGACGGAGGGAACTCCGCCTGGACAAGGAACACTAGCTACGGGAACAACACCACTAGTCAGACGGTCAGGTGCGTCCACAGACGTCTTATCCTCGACCTAGGTCCTGGCCCTCGCGTCTCGTCAGAGCGAGGTAGGACACAAGTACAACAACAGTAACCGCCGTAGTCTGGCCGGACTACGGTCCCACGCCTGACCTCTCCAAACGGTTCCGGGGCCGTAAGGAGCGAGGCAGTGAGAAGAAGGACTGGCTGGCCTGCGCCGGGTAGAACTCCAAACTGTCCTCGGCGTCCCAGACCAACCACGAGAGCTCTGCAAGCGACTCACACGCCACTGTCCTAACCACCGTTTTCCCCTCAGCTCCAGAGTCCGCCTACGCGGCTGCCAACTCGAGCACACTCGTAGCCCGGAGTACTCCCTCAACAGGCTCCCGAGGACGGGGGTCCCAGGTAACGGTAACAACCTCTCGCACGGGACAAGCCCTCAAGTGCCGCGCACCGGGCGAACGACTAGTGTGAGACCGTACTAGGGAACTAGCACAGGTGCCACGGGTACAGTAAAGCGAAAACGGAAGCGGCGGAAGCACAACCTGCCTCTGGCTGAGAAGGCGACATAGGCCCTGTCGCCTTCAAGAAGGCGACATAGGGGGGTGCGCTTACCAGTGGCGTGACTGCGAAGGCGACATAGGCCCTGTCGCCTTCAAGAAGGCGACATAGGGGATGTCGCTTTACCAGTCAGAAGGCGACACAGGGTATGTCGCCTTCAGGCCAGTCGGGGGTTCCGGAGATTCTTCTTCCGGGAACCTCCCCGAAACGGGAGAAACACTACACACGGGGGAGGGGAGCATGCTTATCATGCTAGAAAGCATTAAACACAAAACCACCCTCAAACACCCCAAGAACATGGATTCTACGCTCGGAGGAAAACCTCACTCACACGAGCATGGAGTTCTCACACCCCAAACCCCAATCACACGAGAGAACCACGGTCTAGACGGGGAGGGGATCATGCTTAGGGCGAAGGAGTCGGGATGTCCCTACCTCCACGCGAAGAACGCACCCGTTGGGGCCTTCTCGTAGGTAGAAACGTCTCCTCCTCGCACCGCACGGCACGAACACGACCCCTGCACGAACGGAGCGACACCCTCCTCAGCACGGCCGCCTCAACACGGGGGAGGCACCCCAAAACCGCCGGAAGCTCCGAGAGGGCGAGAGAAAGAGAGGGGGAAAGGAGAGGCGCGAGAGAGGGGGAAGGGCTCGGGCGCCCGGGCTTTAAGCCCGCGGAGCTGAGAAGGCGACATACCTTGTGTCGCCTTGGGAACCAGCCCCCGTCGCAATTCCACTGACAACTGTCAAACCTCGGAATTGGAAAAAGTGAAGGCGACAGCCATCTTGTCGCGTTCACCCGACACCGCCAGAGCCGTACTGACACAAAGGACGCCTGTCACGTCTGTCAGACTGCGTCTGGGGCGACGCGATGGGAAGGCGACATAGGCCATGTCGCCTTCAAGAAGGCGACATACCCCATGGCGCCATCCATCAAACCAGAAGGCGACAGTGGGTATGTCGTCTTCAAGAAGGCGACATACCCCCTGTCGCAATCCCAAGCAGAACCAAACATCGACGCGATCGGAACCACGTCGCGACAGTCGCCCTGCCGCGACCCAGAGGACGGGGCCAAGGGCCCAAGGGGGCCGGGGTGTTACAACCCTCCCTCCTTAAGACATTTCGTCCTCGAAATGAAAACAACTCGGTCTCAACCCGGAAGACGACAAAAGGGGAGATCACCACATACCGATCAATCAAACAAGTAAGGAAACTGCTCCTGCATCTCATCCTCGCGCTCCCAGGTGGCCTCGCCACCGACACGGTTCTGCCAAACGACCTTAACCAGCGGAATCTGCTTCCTGCGCAACTGCTGAACTCTGCGGTCGACAACACTAACTGGGTACTCTGGCACTGACAAATCTGGCGCTACCTCTAGCTGCGAGTAGTCCAACACGTGCGAAGAGTCTGCAACGTACCTCCTGAGCTGCGAAACGTGGAAAACGCTGTGCACACCTGCTAGCTCTGCCGGAAGACTCAGCCTGTACGCCACCTCGCCGACCCTCTCGGAAAGGGAAGGGCCCAATATATCTGGGACTGAGCTTTCCCTTTTACCAAACCTCATGACCCCTTGGTCGGCGAGACCCGCAGGAAGACCAGGTCACCGACGCTGAACTCTAGCGGTCTCCTGCGGACATCCGCATAACTCTTCTGCCTGCTCTGTGCTGCCCGAAGCCTCTGCCTGACCAAACTGACTGTCTCTGCACACTGCTGCACTAACTCTGGCCCCAAAAGCTGCCTCTCACCAACCTCGAACCAGTGAAGCGGAGTCCTGCACGGGCGACCGTACAAAGCCTCGTATGGCGCCATTCCGATGCTCGAGTGATAACTGTTGTTATATGCGAACTCTACCATCGGAAGGTGAGACTCCCAAGTGCCGCTCCAGTCTAAACAGCATGCTCTCAGCATGTCCTCCAGTGTCCGAATGGTCCGCTCTGACTGACCGTCTGTCTGCGGGTGGTACGCTGTGCTGAACCTCAACTCTGTACCCAGTGCTCTCTGAAGACTGCGCCAAAACCCTGACGTGAACCTCGGATCTCTGTCGAAACGACTGAAACTGGGATCCCGTGCAACGAAACAACTCTGTCCACGTACAGCCTGGCTAACCTGTCCACTGACCACGACATCCTGATCGGAAGAAAGTGCGCTGCCTTGGTCAAACGATCCACAATCACCCAATACCATCATGCCTCTGCGGGGTACGGGGCAAACCAACCACAAAGTCCATGGTGATGTCGTCCCACTTCCACTCGGGAATGGGCAACGGCTGCAACTCACCACCAGGACGCTGTGCTCGGCCTTCACCTGTTGACAGGTAAGGCACCGGGCAACAAACTCTGCCACGCCCCTCTTCATCCCTGGCCACCAGAAGGACCTCCTCAAGCAATGGTACATCTTGGTGGAGCCAGGATGAACAGCATACCTCGATCTGTGAGCCTCTGACAAAACTGCCTGACGCGCCTCCTCCGGAACGTACAAGCGGCCTCTGAATCTGACCTCACTGTCTTCGCTGAGCTCAACGTCCGGCATCCGCAAAATGTCTGCTAACTCTGCATCTGCTCGCTGCGCCTGCAACACCTGCCTGAACAGTGACGGCCGAACTGACAAACTGGAAGCCACGCACGATCTCTGGTCCTCGACGGAACAAACATCCCTGGACAGCTCCTCAAACAGCCTCCACTCTCTGACCATCAGCGAACTCAAGCGCACGCGCCTACTCAAAGCATCGGCTACAACGTTAGCCTTCCTGGATGATAGGAAAGGGTTAGGTCGTAGTCCTTCAAATACTCCATCCAACGGCGCTGCCTCAAGTTCAAATCCCTCTGGGTGAAGATGTACTGCAAACTCTGGTGATCGGTGAAGATCTGAAAAGCCTCGCCATACAGGTAGTGCCTCCACAACTTGAGAGCGTACACCACTGCTGCTAGCTCCAAGTCGTGGGTGGGATAGTTCTCCTCATGCTTCTTGAGCTGCCGAGAAGCATAGGCAACGACCCCACCATGCTGCATCAGCACGGCACCCAAACCTGACCTCGACGCATCGGTGTAAACCACGAACCCACCGGTGCCCGACGGCAAGACCAACACTGGCGCCGAAGTCAACCTCGTCTTCAGCTCCAAGAAACTCTGCTCACAGTCCTCTGACCAAACAAACCTGGTGTCCTGCCTCGTCAACCGAGTCAACGGTGCTGCAATCTTGGCGAAATCCTGAATGAACCTCCGGTAGTAACCTGCCAGACCCAGAAAACTGCGGACCTCTGCAACTGATGTGGGCTGCTCCCACGAAACACGCCTCCACTTGGCCGGGTCCACTGCCACACCAGAACCCGAGATCACGTGCCCGAGGAAGTGCACCTCGCTCAGCCAAAATTCGCACTTGTCGAACTTGGCGTAAAGACGGTGACTCCGCAGGGTCTCCAGCACGATCCTCAGGTGCTCCTCGTGCTCCTCTTCAGAAGCCGAGTAGACCAGAATATCATCAACAAAAACAACAACAAAGCGGTCTAGGTACTCACTGAACACCCTATGCATCAGATCCATGAATGCTGCAGGTGCGTTCGTCAGCCCAAACGGCATCACGACGAACTCAAAGTGACCGTACCTGGAACGGAAAGCCGTCAAACCAACATCCGACTCTCTGATCCGCAGCTGGTAGTAGCCGGATCTCAAGTCGATCTTCGAGAAAACTCGGGCCGATTGCAACTGATCAAACAAATCATCAATTCTCGGCAACGGGTACCTGTTCTTCACAGTGACCTGGTTCAACTGCCGATAATCGATGCACAAACGAAGACTACCATCCTTCTTCCTCACGAACAAAACAGGCGCGCCCCACGGCGAACGGCTCGGACGAATGAAGCCCAACTCAAGCAACTCTTGCAGCTGGCGCTTCAACTCACGCAGCTCCGCCGGGGCCATCCGGTAAGGTGCCTTGGACAAAGGCATCGTACCAGGCAAAAGCTCGATGGAGAACTCTACCTCTCGCTCAGGCGGCAACCCAGGTAGATCCTCCGGAAACACGTCAGAAAACTCAGAAACAACTGGCACATCAAAAACTGAAGACCCGCTAGGCTCCAAGGAACAAACCGAAGCAAGGTAAGCAACGCAGCCATCACGGATCAAACGACGAGCCTTACAGAAAGAAATGAACGGCCGACGGGTAGACCGGATACCTCGAAAGCAGAGAACAGGTGCTCCAGGTATCTCGAACCGAACGGTCTTCCTCTGACAATCAACCACGGCTGAGTGAGCCTCCAACCAGTCCATGCCCAGGATGACGTCGAAGTCGCAAAGCTGCAGCGCGTACAACCTGGCCGGCAACTGGTGACCCTCAACCTCGACTGTCACACCCTCCAGGTAACCGAAGGAACGCATGTAGTCACCGGACGGGAGATCGACCAATACGTCACACTGCCTCTCGGGTGTGTGACAAGCAAGAGACTCGTAAAACTCCTCGGAAGCAAAACACAAGGAAGCACCGGGATCAACCAAAACACGAGCAGCTCTGCCAAGGATAGGTAGAGTACCTATCACCAGGTTCGATGCCTCTGCCTGCTCCCGGGTGAGTGCCATCACGCGACCACGACCACGTCCACGCTGCGGCGCCTGCTGGGGCTGCTGCTGCGGCTGCTGCTGGTGTTGAGGAAACTGCTGCTGCTGGTACGACTGGTACTGCTGCGGCTGCGGGAACTGCTGGACCTGCTGCTGGTACTGCCCTCTCTGCTGCTGACGCGGTGCCTGCTGCTGGGGAGGGTACTGGTACTGAGGTGGCTGCTGCGCGTACTGCACTGGCTGCTGCTGCTGCGGAGCTTGCCCCCTAGGGCAATCCCTCCTAAAGTGGCCTGGCAAGCCACAAGTGTAGCACACTGGCTCCTGACTGCCCTGCTCAGCACCCTGCTGTACTGACTGCTCTGCAAACCTGGACTGACGCCTCTGCTGACGGCTCCGTCCACCCCCGCGAGTAGACAACTTCCTGAACTGCGAGCGAATTCCAGAGCTACCGGAACTGCCCGAGCCTGAGGAAGAGGAAGTCGCACTACCGCGGCTGCCTGCTGGACGCTGGTACGGCGAGGACCTGGAAGAGGCTCCTCCCTGCTGCTGCTGCTGCTGAGGCTGCCAAGCCTCCCTATCCAAGGCGGTGGCTTCGCCACGGCCTCTCCCAAGGTGGTACACATGTGTGCCGTCACACCCCACCTCAGGTCTGGTCTCAGCCCTGCTATAAACCTCTCTGCACAAGCCTGGTCACTGCCTGCTACATGAGGCACATGCCTCAACAACCGGACAAACCTCTGGTGGTACTGAGAAACTGTGAGGTCGCCCTGCACCAACTCGTGGAACTGGTCCCGTCTCTCACGTCGAGCGTAGTCGGGGAAGTACTCGCCGTGGAAGACCTCTGAAAACTGCTGCCAAGAGATCTGGTCCAACCGCTGCCCCTGGAAGTGAGTCTGCCTCTGAACTCTCCACCACTCATGGGCTGCTCCCTTGAGCTGGTATACTGCCAAACGAACCTGGTCCTCCTCAGCGCACTCCATAGTCTCGAAGATGCGCTCCAACTCATGGGTCCAGCTCTCTGCCTTATCTGGATCATACTCACCGTGGAACATCGGTGGCCGAAGACGCAGGAACCTCTCAAGGAGAGCGGTCCTGTCCTCCGTACCGCCGTCCTCCGCCCGGCCCGGGTACTCCCAGTGCCCGACCGCTGCTGACGCTCTGGCTGCTCCACCTCTGGCTCTACCTGCTGCTGCTCTGGTACGGCTGGGGGAGGTACTGGAAACTGACACCTGCTGCTGCCTGCCCGGGCTGCCACGCTCCCTGGTACATAGCTCTGAAGAACTGCTCGGCCATGGGAAACCAGTCTGCATACTGCTGAGGCTGAGGGTGGTACTCCTGCTGCTGCCCACCTGCTGCTGCCGCCTCGCTGCTGCTGCCTGTGCACCCTGAGGCTGTGCCACTGACTCGTCTGGAGACCTCCTCCTGGAACCTGCCCCTGCGCGGGCATCTCGGACTCATCCTGCTGCTCAACCAGCTGCCTAGCCTGACTGCGCCTACGCGGAGCCATGACCTACACGGCAACACAACTAACAAAGGTTACAATACCTCTCGGGCGGCTAGCAGTGTACTTGTACTATTGTTGGGACTTACTGTTGCAGTTTAGATCCACTACAAGTCCTGTCAGACCAAGCTCTGATACCAACTGTAACGACCCGAGAACCCGACCCTCGGCCCACGCCGAGGACCCGATTTTCGCGGTCCGCCCACGGACCAGGGGACCCGGAAGGGCTATAACACGCGTCTGACAGGATATGTAAGCGGAAGTAAACGTCAACTGCTAAGCTAGAAGCGTACAAGCGGAAACAGGAAAGTAAGTGAGACCGCTGCGTACCGCTCTAAGTACAGTCCCAACGCACGCACACTAGTACAAGTAAAGAAAGGGGAAGAGACAAGTCCCTTAGGGGCATACCCCGAGGGTGACGTACACTGAGAGGGGGACCACTGCTAGCTACGGGGACCAAGACTACCGCCCCGTCTCCTCCGCCCGACGCGCGCCCTGCCGCTGCTGGGAAGACTCACCTGGAAAACAGAGGGATGAGCTTCACAACAGAAGCTCAGTAGGGACTACCAATCTCCTACTGGCTCTAAACAGGCAGAGGAACATATACAACTATTAATAAAGGAAAGACGGCAGTTTATATCTTTCTACCTACAAAAGGAAGTGCGGAAGCGAAGCTAAAGCTAACACGGTACGGAAAGTACTCTCGGTCGGAAACTCCGTACGACTGCTCGTCGTGACCACCACACGGCTAGTAAAACACAGACGGAGGGAACTCCGCCTGGACAAGGAACACTAGCTACGAGAACAACACCACTAGTCAGACGGTCAGGTGCGTCCACAGACGTCTTATCCTCGACCTAGGTCCTGGCCCTCGCGTCTCGTCAGAGCGAGGTAGGACACAAGTACAACAACAGTAACCGCCGTAGTCTGGCCGGACTACGGTCCCACGCCTGACCTCTCCAAACGGTTCCGGGGCCGTAAGGAGCGAGGCAGTGAGAAGGACTGGCTGGCCTGCGCCGGGTAGAACTCCAAACTGTCCTCGGCGTCCCAGACCAACCACGAGAGCTCTGCAAGCGACTCACACGCCACTGTCCTAACCACAGTTTTCCCCTCAGCTCCAGAGTCCGCCTACGCGGCTGCCAACTCGAGCACACTCGTAGCCCGGAGTACTCCCTCAACAGGCTCCCGAGGACGGGGGTCCCAGGTAACGGTAACAACCTCTCGCACGGGACAAGCCCTCAAGTGCCGCGCACCGGGCGAACGACTAGTGTGAGACCGTACTAGGGAACTAGCACAGGTGCCACGGGTACAGTAAAGCGAAAACGGAAGCGGCGGAAGCACAACCTGCCTCTGGGCTGAGAAGGCGACATAGACCCTGTCGCCTTCAAGAAGGCGACAGAGGGGGTGTCGCTTTACCAGTCAGGTGGCGGGACTGCGAAGGCGACATAGGCCCTGTCGCCTTCAAGAAGGCGACATAGGGGATGTCGCTTTACCAGTCAAAGGCGACACAGGGTATGTCGCCTTCAGGCCAGCGGGGGTTCCAGAGACTCTTCTTCCGGGAACCTCCCCGAAACGGGAGAAACACTACACACGGGGGAGGGGAGCATGCTTATCATGCTAGAAACTCATTAAACACACAAACCACCTCAAACACCCCAAGAACATGGATTCTACGCTCGGAGGAAAACCTCACTCACACGAGCATGGAGTTCTCACACTCCCCAAACCCCAATCACACGAGAACCACGGTCTAGACGGGAGGGGATCATGCTTAGGGCGAAGGAGTCGGATGTCCCTACCTCCACGCGAAGAACGCACCCGTTGGGGCCTTCTCGTAGGTAGAAACGTCTCCTCCTCGCACCGCACGGCACGAACACGACCCCTGCACGAACGGAGCGTCACCCTCCTCAGCACGGCCGCCTCAACATGGGGGAGGCACCCCAAAACCGACGGAAGCTCCGAGAGGGCGAGAGAAAGAGAGGGGGAAAGGAGAGGCGCGAGAGAGGGGGAAGGGCTCGGGCGCCCGGGCTTTAAGCCGCAGAGCTGAGAAGGCGACATACCTTGTGTCGCCTGGGAACCAGAAGGCGACAGTGGGTATGTCGTCTTCAAAAGGCGATACCCCCCCGTCGCAATTCCACTGACAACGGTCAAATCTCGGAATTCGAAAAAGTGAAGGCGACAGCCATCTTGTCGCGTTCACCCGACACCGCCAGAGCCGTACTGACACAAAAGGACGCCTGTCACGTCTGTCAGACTGCGTCTGGGGCGACGCGATGGGAAGGCGACATAGGCCATGTCGCCTTCAAGAAGGCGACATACCCCATGGCGCCATCCATCAAACTAGAAGGCGACAGTGGGTATGTCGTCTTCAAGAAGGCGACAGTGGGTATGTCGTCTTCAAGAAGGCGACATACCCCCTGTCGCAATCCCAAGCAGAACCAACATCGACGCGATCGGAACCACGTCGTGACAGTCGCCTTGCCGCGACCCAGAGGCGGGGCCAAGGGCCCAAGGGGCGGGGGTTACATAGAGGTTATTTAATTGAGTCCTGCGAAAGCAAAGGGGCCCTCTACTCAACCTTACCTGGCCAGTACAAAGGAGTAGGATTTGATTAAGCAAGCATAAATTGATTTGAGAAAATTAACATAGGTCCAAGGAACACTTAGTGTTTAGGTTAATTTATTTGAAAGTGTTTGTTTATTTGTGTTTGTTCATAAAAATTCAAAAATCAATAAAATCTAAAAATTTAAAAAAATCATAAATAGAAGGCTTTTCAAATGTGCATGCTTGGTAGACGTTCCCTGACTTAGATTTGGCCCAACCTATAGACGAGATCGAAAGATCTTTCATAGGATGACCAACCAAGATCAGAACCAAGTTACTAGAATGTAGAGGAGGTCGCACCCAGACAGATGGAGGAGTACTATTCCTTCTAATTATCAACCTGCTACTTGCATCAGGCTGGAAATTCCTGCAAATCATTTTGAAATCAAGCCAGGAATCATTCAGATGTTGCCATCCTTCTATGGCAATCCCAATGAAGATCCCTATAAGCATATAGATGAGTTCCTAGAGATTTGTTCCACTGTCAGGATCCAAAATTTCACTGAAAATGCCTTGAGACTGACCCTATTTCCATTCTCTTTAAAAGATAAGGCCAAACATTGGTTAGGAACCATAGGAGAACCATTAGAACATGGCCAGAAATGCAGCAGGAGTTTTTGAAGAAATTTTACCCCATTGGCCGCACTAACACCATGAGAAGAGCAATAACTGGATTCTCCCAACACCTGGGAGAGTTAATGCATGAATCATGGGAGAGATTAAAAGAGTTGCTTAGAAAATGTCTCCACCAAGGTCTGTCGAGGTGGCAAATAGTCCAAGCATTTTACGAAGGTCTACAGATGGTTGTTGCCTCGTGTGGAGGAGCATTCATGACTAAGAGCGAGGATGATGCATATGATCTGTTTGAAACATTGAGTGAGAATTCTATCAATCATGCCTCACTCCACTCTTATGAGAGAACATTAGGACCTGTAAAGAAGGCAGAGTTGTATGAATTAGAGAGAGAGGAGAATCAGATTCTAGGGTAGAAGATCTGTTAGCTAGACTTGATCAGAGATTGGAGCGAAGTTGGAACAAAAATTTGATCAATTACTATCTTTGACTGGGCAAGCCACACCCAAATTTTCTCACCACCTGAAACTTGCTCTATGTGTGCTAGCTCAACTCACTCCACTAATGTTGTCTCACTACTGCCCAATTACCCCCTTTATTCAAGAACAAGTCCAAGCTGTCCACGGTTTCTACAAACCCTCCATGATCCATTCTAACACATACAACCCTGGTTGGAGAAATCATCCGAATTTTCATGAAAAAATCAATCTGAACAAGTATCTCAACCTTCTTTTAAGCAATCCATGAACAGTCAATCATATCCCAATCAGAATCAAGGATTTGTCTAATCTTCTTACTCCAAACCTCCACAAGTCCAAGGAAATCAAAACTCCAACCAATTTGCTTACACCAATTTCCAAGCAACCTTCATATAATCAACCACCACCTCCTCAGCCCAATTGGGAAGATAATAAAATCAACTCCAAAACATGATGGTCACTCTATGCCAAACTGTGCAAGAACAACAAAATCAATATCAAAATCAGAACCAAATTTTCAACAAAATTGGCAAGGATAGAGTCCCAAATTGCTGATGTATGCCATAGGAGGGAATCAGGTCAGCTGCCAAGTCAAGCTATAGCAAACCAAGGAACAACCCTCCCGGATTTTATCAGAACCAGCAATACCATCAAGCCCAGGGGTACAGACCACATGTTCGCCAAAATGCACCTCCACCATCAAACACACAACAAGCTTTTGTCCAGAACATTCCAGCACCACAAAATCAAAATCAACCTATACAACAAACTCATCCTCCTGCCCAAGCTAGGGGCCCCCAAGTAGAAATGCAAAAACTGTGTCTACCTTAAGAAATGAAAAATCAGAATAAATCATCACCCACATGTCAACATTGCATGAGGATAAAGAAAATGAAAATAAAATGAAATTGAAGAAGAGAAGAAGAAAATGTGGAAAAGAAAATCCAAGAGAAAAGTGAAATGATTGAAGAACCTCTAGACAAAATCAAAATGAATGAAGACCCAAGCTGCTACATTCCAAGAGTCTCTTTTCCTGAAGTTTTAAAGCCAAAATCCAAAAATAAACCAACTGGTAATGAAGAACTCTTGGAACTTTAAGCAAGTTCACATCAACAACATCTCCTGATCCTCGAGCTGCTTATGCCAAATTCCTAAAAGAAATGTGTACTCCAAAACGTGAAGTGAGAAATAAATGAAACAATCATTCTTCCAGAAACTGTGAGTACCATTGTCTTGAATCAACTCCTAAAAAGCTCAAAGATCCAGGCACTTACTAATTCCTTGCACCATTGGTGGAGTCACTTTTGAGAGCGGCCTTTTAGATTTGGGAGCCAGTGTCAATCTCCTACCTTCTGCTATTTTTGAGAAATTCAAGTTAGGAGAATTGAAACCCACTTCTGTTGTCCTTCAACTAGCCGATCGTTCTGTCACCACTCCTAAAGGCTTAGTTGAAGATGTCATTGTGAAAATCAATGATTGTTACTTTCCCGCCGATTTCATCATTCTGGACATGAACACTCCTCAAGATTTAACTCAGTTCACCATCATCCTTGGTAGACCTTTTTTGCCACAGCTAGAGCTAATATTGATTGTGCTACCGGGATGATGGATATATCATTTGGGGATAGGCGGGTTAGTATCATATTTTTAGGGCATCTAGGCACCATGATCAAGGAGAGAGTTGTCTAGTGGTAGACTCTTTGGAAGAATCTTGTGTAGAGGAAAGGTAGACCACCCTGTGCTCTAGGGTTGAGGGAGAGGAAGGACAATTTAGTTCCTTATTTCAGAATAATGATCCATCATTTCCGTTAGAGTGTCCTCCTAAGGTTGAGCTAAAACCACTCCTGCTAGTTTAAAGTACATCTTTTTAGGAGAGAATGAGACTTGGCCCGTTATAATTGCTAGTGATCTTGAAGAAGGGCAAGGAGAAGAAATTGATTGAAGTCTTGAAAAGTCATAGAAAGCTATAGGTTGGACAATAGATGATTTGAGAGGGATAAGTCCTTCAGTGTGCACACATCACATATACTTGGAAGAAAATGCTAAAAGTTCAATAGAAATGCAAAGAAGGCTTAATCCCAACATGAAAGAAGTTGTTAAGAAAGAATTGTCAAATGGCTTCATGCTGGATTCATTTATCCCATCTCTGATAGCCAGTGGATTAGTCCAACTCAAGTTGTGCCTAAAAGGTCAGGACTAACGGTTTCAAACTGAAAAGTGAGCTCATCCCACTAGCTGGCTAATGGAGAGTGCAGTGACTATCGCAAATTGAATGCGATGAAGTCAGGACTAACGGTAATTCAAATGAAAAGGGTGAGCTCATTCCCACTAGGCTGGCTACAGGATGGAGAGTGTGCATTGACTATCGCAAATTGAATGCGATGACCAAGAAAGATCATTTCCCCTTGCCTTTCATTGACCAATCTTAGAGAAACTTGCAGGCCAAAAATTCTTTTGCTTTCTTGATGGATATTCAGGATATAACCAAGTGGCTATTACCTGAAGATTAAGAAAAGACCACTTTCACATGCCCATTTGGACCTTTGCCTTTAGACGCATGCCTTCGGGCTGTGCAATGCCCCCTGCAACTTTTCAACGTTGCATGCTGTCTATCTTCTCAGATATGGTTGGGGATTACTTAGAAGTCTTCATGGATGATTTTTCTGTATTTGGAAGTGACTTTGATTCGTGCCTCGACCATTTGACTGAAGTGCTCAAAAGATGCATTAATGTCAATCTTGTTTTAAGTTGGGAAAAGAGCCACTTCATGGTTAAGGAAGGGATTGTCTTAGGGCATATTGTCTCAGAGAGAGGGATAGAGGTAGATAAAACCAAGGTAAATCTCATTCCGAATTGCCTCCTCCCAACTCTGTCAAACAAATTCGATCCTTCCTTGGTCATGCTGGATTCTATAGGAGGTTCATCAAAGACTTTTCCAAAATTGCAAGGCCATTGACTTCTTTGTTAAAAGACACTCCTTTCATTTTTGACGAAGCTTGTCATAAAGCATTTGAGGACTTAAAAGACATTTTGACTAGAGCTCTAATTCTACAATCTCCAAACTGGTCATTACCATTTGAAATAATATGTGATGCTTCAGACTTTGCAATAGGTGCTATTTTGGGTCAGAAAACTGATAAAGGATCTGTAGTGATTTATTATGCAAGCAGAACATTGAATGACACTCAGATTCGATACACAACCACTGAGAAAGAGCTCCTAACTGTTGTCTTTGCCTTAGAGAAGTTCAGATCCTACCTTTTAGGAGCCAAAATTATTGTTTTCACTGACCATGCTGCCTTAAGGCATTTGCTTGCCAAAAAGGATGCCAAGCCTAGGTTGATAAGATGGATTCTATTGTTACAGGAGTTTGATTTGGATATTCATGATAAGAAAGGGTCCAAGAATGTGGTAGCTGACCATTTGTTCAGAATAGTTGCCCCGGACTCTATGCCTATTAGAGATACTTTCCCAGATGAGTACATTTTAGCTGTCTCCAATATTTCATCTCCATGGTACGCTCACATTGTGAATTATAAAGTCATTGGACGAGTACTTGGAGATTGGACCAAAAATGAAAGAGAGAGATTCTTTGCTAGAGACAAGTATTTTATTTGGGAGGACCCGGAGCTATTTTTCATAGGACCAGACCAAGTGATAAAAAGATGTGTCCCTGAGAGTGAGCATCAAAGTGTCCTCAAGTTTGCCATTCTCTTGCTTGTGGAGGGCATTTTTCAGGAAAAAAGACCGCTGCTAAGGTCTTAGACTCTGGTTTCTATTGGCCCACATTGTTTAAGGATGCCCACCAATTTTGTAAGGCCTGTCCTAAATGTCAAACCATGGGAAATATTTCTAAGAGGGACATGATGCCTCTTAACCCCATTTTGGTTGTAGAAATTTTTGATGTATGGGGGATAGACTTTATGGGACCTTTTCCACCGTCCTTTGGATACACGTACATTTTAGTTGCTGTTGATTATGTGTCCAAATGGATAGAGGCCATTGCCACAAAGACCAATGATCATAAGGTGGTCATCAAATTTGTTCAGAACAATATCTTTTCTAGATTTAGGTGGCCCAAGGCAATCATTAGTGATGGAGGACCACATTTCATTAACACTCAATTTAGGACCCTCCTAAGGAAGTATGGGATCACCTATAAGCTAGCAACACCTTACCATCCGCAAACCAGTGGACATGTTGAAGTATTAAACAGAGAGATTAAGAACATTCTTTAGAAGTCGGTTAGGCCTGATAGGAAAGACTGGTTAGAAAGGTTAGATGATGCATTGTGGGCCTACCGAACTGCTTTCAACACTCCCCTTGAATGTCCCCTTACCGGCTTGTTTTTGGAAAATCTTGTCATCTGCCGGTTGAACTTGAGCATAGAGCCTATTGGGCTATTAAGCAAGTAAATCTTGATTTAGCCTAAGCTGGTCAATAAAGGACCCATCAGCTGAATGAGGTAGAAGAGCTCAGAAATGAAGCCTATGAAAGCTCCAAGATCTATAAAGCCAAAGCCAAAGCATTCCATGACAAACACATTCATAGAAAAACTTTCAAGTGCATGATAAGGTTTGGTTGTTTAATTCTAGGCTTCGTTGTTTCCGAGAAAATTGAAGTCCCGATGGGATGGTCCTTACACTGTCGTCAAAGCTTATCACAATGGTGCTGTCATTATTCTTGATTCTAAAACTGGACAATCATTCACTGTTAATGGGCAAAGGTTAAAGCATTTCTTTGAAAGCCCATCTTCCATGAAAATTGAGTCTACCAAACTAGATGAGCCAAATGGAGCTTAATTGCGTCTGGCTGAAGACGATAAACTTAGCGCTTTTGGGAGGCAACCCATGTGTACAGATTTTCTTTATCAGGTAATTCTCTGTCTTATTTTCTTTTCCTGTAAATAAATTGGGAAGGGTAGAATAAGCATGCATTCATAGTCCTTACCCTAACCAGTGCTTCATTTTTTCTTTTTAGCTTGTACATATACAAATAAAATTTCACAATGTTTCATCTTTGAATAAAATGCTTGGCGTTGCAAAATACAGATTATGTGTCTGATCTTTAACTATTAAAATTTTGTAGTTGTCACATTCCTTTGCAAACATCCATGTTAGGTGGCCTCTAGAAAAAGATTACATGTACTTTTTGTCTACCTTATGTAAAGATTTATGGCAAGAAATTTTATACACACACTATACAGCCACTTAGACTAGCTGAACTCGAATATAACAAATTTGTCAAGGCTAGTAGGAGAGAGGTGATTGGTTTTCTCCCTTCCCCTCAAGTGAATTGCGAAGGAAGTGAAGGTATGTGATCAAGGAACCTGACTGCCCATCCTTCCTTTAAAAAGAAAATAAAAGAAAAAAATAGAAAAAGAAAAGGCAAAAACAAAAGAAAAAAAATACCCATGAAAAATACTCCGGATCTGAGTAAGTTGGACTCGCTACTCTTGAAAAGTGATGGGTTGTGCAGCATTATGGATGAAAAAGAAAGAAAAAAAAATTCTGAGTGCACAAAGTGTAAATAAAGAGGCAAAGTCCTCAGCTCAAAGAAATAATCCTCAAGGAAGCTGGGCAGATTGAAATTGAGAGAACAACCCAATCTGACCGAGCAAGGATCTTATTCCACAACTCTTTTCTTCTTCTTCGAATCAATCTAATCTCAAATACTAGCTGAGGCAGAGAAGCTCTAGAAGGGCTGATGTGAACTCTTAAGTGAGCTATCATTTGTGCACTTATTTCTTGTCATAAGCCCTTACAATTAGGAAAGATATATCTCTACATTAATCTTTTACATGATGACTACTTAGCATGAGATTTTATATCGTCTAGTCTTACATTTGGAGTAATTTTTATTACTGAGGGACTAGCAAAGTTCAAGTAGGGAGGAGTGATAATGACACAATTTTCAGTGTTAAATTTCATACATATAGTTGATTTTAGACATCCTTTGTCCATAAATAATGTACAATTTGATTTTAATTTTTATTTCATCCATGAATAAGTTTTAAACATATTAGTTGTTAATGGGTTAGAATACACATGTTAGATTTTTATTTAATAAGTCATTTTTTTAGATTGACTAATTAAGTTCACTTTAGAAAATAAAAGATATTTGTAAATAAATATTGTATATAAATAAATTTTGTTAAAATACTATTTTTGTAAATATTCTTTTAGTAATAGATAGACTTTAGTTTGTTAATAAATAGTTTTTTTAATATATATCCCACTCAATCCTTTTAAATAAATAAAAATTATCTTTAATAAATACCCCACCCACGCATTCCACTTAAACAAATTTTTTCTTTTCCTCCCCACCAGGGCAACGAAGAAGCTGGAAGCAGCTGGGAAGAGGAGCTCTGGCGGTTGGTCCTGTGTGCTGGAGGTAGGAAGAGCTGGCGCTGGAGCTCGGATGTGCTGGCCTTTGGCGGTGCAGCGCGAAGCATCTGCGCAGAGGTCGGTCCTGCTGGGCGATGGTACTGCGGGTGCGTGCAGATCAGGGGCGTGCGGTGTGCGTGGCGCTGGAACCCGGACAGCTGGCGGATCTAGTGCGTGAGGAGCCTGGGGAATGCTGAGGTGGAGGCGGGAAGCCTAACTGTGCATGCAGAGCTGTGCAATGGAGCATGGGAGGAGCTCTGGCAATCCAGGGCGTGTGAAGCTGGCAATTGCTGGCCGTGCGATGCGGCTGGCGGAGCTCGTGGGAAGCAGATTTGGCAGTGCTGCGCATCTGGCCGTTGCTGGGTGCGTGAAGGCGGGCGGATGGCAGCTGAGGCCGTTGCTGGCCGAGCGACGTAGCAGAGTTGGGGCGCGATGCAGCCAGCACGCCTGGAAGGTTCGATGGAGCTTATAAAAGGACCCCAATGTCCTCAGATGGGGGAGTTCGGATTTTTTTTTGGGTTTTTAGTTTTCTTCGTTTCTTCTGTCAGCTGCAGGGGAGGGAATTCGAGTTTTATTTTCCATTTTCCTGTAAGGGTCGGGTTTTTTTTTCCTTTCTTCTGATTTGTCTTCCTTTCTTCCGTGGATGGTTGGGCTGGGAGAAATGGTTCGGCAATTTGGTTTTGTTCAACATTTTAATTTGTTCTGTTCTTGGCTAGTTCTGCTGTGAGGAATTTATCCAGTGCTTATTCTTCCATTCTTCTCTAGTTCGGCATCCAGGAGTTCAACATTTTTTTTTGGATAGTTCTGCTGCTGTGATTTGTTTGCGATTTTGCTTTTCTTCTTTGCTGCTGAGAGATCGACCCAGTGAAATTTCATCTTTCTTCCTTCTGTATTTAGTGAAAGCGATCCAGGGGCATTTTATTTTCCATTTTCTTCTGTGTTTAGAGGAGTGCGATCGAGGGAGATCAGGGGTTTCTTCCTCTGTACTGCTGATCTATTTGTTCTTCCTCCTTTCTTCTGTGCTGTGAGAGATTCCAGGTTGCTAGAAGTCCGAGGGTTCCTTCTTCCTTGCTGCTGGGAGAACGTTGGCTTTTGCTCTCTTCTGAAGGTGTCTGGTGAGGACGATCCAGGCGTGCTGCAGAGAAGGTTACAAGGCGACCAGGAACACCCCCTTTACTTGGTATGTTCTGGGTCTGTCTGGTGATGGTGTACAAAAAGTTGCCGGAGGTAGTAGCAGAGAGCATTTGAGAGACCAGAGAGCTTGGCTCCTCTTCTGTTTTACTGATTTGAGTTTTCTATTTCATTAGTGTTCTGTTTCTTTCGCCCTGGACAGATTGGGAGCATGATGTGTAGTTTAAATTTCCTTTAATATTTTCTTTATAGAATTGTTCTCCATCTCTCGAGTTGAGAGGGTACAGTGATCTGAATTGCTTATAGTTCATTTTGTTCTCAGTATAAAGGATGTTTAATTTGATCTATCATCAAGAGTTATAGTTCAGTTTAATGCATTGGGAATTTCAATCTTGATGGTGCTTATTTGAGTAGTATCGTAGATTCCTGCTCTTATTTTCTGTCTGATCCCCTGAGCTATATGGGTACATTGAGTTAATAATGTTCTTTTGAGAATTCGTGTTCTGTCATCTTTCCGAATCATTTCAGAAATAGAAGTGCATCCATGAGATTCTAGTTCAGATTGTTGTTATACCTATTCAATCCCTCAATTCAGAGGGTATAGTGATGACAATTCTCTTTTAATTTCAATTCAACTTGTTCTTTCATTATGTTTGATCTATCGGAGTTGTGAGGGATCTGATTGGAGTTGTTTATAGAATTGAATTTAATGCAATGTTATTTTGGTGAAAAAGTGTTTGTTAGAGTTGTTCAAAAGTAGTTTCTTAAGTCGAACTTTATTCAGTCTTCCTGTGGAAATGACATGTTCTCATCATTGTACTTGTTCTTTCCTATTCATGTGAGACAGATTAGAGAATGAGTCTGTTGATTTATGTACTTCCAACAACGATAAAAACAAATGTCAGAAAGTCTGCGTTCATGAATCTTCTTTAAATCAAAGTATGAACACTTGTCAACATCAGACCTTGTACAGGAGCATGTCAACAAAAATAAAAAAGACCGGGTAAATATACAAGATACAACAAATTTTCTCTCTGTAATGATCAGATGAACAAGCTGAATGAACTTAAACAAAGCAAAGTGAACCAAATGAAATTAATTCCATCTCCCTCCCTCTCTCCCACTCAACCTTAAACATGATGTACTTAGAAAATTAAGTGAACTAAATGAAATGAGTGTGAAGGCCAATCTAGGAGACTCCTAACAAAAATCAGAATCATTGCAACGTGTTCAAAAAGAAAAAATTTCAAACAGAGCTTGTAGCTTTAGCTAACTTGTACTGTGGATATTATTTTTCTACTCAGTATCTATGCATCTAGTTTGTGATATGACATGGATTAGGGTCCTCAGTTACTATTCCTTGATTCCTATCACGAAGACAATGAAATATAAATTTGGGGCCTCTGCACATAAACAATTGTTAAAATGAAAATTGCATATTTATCGTTCCTGCAATTTTATTTGCATGCATATCATTAAAAATGACAATTATGTGCACAATGAACATTGAACGCCTTCTTTGCAAAATGATCACCCTGTGGTCTTTCTGACATTTTTTTGCAAGACTATTGTTGGTCCGTTTGATGCCCTCTTTCTTCTTGTAGAAGTGATGCTGGTCAATTACAGGATGATAAATCTGTAATTTTTATGCAGTGGTTTATATGCAAAGCTCCTTATAAAGTTGGAAAAAGGGATTTCAGATGAATGCGGCAGCAAAAGGGTTCCATAGTGCTGTGGTGACTTTAACAGCCACTAGAAAGATTGCCAATCTCACCTTCCTGAACACCCGAGGAGAAGCAAGAATGTAGTGCAGAGAGGAAGGCTTTGCCAAAAAATGAAAAAAGAAGAAGTAAAAGATGGCTGATTCACATGATGTCATTGAAACAACCGCAAACTTTCAAGAGAAATTCTATGGTGCAACTCCAAAATAAGGATATAACGCCCACCCACCCATCATCTACTGGTTCCAGTAGAAATGTTGAGGCACCTTGTTTCAACTTTGGACACATATATCCCAAGTCTGAAACGTCATATCCTCAGAAATAAAGGGTTTGAATTTTCTCAAACTGTGCACATTTCTAGAAACACACATAAATCATCTTCTTTCAGACTATTCAATCTTTCTGCTATGAACTCCAATAAAAGTTCTGCAGCAGAAGAATAAGATATTTCTCATTAGCGAACAAAATAGAAGGCTCATACTTCATATGAAGAAATAAGTCTACTCCTTGGAATCAACAACAAGAACCAGACCCCCTGTTTGCAGAGAAGTTGGCACTCTTTGAACTCCATGAACAATAGATCATGTGTAGATTAGCTTTATGGTATGAATATTTTGGGTATTGAAAGGAGGGCATCAACAAAGAATCAGCACATACTGGTTTATCAAGCTTTCTGCAACACTGGAGAAAGCTCCTTACATGCACTTAGTGTGTTTTGAACATAATCTTGACGATGTTCGGAAGGAGATAATCAAAACATCTTACTTCTGAAGGAGAACATATTTCATGAGTTATGAGAGCAAAGCATTCTCTTTGACAGAAATTAAAACCATGCTTCTTTACACACAGTGGCTTGGTCAAGCAAAAGGCAGATTCTACAAGCTTATACTGGCAGATAGGCAATAATTTGTGCTGGTACAGAAATAGTAGGCAAAGCCACAAAACACCAGTTGAGCCCCAGGCCCTTTAGGTTACATCATGGCTCAGTCAGCCCATATTCTTATAACTGGCTACCGTGAAAGTACCAATTGAAGAACCAATTCCATACATATCTTGTCAGTATGAACCCAAATTGAAGATCCAATTGCAAATTTGTTCTGACATCCTCTAGTACATTTGTGACCGATGTAACATGGGAGAAAAGATAAAAACATGAACACAATGTCAAAGGCATAGGGCGTGCACCTTTTCTTTTCCCCCGTGACACAAGACTACACACTCCAATGGGAGTTGGTTTTGCAATAAGTCTGCAAACCCTGGCCTGCAGCCGTTTTCCTCATAGCTTATATATACATCTCCTCCTCACTTCATGTAATATATAATGCATAACTCGAGATGACTGAATGAAGACCATCTTCTATGTGAATATGTGCATCTTTCCGTTACAATAGGACCGTAGGACAGAGTAGATGAGACGGAAAAACCTAGCATTCTAGTGCTAACAATCAATCAAATACCATCCCTCAAGTTAAGAGAACAGGTATCTCTGTTGGCTGAAGCCAGAAGGGGATTTGTGTTTCATTCTCCCACATATGTACCGGAACTATCTACTTATCTATCAGTGTCTAACTTTGATTTTGCCAAACTGTGCGTGCATTATGGTCAATCACAATTACAATACAGAAACAACAACTCTTTCAGCCATTGGGGGTCAGCATTCTTAAAAACTGTAATTTCAGCACCAAAAGTTAGTAACAATAAAAGAGAGATCGTCCAGAAGAGTAAATAACATAGAATGCACATTAGGGAGCTTCTTCTCGATCTATGTAACCGAACGAATTCACAAGGCCTACTTTTTTGTGGGTCTTCGACGGCTTCTTCTTCGATGCCCCCTCCGGCTGCGGCTGCGGCCTCGGGTGCCGCTCGGCCTCGGCGGGATCCAGCCACTTCAGCGGGTGACGGTTGTAGAAGGGCCAGTCGGGCACGGTGATCAGCGCCGTAAGGACGACCCCGCCGGCGTACGCCAGCAGCATCGTCCGGAAGGAGCCGAGGACGTAGCCAGTTGCGAAGGCCGCCACCGCGAAGGCCGCGAGCATGGCCTGCATCAGCGTCTCGGCCAACTTCTGCCCCTGCCAATCCATCTAGAGAGAGAGAGAGAGAGAAGAAGAAGAAGAAGGAAAAGAAAAACGTTTCAACCTACGCGCAATTCGGTCTCCTTCCTCACACAAAATTCGGCAACGAAGAACCAAAAATCAAAAGAATAAAAATAAATTAAAAAAACGCGCGGTGGGGATCGATCCGAGCAGACGACAAGGAATCGGGACGCCGTAAGAACCCTAAATCCCAAAGAAAGAGGACGACATTCTTACCGGCGAAGGCACGGCGGTTAACTAGGTCGGAGACAGCTGCTCTCTCGTCTGTCTAACGGAACGGATCCCGGATATCCTCATCATTTATCCTTTAAGGGAAAGTTTTTTCTTTTTTATTTTCATTTATGTTAGGCGGGAAAGTTTTATTTTTATTTTTATCCTCAGCAATTTTTTATTTGTATGTTTCGCCTATGTCATAACCAGGAAATTGGTATCAGGTTATCTACAAATTTCTTCACAAAATTAAATTAAAAAATACCACTCTTTCATACAAGCACGTGCCGATGTGTAATTTAAAAAAAAAGAATAAAAGGGTCACAAAAAGAGTTATTTAGTATTATGTTTGTGCACCAAAAGAAATACTCCAATTACAAAGTGAAATGGGACAAAAAGTATGAGCTCTCAGACAATGGGAGGAGGAGATCTATGTGATGTCTAGCTAGGTGATTCAGAGAGCCCACCAAATCTATATGAAAAATTGTCTTGACTTGCAGCATCACTATATATGAGCTCTAAAAATTTCATGTGATATCTATCTATGAGCAGGGTGAAGTTAAATGGGGACATGGACTGACTAATCTTTAAAAAAAAAATTAGAGAGTGAGTTGTCATTATAGGTGAAATATCAGTTTCAACCAATTGCACCTAGCCCTCAGCTCGAATGAAGTACAAAATACAACAATATTAGGCTTGACTTTTTTAATGATGTGTGTAGTTTTTTTTTTTTTGATAACGAGAAAATCTCGCCCCGTGTGGTTTTGTAGATTCAGGGATTGGTGTTCGTGAACTCCAAGGTCAGGACTTGATAACTCCTACTTTCCATATACCCGTATTGCCCTTACCCCACTTGACCAGAAAAACTCCGGATTTACACATCTCGAAGATTGCATGTAAATCAGGTAAACTCCCCATAGGAATCGAACTCGGGACCTCCTGCTTTAAAATAAGAGTTCTAACCGATCGACCCAACCGGAGTCCTCTTAATGATGTGTGTAGTTGCTTGTTTTTCTTGCACTCTTGTTGATTTTTTTTTAATAATAATGCGTAGATGACAAATACAGGAATGATGGGGATAATCTATTGATTGCAAAAACTTCGAAGCCCATTAGAACATTATTTGGTAGATCAGCAACAGTCCTATAACCTTTTTGTCTTTGTTGACCAGCTTTGGATTTTTGAATATGTTAGGGTCTACTCTACAAAATGCAGTGAGTGATGCTGCATTTCAATCTCTTGTTACAAATCCCTATCTACATTAAGCATTGTGTGATGATGATATGGGTGGAAAATTATATGCTATCAAATGTTTTTAAACAACACAAGATATACATAGTCCAAATTTGAAAATTGCATCTATCAGGAATGAAAACCCGTTTCAGAAAAAAAATAATAAAAGGAATTAAAACCAGGCCTAAAATTAGAACAAATCAGCAAGGTACTCTAATCTAAGCCACAGTCTTGCCAACACTAGTTGAAGTGGTGAGGAATCGGATGACTGTTCATCTCTTAAGCACGCGACGTGGTCAAAGACAGATGACATTTCACCTCTTGCTAACACAACATATATAGAACAACTAACATTTCTCCCAAGTTTTTATAATATCTGATGTTATCAGTCCACAGAAGAACAGTGGACCCATATTCTTGTGAAGTAACACTTTGTTGCCCGGCAGAGCACAAATCAACATCCGATCCAAATGTTGACCTCCTACTCATTTTCTAGTTCATTGACCAAACTATTTTAACATCCGGTTCAAAATGGGGATGACTTTAATTTCCGGTCCAATAGAGGACTCCACTGTCAATAGCTAACAGTGGAGTTGATGAAAAGTCAAAAATATTCCTGTAAGAGTAAAACACGTTAAAAAAGAGATGGAAGAGTTGCAAACAGATTTGAAAAATCTTAAAACTGAGCAAAAAAGAGATGGATTTTCAGACAGAAAATTATTAAGTTAAAATTTTTGGAATGTAATTCATATCTATTTATTAAATTAAAAAAGATCAATAAGAATAACGGGCTGCTGGGTGGGTTCGTCGCCATCACCTCCGGGTGCGTTGTGGTGGAGCCGTGGGCGGCGGCTGTGTGCAGGCTCATGCCATATTTGTTACCGTCGATATTTTGTTTATCACTCTTGTGAGTTTTGATGTGGAACGTGGCAGACCCTGACAATATCTATGGCCCATGTTGTGGCGCCAACTTCCTCACAAACAAACTGCTGTATTCTGGGTACATCGGTTTATCATCTGATGCTAAACTAGCACTGACTTCACAGAGCTTCAAATCATAAACAAGACAGTGGGATACGTGTGCAGTGTGTTCGTCGGTGTCAGATTTGTAGCCCACTACTTTTCATTGGCTTTGAACAGCTCAACTGATTGTCACATATGTTTGAAACCAGAAGATTTCAGAAGCACACATGCAAATACAAAGGTATATATTTTCTTGCACCAGTAATTTTATCGGGTCTATTTGGTTACATGTAAAACAGTTTCAGAGGGAAATAGTTTTTCACTGAATAATTTTTACGTGAAAATAAAAACGTAATTGTCTATTTGGTTGTTAGGAAAATATAAAGTTGTATGGAGGAGTATGAGATCTTATGATCTACTCAAATGAGAGAGAGTCATATACTCCTTGTGTATTAACACTATTCATCAAAAAAAAAATTATTTTTATTTTAAATATTTTTTTAAAAAATAAAAAATAAATAACTAATAAAAAATAAGTAACTTTGACAAATATAATTTAAAATAGGAGAAATAAAATAAAATATAATTTGAATAAATAATATTCTACATATATTTTAATAAAAAAGTGAAAAATAAATTAACTAATAAAATAATTAAATTTGACAAATACTATTTAAATGAGTGGAACAAAAATAAAAATTCATGTTGAATGAATAGTGTATATACATGGGTTGGGCAAATGGGGCAGCCGCAACTACAAAGCTTCTGGAAAATGGCATCCGCGACGGATGCCAAAATCCGGCCATATTAGAATTTGGTTTTCTAAATTTTACTTTTACAGGATAACAAATGACATAAAAAGTTAAGTTTTCCTGAAAACTACTTACTCACCCGAGTTTTCCGTGCAAACAAACGGACCCTAAAGCTTGCCGTGCCTGTTTTCCTTCTAAACCATTTCCTAGGGGATTTCTGGGCAGACCATTTCCCTTGATGATTTTTCCAGTGTCTGGCTATTGAAGAAGCATGCACCATCATGACCTGGCGCATGTTGTGTTAAGAGGAAAAATAAAAAACCTTGGTGCTTCTCGTTAAAGTCAGGTGGTACATGATTTGACCAGGACCCCCCACAAACAATGTGAACAGTCCACAGGGCTGGTTAGCCACACTTTGGACGAAAGTATATTTGGAAGAACTAAACCAAACTACACTAAGATGAGAAAAGAACATAGATGAGTGAGATGACAGTTCCAGACCAAAAAAAAAAGAAAAAAAGAGATGACCCAGAAGAATCTTTCAACTATTCTCTCTTCCTTCTTATGTTTCTGCCCTCCAACAATGGAGAAAGCAGTTTACAGAAATTTCAAAATGAAAAAAAGACCAGTTCTTCAAGAGCTTAGATGCAGACATTTGCCTATTTTGCAAAGAAAATAAACCCGTAGACGTTTTTCACAGTCATTTTTTATTTTCACGTGGAATTGTGCAGTTTGGTGATGCATCGCAGTGAGATGAGGCATTTAAAACTCAAAAGTAATCAAAGAGCGCACGTCTAAATCCACCAACTATTTTGATAAAACAAGTGCATCCCCTGATTAGGAGACTCAATAATAAACTCCAGCGCCTCCATGATCCTTGCACCAAGAAACTGAAACTAAGAAGCATTTTATACCTAACCCCTCCACGCCTCCACCTCCCACCAAAAGAAAGGAAAAAGCCCAACAGAATTCACAATTAGATCAATTTATATTTTATAATGGGGCAGAATACCTGAGACCCCAAAAAGTCAAAAGAAATCATCAGTTTGGAGGCACAATTGTCTTCCACACTTCTTATCAATCATCCCAATGACAATTTTTAATCAGGTGAAAAAGGATTTATTCTGATTAACACACAATGACAGGGCTTTTTCTTATTCTAACAAAGTGGATTTTTCTACACCCATACCATGTCCAGCTTCCAGAATTTCTAATAATAATGCCACCAGTAAAGTTAATCTCCTCATCTGCCGATTCTGGGGAAACGGGGGCCTCACTGGTTTTGGCTTGATCCATTATTAAATTTCAACAATCCTGTCATGAAGCTGGGCCATTCTAAAAAGGTAGGAAAACCAAACTAATGGCTTGGCAAAAGCATGCGCAGTTGCCAAGCATCCAATCCACGTAGGGCATGGACTGGAAAAGTTCCACACCAGTGTTAGCAACAAGAGCAACAGAAATCAAAAGAATCTCTATCTAGATAGTTCATCACAGAACATTTTAGAGTTCCATTAGATGCCAAATTCTAATATAAAGCACGAGGGAGCTCATAATTTTTTTTAAAGTTCACTTAGGAAAACAGGGTCGTTGGTTCTTGGTTGGAGCATGCATCCAGGGGAACCTGCTCGTTTTACTTGACACTCTTACTCTTACCCATTTAGAATGGAAAAGGAGAAAGTCAAAAGCAGATACTCAACATTATCCATCTCGATATAAATCCTAAAACCCATTGCTCAACATCATCCATCTCATTTACACTTTAACAGATAAAAAAGTCACACTGAGATTTAAGTGGTACTTTAATCTTTCCACGTGTCTGATCCAAGTTTAATTAAATGTACTCGAGTAAAAATAAGAATTGTAGAAAACAGTTTATTGATTGTTCGCATAAACATGCAATCCATCCTTTTATTCTATTTTACATATGCAAGAAAAATAGGATGAGAGGTCTTGAGCAGCTAACCGTAACTCTAAAGACATGATCAAGGAAGATGTTGATTTTGAACCAAGATCCTTCACAGACTCCTGAACTCAATGGGATCATGCCACCCAATACAAGGAATGGAGTGCCTGGTTCCGATCCCTATCCAAATTCAACCAGATCGCTCAATCCAGTGGAACTAAAGAGATCCACTAAAAAGGCAAAAGAAAAAGAGAAGCATCTATGCAGATAATATTGAAAAGCATATTTAGGAATATAAGAAGTATTTACACAAATCTAAATGTATGTAGCATTTTTATAAACTCTCACTATTTGTCAAAATTACGGACAATATCAGTTGATTCTTCAAGTAATTGGCGCCCGATGCATTCTGGCCAATTTTGGTCCAATTTGGGTGGATTAGGACTGATTAAAGACAGGTTTAGCTGTTTCTTCTAAATTCTTTAATTGTTCTAAATGGGATCAGTAATAGAGGCTGGAATAGGTTTGGCTACTGCCATCCAGATATGGATTGACCAATTTTACGTTCCAAGCATCCACTCATACATGACCAACATATTTCAGTGGGAAGAACCGAACTAAATTTTCCAAAAGAGTTGTATGCTAAAATATACCAACCCATGAAGAACTGAACAGCATGCATATAGATGCATGTTACCTCCATTCGAGTAAACTGAACACTATGAAAGATCGTCTGAAGGCTAGATACCTTCACCATTGCCATGGAAGCAAATTGTTGGCATAATGGTTGTGAGCCAAATCTCCATGGCTACCGGTGAATTAAGGGAGGTCTAGAATTAGACTAGGATATCATGCAGTAAACAGTATCCACTTTAAAAAAAAATGACGCAGTAAACAGACAGATCTGCAGTTCAAGTATTCTAGAGCAATAATGGAGAAAATGCAACCAAAATTGCCAGAGCTTACTGCAAATTTGGATTCAGGAAGAACATGACAAAAATGAAAATAAGATAGATTTAGATTTTGACTGAACTTAAAGGCTTATGCAAAAGCAACTCTTTATACAAGTTATCAACTAAAATATCTATTTAAGGTGCTCCTAGTTACTCTTACCCCTCTAAACTACCACGAACACTTCTTATCAGAAAACACTAGACTCAATTTTTGTGGATCAAACTAAAACAAACGTTCTTACAAGACCTTCAAATGGCTCCCCTCAGGCCCATGTTCAATGGTTGCAAAACTTGTCATTCCATAGCCTTTCCAAATCTCTTTTTTTTTGTGAAATATGGATGGTACCACAGATTATATTAATAGGAAAAGGATGTACAAGTGTAGAGGTATAACCACAAAAACCTCTATACAAATTGCTCTCCCCACAAAAGACAATACAAAAAGGAGAGATCACTAATAAAGAGTACCCCCTTAATTACCCAATAATGGAAGGAGCGAAGAGTTCTGCCACCCGAAATTATAATAATGCACTGCCCAAAAAATTACTTTTTCACAGATAAGAGCCAAAACCTCTCCTCTGACGTCACTTCCAAATCTCTTTTGCCCATATGAATTTATCCTTCTCATGTACAGCAGCCTAGCTCAGCTTCCTGCAGCAAGAGGCAATTGCATGTTACATCTATTGAGATAAATTTCAATATTTCCGATCAACCCTCATCCCAATTCATCAACTGAAATTGGGTTCATCCAAATCCAGTGGCCTGGCCCATTCCAGTAAAGGGTTCAACGTTAACAGCTCAAGGTTCAGTGTAAACTCAGTCCAATACAAAATTCATCCCAATCCAGTAACTAGAAGAGGTTAATAGAATCAATAACAAATTTCACTACTGTATGTCAAGCCAATTCCAACAAGGCCAAAATAATTCTTAACAGCTCAGGAGTAATATGCATAACTGATTGAATCTAGTCCTAAAACAACACTAACAAGCTGCTTTAAGCCTTTAACTTATGATATTAAATTGTCATGATGATAAGCATGTAGTTTTTCTGATGCCTGGTCACTCTTTCTCCACCTTTTAAAATATCTTATTTGACTTAGATGAACTCCTCGCAGAACTAAAATTGAAGATATAAGGTTCTCTAAGTAAGACTCAGTACCACCAGGAGAGAAAGGAAAAAGTACAACTGATTAGGTACTCACAGCTCTATAAAGCAACAGAACAATTAGATTCAAGTGGTGTATCTTGCCGATGATTGAAATCATTAAAGAGTAACAAATAAAAATACTCAACCTGAATATCTAGTCCTAAACCAACATAAATAAATTACTCTTTTAATCATGTAGTCCCAGCATGACCATTTCTGATGCCCGCTGCTCTTTCTCCACTCATGAAGACATTTCTACATTGAAATGAATTCCTGGCAGATTGTTAAAACTGAAAGCCTTGCCTCTAAGAGAGAAAGGACAAAGTGCAACTGAAAGGCAGTCACAGCTCTACGGAACTGCAGAACAGATTCAAATGGCAGAAAGATATTGGCAAGTATTAAAATCATAGCTCAGGACCTTGAATAATTGAATAAATAAATGTATTCCAGATCATGCAATTAGACATATTGTAACTTTCTCAATGTAATTCTACCAAATTCCACAAATAATCTATTAGAAAGCTTCAGAACTTTAGATTGTTGAGTATCAAATCCCAAAGAGACCAATTACTTGAATAAGCAAGCGCATGTACTGCAACATTAGCCATCCACCAAGCTGATCAAAAGAAATGCCTCGTCAGCAAACTGCAGATAATGTATGCAGGTTGAAAAGAAGACATAATAACAAGATGTGTGTGGCTGTGAGCACACCTATTCCTTTCTTTTATAGGAAATTTGATTAGAGGAGTCAGAAAAAGAGGAACAAAAGGAGGCACTGAAGTATATTAACAAGTAGTTACTCATATTATTTTCATCCTGTTCGGAATGTTTGGAGACATGCGTGCATGCAGTTCGATATACAAAACAGTTTCTGAAACTTTCAATGCTATGAATCCATGTGAAAATAATTATCCATGGTTGCCACAAAAATTCAGTGAACATCTCCTTACAGTACAATCAGGTGCTAAACAAAAACAGCATCTCACATCACACGCCTCCAGATGACCTCTTCTCATTATTTGTCATTGAAAGTTCCTATCCTCTGACTTAAGCAAAGAACAAAAGGAAAGAGAAGAGAAATTGGTCAAACTAATGAGAGATCTGGATTCAAGAGCAAAAACAATCCTTCTAGAATGGAGATATTGCTAAACACGGTAAGTCTTTTCCATTGAAAAGGTATTTCATAGAAAAAGCAAGCTTTGGTGCAGGTTACAGTTGTCGAATGATCAAAATGACACCTTGGATCTTTGAAGAAATAAAATTACACGAGAAAATCACAGGAAAAAAAAGCAAAGACAGAAGACCACCAAAACCTGAACACAAGGGAACTATCACAATGAGATTTTGTAGTTGAACAGAGGAGAAAGATGTGCTTACATTTTTCCTTGAAAGCTGACACTCTATAAGACTTGCACTTAACTTTTATTATGAAGCCTTCAAGCACAATTTCTACAAGTAATGGTCCACCATTTTCACGCCACCATTATTGAACAATTGAAGATGAATGAGCTCCAATGGCGACCATCACTATCAAGGACCCTCCAGTGCAGAGTATCTAAATCAGGATCAGGGCTGCAAGTACAGATTGTCATTCCACGTCCTGTGTAATTGTCTGCTCGGGTACCTATAACAAGCAGTTCATCTCCCAGGGACTTAAACGCCACCCCCCATCCCCTGCTGTGATCGGCTCTAACAGGAGCCTCACCCAAATCCTTCCATGAATTGCTCTTCTTCAGGTAAACCTTGAGCTGATTAGATGAAGCCTCGAGCGAATACAACTCATTGTTGACAACAGCCACAAGGGGCGGAGATCGGGAAGACCAGCTAGGAGCATCCTTCATCATATCAGGGACAAGCACCCACACACTCCTATCTGGATCGTAGTACTCACCGCAGGTCAAATTTTTCCCCTCCTCGTTCAGACCTCCAATAACATAGAACCTGCCATCCATGTAACACCCCGAGCATAGCTTCCTCCTCTTCTTCATCCTCGGAAGAGGGTCCCAAGTCTTGTTATCCGGGTTGTACTTCTCAGCAGTGTTCAGAACCTCCAATTTAGGTCCAATCCCTCCAGCCACACAGGCCACTTTGCCACAATTTGCAGAAGCAAACAAGCTCCTGGGACTGATCATCGGAGGGCCCTTGAACCACCGATCCAGAGGCAACTCGTACCTCCAGATCACCGAGCCGCCCGTCTCCTTGCCGGAGACAAGGAGATGAGTCCCGATGCAGAGCGTCTCCTTGTCGAACGACGAAAAGCACACGTCCGACGGCAGGATTGGAAGGTTCCGCCGAGCCCCCGACCGCGGGTCATAGGACCACCAATGGGGCTCCCCGCTCGCCAGCATGAACACTGAGGGCTCTCGGACGCCGATCTCCCGCCGGATGGCGTAGAGCTCGTCACTGCGGACGAGAGAATGGTAGCGCCAGTTCACCAAGCACAGCCTGGGATACACCGATCTGGGCAGCCTGGCAAGGATCAGAAGGGCGAGCTCGTCGCTGACGGAAGGCAGGTACCGGTAATCTGCATCCTGAGGCCTAAGGCGGTCGGAAGGGGCCCCTCCCCCGCTCCTGTTCAACGAGATAGCGTTCCTCCCTTCGCTGAACCCCCAGAACTCTGAAGATCTGATCTTTTTGCGGTTGGCGGTTCCTCCGTCGGCGGGGACACGCTTCCTGGAGCCGCCGCTCTCCTCGCTGCCCTCAACTTTATCGTCGTCGTTTGACATTGGATCTGGCCCCAAGCTTCATTGAAGAGAAGAGCCCTCGCCAGCCAGAATCACCACCATCCCATAGCGAGGAAGGATTCCTCCCCCTGCGCAGACACCCACACCCCACGACCAGCAATACCCAGATGAATCAGATGGAGGGCAGAACCCTAGTATCTGGACGGCGAAAGAACAGACAGACGAAGAAAGATAGAGAGAGAATCGCGTAATCTTATCCCAAAATCCAAACCGGAGAAATTCCCCGAGTCAAGTGCAGAACAAACAATTTATACCCACAGATGGGAAAGGCCGCTAAATCAAAAAGGCAGAGACGCAAGAGATGGGCGGAGAACGGCAGCGGAGAAAACCCTAGCGGGAATGGAAACGGAAAGAGAGGGGCGAAAGCGAGGGCGCGGGGCGGGGCGGCAGCTCACTTTCTGTCTCTCCGCCACCAGCCGGCGTCCACATCGCAGCAGGCCCTCCTCAAATCCAAACAACTCCCCGCTCCTTCTCCTCTCTCCCCGCCTCTCCCCCTCCCTCGGCCACGGCCGCCTCGACCACCACGACCACGACCACGACCACTGCCTCCACCACCTTGGAGGCCCCATCGGGGGACGGTTTTGGGGCGGATTAAAATACTGCGCAATTGCAGGCAGGCGACGACATTGGCGGTTTTGCAAAGGCGTCTCTTTCGCCCCCCCCCCCTCCCCCACTCTCTCTCTCTCTACCTCTTTCTCTCTCTAGGGGCGTAAGAATAAAATAGTGGGGGAAGGCGACGACAGCTATAATAATATATAGGAAAAATTAATGGAAATTGCTAAAATATGGGCCTGATGGGTGCTGGTGGACCATAGGAGCTTTTAACACTTCCTTACTAAACGTGTCATGGGGGGTGGGAGAAATTAGGGTTCTTATAGGAGAATTCTGTGTGTGCATAATTTTCTTGCTGATGTTTGCAAAGAGACCTTTGAATGTGCATTCATAAGTGTCCCCTGTGGGTGTACAGTGCCCATGCTTGCAATTTGCACTAGGGGACATGTGCTTGGGGATCTTGCTGGTCTGAGATAGACAAGGTCATGAGAGGTTGGGAGAGGAGAATTTGCGTTTTCTTTGGAACCCTAAGTGGGGGGTCTTTTCAAAGTTTTTGGTAATTGATGTCTCAGTGCAAAAAGAAAATAGATGTTATAAGGTGCAATTGTGTAATTAATTCAAATGTGTAATTTATGAAAGGTTGATGTTGGTTTGTTACATGCGGTGTTTGAGAGGACGACTGATCATGTCGTATTATATTTGAGATTTTACGATCCTCAGACATGTCAACATAGGTATTGTAAGTTTCATTTTCTCTTTTCACGACCCCTACATGATGATCAGTTTATCTCCATATAATTTAAATTAATTATATATTTATTTTGGTGATTAACATATTTTCTATAAGAATTGAGTACATGAAATGAAACAAGGAATAACAAGTTAAATGGGTAAGTATTATTTACTCTGTAGCAATGTAAGTTCAAAGCATGAAATTTCTCTAAGTACACATCGATTTTCTATATGTTGTAACGACTTCCTCCTCTCTCACACCGATTCGCTAAGTGATCGCATCGATCTCACAACGATTCGCTAAGAAAGCATAACGATTTGCTTCCATAACGATTCACTAAGTGATCGCATCGAGCTCACAACGATTCGCTAAGAAAGCATAACGATTTACTTCCATAACGATTCGCTAAGTGATCGCATCGATCTCACAACGATTTGCTAAGAAAACATAACGACTTAGTTCATAACGATTTGGTTATCGCATCATTTTCTTAAGTGAGAACAACGATTTGCTCTCACAACGATTTCTTAAGTGAGCACAACAATTTACATTCACAACGATTTCAGTTTCACAATGACTCTTTAAGTCTCATAACAATTTGATCCTTGTAACGATTCGATAAGTTACACAACGACTCTGTCACTGTAACGATTCGTTTAGTTACATAACGACTTAGTCGCCGTAACGATTCGATACAACAAACAACGATTTGCTCACATCGTTTTGTCTCTGACAACTTGCTCATAACGATTTACTTATAGAGTCATAACGATTTGTCTATATAATGATTTGTATGTGCATCGGTTTGCTTATGAGTGCACAACGATTTACATGGATAACGACTCATTTGCATAACGATTTCATAAGTCATGCATGTAACGATTTCATGGAATATAACGATTTGATATTTGAACTCATTTTTGAATACGTTGAAAAGTCAAAATCTTCACGTATATCTTTCTAACAACCATGCATTTATTACGACTAAATATATCACTGCAGTACATGCAAACGATATCTTCTATTTTCGTGGTTATTCTGTAAACATCTTTTTAGTAGAACAGAATGGAATTTTCTCTTCAGTATAAAATCCTCTAACGTTGACTGACAGCAAGAGACAGCCTAGCTGTCTAGTGTTTAAAGCTTGTAATGTGTGCAGGTCTCTGACAGCTCATACAACGTTGGACGATAGAGGCCGGAGGATATCCAAGAGGATTCTCTTCCTTGCGTGCATGGAAAGCTAAAGACCGTTGACTAAAAGCGCTATTATCTCATGCAGTCTAACGTAAACAAAAGCTTAGAGACAACGAACACTTCAACGTTCAAATTTTAAATAGAAGATATATAAAGAAGACTGAAGCTCCAGAAGAAGACAACTTGAATTGATAGACAACGCTTACAACGATTTTTCAAGTCTTCTGTGAGAAAACTGAAGAGTCAAGTTTTTCACTCACATCTGTTCTAGCTCTTGCTCTCTGAGATTAGTGTAGATCCTTGAGAGAGCCTCTAGTGCTGAGAGAGATCAATTCTGTAGATCCTTTCTTTCTCAGTCTTAGCTTCAGATCTAGCATTGTATAAGCTTGATCTAGGGGCTTGTTTTCATTTCCACATTCTTGTATTTTTTCTTCCCTTCGTGTTGAAGGAAGACCTGGGGGTTCCAAGGTGTGTGTTCCCTTCGCGTAGAAGGAAGACCTGGTGGTATCCAGGGTGTTGTAATTCCTCTTCGGGTTGTGAAGAGAAGACCAGCTGTGACTGGGTGTATAAGGGTCCATAAGGGGGGCTGTACCCTTGGGTAGTGAAATCCTGAGGTATTGCTCAGGGACTGGATGTAGGAATCCTTAGGAGAGGGGATCCGAACCAGGATAAATCCTTGTGTAGTGTGATTGCCTTTGTGTGTTTGCTATTTACCTTTACTAACACTAACAACTATCGAAGTGTGTTTTGTGTGACTGTTTTGTGAACAGATTTTAGGTTCTCAATAATTTTAAGAATCCCATTCACCCCCCCTCTGGGCTTGTTAGTGTTGAACCACTCTTTATTACCTTCATATTTTGGTGCTAACAAAATTTATGATGTAATTTAAATTGAATATTTTGTTTCATCTGTGTCGCATCAATCTCATAGCAAAATGTTGAGTCTCACTTTGATGCAATATTGGCGCAATAAAATGATAAAATCGATGTCTAATCTATATACATCGATTTCAGTTCAAGTGCCAAAATTAATAAGCGCTACAACGATTTGGTTTTAATTGTTTTTTTTTAAGCGCTACAACGATTCGCTAAGTGGCCATAACAATTTGTTAAGAAATCGATCTCAGAATGATTCACTAAGTGGCCATAACGATTTGTTAAGAAATCGATCTCAGAACGATTCACTAAGTGGCCATAACGATTTGTTAAGAAATCGATCTCAGAACGATTCGCTAAGTGGCCATAACGATTTGTTAAGAAATCGATCTCAGAACGATTCGCTAAGTGGCCATAACGATTTGTTAAGAAATCGATCTCAGAACGATTCGCTAAGTGGCCATAACGATTTGTTAAGAAATCGATCTCAGAACGATTCGCTAAGTGGCCATAACAATTTTTTAAGAAATCGATCTCACAACGATTTCTTAAGTGGCCTTAACGATTTGTTAAGAAATCGATCTCAGAACGATTCCTTTTATAGCCACAACGATTTGCCCTCATATCGATTTTGTTCTCATAACGATTTGATAAGTTTCACATCGATTTGGGTCTCGTAACGATTTCATAAGTGATCACATTGACTTCTTTATTGATCATAACAATTTGCTTCTCACATCGATTTGCATATACTTAAACATCGATTTTGTCCAAACATCGACTTCATGTAAACATCGATTTCCTTTATATTCAGATGTTTTAAATATGTTTGGCGCCTAATGAAAAGTCAAAATATCTTCTGACAGATAAAGTTGCTTGCTTGTTTTAGAGCTTTGTTAGAAAAGATCTTTGACCTATCAGTTTTTAGCATGTTAAGAGAAATACAGCAGTGTGCACTGTTATCGTGTAAACACTACTTTATGCTAACACACTGCTCCATGCTCATAGATCTCAAAGACCACCGAAGGTTGATTAAGACAAATGAAGAGCAACGGCTAGAACTCCAACGGATCTCTTCAACGGATCCATTCAAAAGCTATTCATATAAAATATGAAGCATGGCTGAAGAACGAAATAGAGAGCTTTCCTAAAAATCTTTGAAAGAGTGTACATTCAGTGAGCAACCTCAACGCCACATACACTCAAAGAAAGAGAGAAAGAGCCTGAGCCAAGAAGAAGCAAGCAAAAGTGTCTCAAGCATTCAAGCCTTCAAGCTTTCTCTTCTCTCTTCTTTTTCTCCCTGTGCCCATTGTAATCTTGGGGGAGAGTCTGTGACTGTGAGCTAAGTCCTGAGTGTTCATCTTGTAATAGCTTTCAGTCTGATCTTTCTTTTCTAAGAAAGATTTTTGTCCAGCTGTAGGACTGTATACAGTGAGTAACCCAGCTAGGGGTTTGTGTCTAGCAGAACCGCACTGGGGTTTGTACCAGTAGGTTTGCTTCTGAGCCTAGAAAAGAAGTGAGCTGCCTTCTTGCCCGGGAAAGAGAAGAAGACCAGCTGGGGTGCTGGGTGTTGTAGTGTCCTTGAGGGGGATTGTACCCTTGGTTAGTGAAATCCCAAGAGGTTGCTTGGGGACTGGACGTAGGACTTCCATGTGGGAAGGGCCGAACTAGGATAAATTCCTTGTGTCTTTTGTGTGATTGTTTATTTGCTTCCGCACTGCTACTCTTTATCACACTAAACTAACCAAACTTTGAAGTGATAATTTTCTGTGTTTAAGTTTCTGTTTTAGATTTTAGAAAACCTATTCACCCCCCCTCTAGGTTAGCTTGCTGCCGTACCAAAAGGGCCAACAAGTGGTATCAGAGCGGGTCTCTGAACATTCAAAGAAGATCCAACGATCTTAGAGCAAAGATCCATGGCAGCTCAAGGATATGCTGAAGGTCAATCAGTCACCAGACCTCCATTCTTTGATGGAGAGGACTACCAATATTGGAAGATTAGAATGGAATGCTTCATTCGAGGCACAGACTTTGATCTGTGGTAGGTAATCGAGGTAGGTTATTATGCTATTGTTCCTATTCCAGGCACTACTGCCATTACAGCAACAGATAAATGTAAATTATCGTTAAATTTTAAAGCTAAGGACTACTTATGTTGTGCTTTATCCAAAAGAGAATTTAGTAGAGTATCTGCATGTAAATCAGCCAAAGAAATATGTGATAAGCTGCAGATAACTTATGAAGGAACAGATAAAGTGAAATAAACTAGGATAGATATTCTTGTTTCACAATACGAACAATTTAAAATGCTTCAAAACGAAAATATCACTACTATGTATAATAGATTTTCAAGCATAGTAGTAGGTTTAAATTCTTTTGGAAAAATTCTCTCTAATGAAGAAACCGTTAGAAAAATACTTAGGTCCTTAACTATTTCATGGACACCTAAAGTAACTGCTATTGAAGAGGCCCATGAATTAACCAAATTGTTAATTGATAATTTAATAGGTTCTCTCATGGCACATGAAATAAATATGGAGCGATTGTCTGAAAGATCATCTAAGAAGAAATGTACTGATGCTCTTAAGGTTGTAGTTGCTCCTTCCACCTCTTCCTCTTTTAGTTCCCAAAATCCAGATTCTGAAGATAATGATGCTGATGAAGTATTGTACAAGCTTCAGAATATTTTAAAGAAGAAGAAAAACAGATCAAGAAGGATCCAAAGAAAGGAGAAAAAAGAGAAAGAACCAGTCTGCTATGAATGCAGAAAACCTGGGCATCTGAGACCAGATTGTCAAAGACTCAAGAAGACTAGTCAAACTGAGAAGCCCAAGAAGCAGCACAAGAAATTTAAAAGAAGAGGCATGGCAGCTGCTTGGGAAAATGATGAGGTCACAAGCTCAGAATCATCAAGCTCAGATTCTGAAAAGGAGCAGGTAAATCTAGCTCTCATGGTGGGACTAGATGAGGTACATTCTGACTCTTTTTTTAATTCTTGCACAGATTTAGGGTCAGAATCAGAAGACTTAGAAGAAGTCTTTAATGAACTGTATGAAAAACATAAGGGGGTTGTAAAAGAACTAAAAATCTGAAAAATAACTCTACTTGCTTGAAAAACACCAATTCTAATCTTAAATCCGAATTGGAGCAACTAGAAGAACAATTAAAAGATTGTAAAGATAAAAATTATCTTTTAAATGAAATTTGAAAAGCAAGAATAATGAGAAGTTAGAGTTAGAAGAAAATTAAAAACTCTAAATGAAGAAAATATGTATTTAAAAGAATCAGTTAGAAAATTAACTGAAGGGAAAACATCCTTAGCCCTATGCTTAAAAGGATCAAAATCTGGAAATAACAAACAAGGGCTTGGATACATACCTCCAGAAAAAGGAAAATAAGCCATAATTCCAGAAAAATATCTACTACCAAAATTTGTAAAAGAAACTAAGATGCCCCAGAAAAAGGCCCTTGTAAAAGAAAAAGTTTACAGAAATCACGTTCTAAAAACTTAGCACAAAGAAAATAAGAACAACAAAACAATCTATATTCATTGTTGTTCTCATTGCAATAAACTAGGACACACTGTAAACACCTGCACAACAAGGCACTTAGTTTGGATCCCTAAAGGATATTTTCATGCATCTAACCATCAAGGACTCAAAAGGATTTGGGTACCTACCTTTGAGTAATTTACTTGCAGGTTAGCCTTGGAGCATCAAAAACCAAGGATGCTCAAGGCAGGAGTGACTGCAGACTCTTCATTCAAATCACATCTGAAGAAAGAGTAGTCACAAAATTAATTGGTCTTTATTACTAACAATTATCTACAAGTTTCATATAGGTGGAATCTCTCATTCAGAAGGAGCGCAGACTAAGGGGGAGTTATTCAATTATGTCAATCATTGCTGAACCCCTCAATGGTAAGAATTTCTTTCACAAAGGGGAGAGAATGCAATGGTAAGAACCTTCCTTTTTTGGTTTGTGACAAAAATGGGGAGAGTATGCATGGTATGCATTATCTGTGAATTTTTTCTGTATTTTCTATGCTTTACATATTTTTGTCAGAAAATTCTCATAAATTTTGTCATCACCAAAAAGGGGGAGATTGTTGAACCACTCTTTATTATCTTCATATTTTGGTGCTAACAAAATTTATGATGTAATTTAAATTGAATATTTTGTTTCATCTGTGTCGCATCAATCTCATAGCAAAATGCTGAGTCTCACTTTGATGCAATATTGGCGCACTAAAATGATAAAATCGATGTCTAATCTATATACATCGATTTCAGTTCAAGTGCCAAAATTAATAAGTGCTACAACGATTTGGTTTTAATTGGTTTTTTTTTTAAAGCGCTACAACGATTCGCTAAGTGGCCATAACAATTTGTTAAGAAATCGATCTCAGAATGATTCGCTAAGTGGCCATAACGATTTGTTAAGAAATCGATCTCAGAACGATTCGCTAAGTGGCCATAACGATTTGTTAAGAAATCGATCTCAGAACGATTCGCTAAGTGGCCATAACAGTTTGTTAAGAAATCGATCTCAGAACGATTCGCTAAGTGGCCATAACGATTTGTTAAGAAATCGATCTCAGAACGATTCGCTAAGTGGCCATAACGATTTGTTAAGAAATCGATCTTAGAACGATTCGCTAAGTGGCCATAACAATTTGTTAAGAAATCGATCTCACAACGATTTCTTAAGTGGCCTTAACGATTTGTTAAGAAATCGATCTCAGAACGATTCCTTTTATAGCCACAACGATTTGCCCTCATATCGATTTCGTTCTCATAATGATTTGATAAGTTTCACATCGATTTGGGTCTCGTAACGATTTCATAAGTGATCACATCGACTTCTTTATTGATCATAACGATTTGCTTCTCACATCGATTTGCCTATACTTAAACATCGATTTTGTCCAAACATCGACTTCATGTAAACATCGATTTCCTTTATATTCAGATGTTTTAAATATGTTTGGTGCCTAATGAAAAGTCAAAATATCTTCTGACAGATAAAGCTGTTTGCTTGTTTTAGAGCTTTGTCAGAAAAGATCTTTGATCTATCAGTTTTTAGCATGTTAAGAGAAATATAGCAGTGTGCACTGTTATCGTGTAAACACTACTTTATGCTAACACACTGCTCCATGCTCACAGATCTCAAAGACCACCGAAGGTTGATTAAGACAAATGAAGAGCAACGGCTAGAACTCCAACGGATCTCTTCAACGGATCCATTCAAAAGCTATTCATATAAAATATGAAGCATGGCTGAAGAATGAAATAGAGAGCTTTCCTGAAAATCTTTGAAGGAGTGTACATCCAGTGAGCAACCTCAACGCCACATACACTCAAAGAAAGAGAGAAAGAGCCTGAGCCAAGAAGAAGCAAGCAAAAGCATCTCAAGCATTCAAGCCTTCTCTTCTCTCTTCTTTTTCTCCCTGTGCTCATTGTAATCTTGGGGGGAGAGTCTGTGACTGTGAGCTAAGTCCTGAGTGTTCATCTTGTAATAGCTCTCAGTCTGATCTTTCTTTTCTAAGAAAGATTTCTGTCCAACTGTAGGACTGTATACAGTGAGTAACCCAGCTAGGGGTTTGTGTCTAGCAGAACCGCACTGGGGTTTGTACCAGTAGGTTTGCTTCTGAGCTAGAAAAGAAGTGGGCTGCCTTCTTGCCCGGGAAAGAGAAGAAGACCAGCTGGGGTGCTGGGTGTTGTAGTGTCCTTGAGGGGGACTGTACCCTTGGTTAGTGAAATCCCAAGAGGTTGCTTGAGGACTGGATGTAGGACTTCCATGTAGGAAGGGCCGAACCAGGATAAATTCCTTGTGTCTTTTGTGTGATTGTTTATTTGCTTCCGCACTGCTACTCTTTATCACACTAAACTAACCAAACTTTAAAGTGATAATTTTTTGTGTTTAAGTTTCTGTTTCAGATTTCAGAAAACCTATCCACCCCACCTCTAGGTTAGCTTGCTGCCGTACCAAAAGGGCCAACAGTTAGCTGGGCAACAAGTGGTATCAGAGAAAGTCTCTTCGACAAAGAAGAAGATCCAACGATCTGAAGAGAAAAGATCAAATGGCAGCCCAAGGTCACTCCGAAGGTCAGTCAGTCAACAGGCCACCGCTGTTCGATGGAGAAGATTACACCTATTGGAAAACAAGAATGGAGTATTTCTTACAAGGTCTCGACTATCAGATCTGGTCGATAGTTTAAGAAGGAGATCTCTTAGTTACAAATGAAAGAGATAAGTGGACTGAAGACGACAAGAAAAGGATCTCTCTAAACTGCAAAGCCAAGAGCATTCTATGTTGTGCCCTGAGTAAGAAGGAATTCAACATAATTTCCGCCTGCAAATCCGTCATGGAAATGTGGGAAAAGCTGAGGATTACCTACGAAGGCACAGATAAAGTAAAAGAAACCAGAATAGACATTTTGCTGACTTAGTATGAAAGGTTTCAGATGTAGCCAGGAGAGTCAATAACCCAAATGTTTAGCAAGTTTACAGACATCACAAATGAGTTAGCTAGTCTTAGAAAGACCTATGAAATGGGAGACATGGTAAGGAAGATTCTGAGATCTTTGCCATCTTCTTGGACTCCCAAGGTAACAGCTATAGAAGAAGCCAATGACTTGAAAAGGATGTCATTGGAGAAACTCATTGGATCCCTTATGGCCCGTGAGATCAACATGAAGAGACTAAGAGAATCCTCTAGCCGAAAGAAACAATCCAATGCTCTCAAGGCTGAAGAGGATGGATTAGAAGAATCATCAGATGAAAATGAAAGCTTAAGCAACAACGAAGATGAAGAAGCAATGCTATCAAGAAGACTACAACGCATCCTAGCCAAGAAGAAGAAGTATCAGTCAGGAAGAAGACATTTTAAGAAAGGAAAAGACTTCAAGAGGTCCGAAGTCAAGGATGGAAAGAGGACCAAACCAATCTATTACGAGTGTAAGAAGCCATGACATATCAAGGCAGAGTGTCCAAAGCTCATGAAATCTGAATATAGAAAGAAGGAAAGTTCAAGAAAACCAAGAAGATTCAAGAAGAAAGCTATGGCAGCGGCTTGAGACAACAGCAATGACTCAGACAGCGAGTCGAGCTCAAGCAATGAAGAAAAAGAAGAAGCCAACTTGGCTTTCATGGCCAACACAGAAGACTAGGTAACTTCAGACTCATCCTTTTCTTCTTGTAATGATTCTGATTCAGATAACTTAGAAGAAGGCTTCAATGAACTATATTGTAAATATAGAGAAGTATCGAAATTACTAAAAGCAAGTAAGAAAAACATTGCATGCCTAGAAAATACTAATTCACACTTAAAAATAGAAAATGAAGAAATGGAAAAACAAATCTCTGAACTTAAAAGAAGAAATGATTTGTTATGTAAAGATCTGAAAGTTAAAATAAACAGATAATAAAACTGGAAAAACAAGAAACCTTAGACAAATTGAAAAAGGAAATTAAATACTAACATAAGAAAATGGAAAGATATCCAGCACTCTAGAAAAATTTACAAACGGTAAAACTGGATTAATACTAAAGGTGCTAGACGGTCAGGTAAAAAGAAACATAGATTAGGTTATACTCCCCCCGATAACGAAGAAACTAAAGTTTATCCTAAAATATATCCTACACCTAAATTTGTACCTGAACAAGACACAACATACAAGACAAACCTTAAATACATACCAACTGAAAAAGTAACTAAGATGTCTTGTTGTAGTCATTGCAATAAGCTAGGTCATGTTGCCCAGTTGACAAGCCCAGAGGGGGGGGGGTGAATGGGTCTTTAAAAATCTATTTAGGTGACACCTGTACGTAAAAGTATACACAAAAACAATCTTCGATGTTGGTTAGTAACGGTTAATATGAACAACAAACTCACAAAGAATCAATCACACAACGCAAGGAATTATCCTGGTTCGGACCTCCTTTCCTTAGGAGTCCTACGTCCAGTCCCTGAGCAACAACTCAGGTTTTCACTAACTAGGGTACAGTCCCCCTATGGACACTACAACACCCAGCACAACTGGTCTTCCTTCACACCAGAAGGGAATAACCACACCTTGGATACCTCACCAGGTCTTCCTTCACAACTGAAGGGAAACAGCACCCTGGATCCCACCAGGTCTTCCTTCACACACGAAGGGAAACACCACAAAGAGAATAGAATGAATTCAAGCCCCTAGATCAAGCTTTTACAAGCCAAGATCTGAAGCAATGATCACTGAGAGCAAAAGATCTAGACAAGGCACACTCTCAGAACTACACAGGCTCTCTTAGAAATTCTGTTACAGCACAGAGAGCAAAGAGCTAAGGATGATGAGGAATGAGATTCTTGGCTCTAGACTTCTTGCAGAAGAATTTGAATGCTTGAATGCGAGATGCTTGATCACTACTCCAGGTGCTCTTCATTCTTCTCTTCTGTCTTGTATTTATATCTCCTTTTGAAAATACAGCCGTTGAAGTAACCGTTGTCTCTTAAATTGATAGACGTTAGACTGCTTGACATTTGGAAGCTTCAATAATCTTTTATCTATTTGAGCACGCAAAGAGATAGGGCCTTCTGGCGTCTATATGGTCCAACGTTGTATGACAGAATGTCTTTAGGACCCTGCACACATTAAATACTAGAACAGTAGACAGCTAGGCTGTCTCTTATTGTCAGTAAATGTTGACGTGAGTATTCACTAAAATAGCAATGCCAAATAGCTTGTTCTAAAAGATGTTGACAGAATATGCACAATAGTAAAATGATATCATCTGTATGCATGCAGAGATACGTTCTGTCTTTATTAAATGCACAGCAGTCAGATAGATAAGAGAAGACTTTGACTATTCAACGCTTTAAGAGATAAGATAAATGTCAAGTCGATATAAACCATAAAGTCGTTGTCTATATCACTTATGAAATTGTTATGAATACTAACAAGTCATTATAGAGAGCAAATCGTTATAGAAAGCAAGTTTATGTGTTCAACAAGGAAATCGTTATGAACACATAACAAGTCGTTATGAGCTTTAAAGAAATCTTTGCAAGAAGCAAATCGTTATGAGTTCTAAAGAAATCGTTGCGCAAAGCAAGTTGTTATGAGTTCTAAAGAAATAGTTGCGCAAAGCAAGTCGTTATGAGTTCTAAAGAAATCGTTGCGCAAAGCAAGTAGTTATGAGTTCTAAAGAAATCGTTGCACAAAGCAAGTCGTTATGAGTTCTAAAGAAATCGTTGCGCAAAGCAAGTCGTTATGAGTTCTAAAGAAATCGTTGCGCAAAGCAAGTCGTTATGAGTTCTAAAGAAATTGTTGCGCAAAGCAAGTCATTATAAGTTCTAAAGAAATCGTTGCGCAAAGCAAGTCGTTATGAGTTGTAAAGAAATCGTTGCGCAAAACAAGTCATTATGAGTTCTAAAAAAATCGTTGTGATAACTTAATAAATCGTTACAGCGAGCAAGTCGTTGCGAATTCTAAAGAAATCGTTATGATAACTTACGAAATCGTTACGGCGAGCAAGTCGTTGCGAATTCTAAAGAAATCGTTATGATAACTTAAGAAATCGTTACGGCGAGCAAGTCATTGCGAGTTCTAAAGAAATCGTTATGATAACTTACGAAATCGTTAAGGCGAGCAAGTCGTTGCGAATTCTAAAGAAATCGTTATGATAACTTAAGAAATCGTTGCGACGGGCAAGTTGTTACGAGTTCTGAAGAAATCGTTGCGATGACTTATAGAATCGTTGTGAGAACGATTTTGTAATCAAACGATGTCACAGTAAAGAAGTCGTTCAGACACTTAAGAAATCGTTATGAATTCAAATCGTTATAGCACTAAAGGAAGTCGTTGTGACTTTCAACAGAAGTCGATGTGGGCTTAGAGAAATATGATCTTGACAAGATAAAAGCTTCAGAAAGGTAATACTTACCAATATTGGCTTATTTGACCTTGGTGTATTTCCTGTACTTAAGACTTATGAAGAATGTGTTAGAATTTTTGTTTGATTTTGTTAATCACCAAAATAAATATATAATTAATTAAAATTACATGGGGACAGACTGAGCATTAGGTCATATTAAAGTATCATGTCCTACTAAACATAAAATATGAGTAATCAAAAAGAAAAATGATGACACTAACCAACCAGGACCCAAAAGAACTTGGGTACCTAAAGCCTAGTGTCTTTATTTCAGGGAAACCTTCGAGCATCCAAATGGTACTTGGATAGTGGATGCTCACGGCACATGTCAAGGAACAGAAGACTATTTTCCCATCTAGAAGCTGAAGAAGGCACAGTCACCTATGGAGATAATGGAAAAGGGACTGTAATAGGCAGTGGTTCAGTAGGCAGCAAAGGCAAGATAGTCATTAAGGATGTACTATGTGTTAAAGGATTGAAGCACAACCTCATCAGTATCAGTCAGTTGTGCGATAAAGGTCATCAGATCAGATTTCAAGAATCCAAGTGCAGCATTATGAAGGATGGAGCAGTCATTTTTGAAGCCAATAGAGAAAAGAACCTATACGTTCTTTACCTAGAAGAACTAAAAGATCAGGATATCTATCTGGCTGCAAGCAAAAAGCAGTCAACTGAGCTGTGGCACAGAAGATTGGGCCACTGCAGTCTAGATGGCATGAGAAAGCTGATCAAGAGAAGCTTGGTGGAAGGTCTACCTAAAGTCTGCACAAGGTTGGATGGTGTCTGCGGACCATGTGCAAAAGGAAAGCACACCAAGTCATCCTTCAAGTCAAAAACTATGGTAACAACCTCTAAACCCTTAGAACTCCTTCATATGGACTTATTTGGGTCAATGAGGACCACAAGTCTTGGAGGAAAGAATTTTGGATTTGTCATTATAGACAATTACTCTAGATTCACTTGGGTATCCTTCTTGGAGCACAAAGATGATACATTTGACAGTTTTGTAAGCTTCAGCAAGAAGGTACAGAAAGACAAAAAGTTCAGCATTGTTGGAATCCGGTCAGATCATGGAGGAGAATTCCAAAATGAGAAATTTGCCAAGTTCTGTGATGACCAAGGGATAGAGCACAATTTCTCAGCACCAAGGACACCACAACAAAATGGAGTTGCTGAGAGGAAGAATAGAACCCTGTTGGATATGGCAAGGACAATGCTATCAGAATATGATTTGCCAAGGTATTTTTGGGCTGAAGCAGTCAACACGGCATGTTACATTATCAACAGAGTGATGATCAGGCCTATCTTGAAGAAGACAACATATGAACTGTACAAGGGAAAGAAGCTGAAGATCAGTCACTTCAGGACATTCGGATGTCCATGTTTCATCCACAACAACGATAAAAGAGACATTGGTAAGTTAGATGCAAAATCGGATGAAGGTATATTCATGGGGTATGCTTCTAAACCTAAAGCTATAGAGTATTTAATAAGCATACTTTATTAATTGAACAATCAGTACACATCATTTTTGATGAAACTAACCATTCCTTGAGAGAGGAAGAAGATAGTGATATTGATGATGCAGAAGAATTGTCCAAGAAATTAAAGAATACATCTATCGAGGACAAGGAAGATCCACCTCTGGAAGACCTGCAACAAAAGGACATTTTACATGAAAATCTTCCAAAGGAATGGAGATATAAGAAAGATCACCCACCAGAAAACATCATTGGCGATCCATCTGTAGGGGTAAGGACAAGAGGTAATGTAATTCCATGTGATTATTTAGCTTTTGTCTCACAAATAGAGCCTAGGACAGTCAATGAAGCTCTCACTGATGAATTTTGGATTTTAGCCATGCAAGATGAACTGAATCAGTTCAAGAGAAACCATGTATGGTCACTTGTTCCTAAACCATCAGATTATCCAATGATTGACACCAAATGGGTGTTCAGAAATAAATTGGATGAAGCTGATGCGATAATAAGAAACAAGACCAGATTGGTAGCTCAAGGCTATTCCCAAGAGGAAGGTATAGATTTTGATGAAACCTATGCACCTGTAGCTAGACTTAAGGCTATTAGGATTCTACTTGCATATGCATCCGCATTAGACTTGAAATTATTTCAAATAGATGTTAAATCAGCTTTTCTAAATGGTTTTATTAAGGAGGAAGTTTATGTAGAACAACCTCCAGATTTTGATGACATTGATTTTCGAATCATGTATTTAAGTTGCACAAAACATTATATGGATTTAAACAAGCACCAAGAGCATGATATGAATGTTTAAGTGCATTTCTATTAAACCATAGTTTCATTAGAGGTCAAGTAGATAGTACATTATTTGTTAAATCTAAAGTCAAACATAATCTGCTTGTTCAAATATATGTTGATGATATAATATTTGGTTCTACTGATGAATCCCTTTGCAAGTATTTTGAAAAGCTCATGCAGGGAGAATTCGAGATGAGCATGATGGGGGAGCTCAACTACTTCCTTGGATTGCAAATCAAACAAGGAAAGGAAGAAACTCACATCTGTCAAACCAAGTACACCAAGGAGTTGGTAAAGAAGTTTGGATTCGAAAATAGCAAGCCACTGTCAACGCCTATGAGCATATCAACAAGAATGGATAGTGATAAGGATGGTAAGAAAGTAGACCAAAAGGTCTACAGAGGTATGATAGGTTCACTACTATATTTAACTGCCAGTAGACCTGACATACTATTTAGTGTATGCATGTGTGCTAGGTATCAGGCAGACTCTAAAGAATCTCATTTAATTAATGTCAAAAGAATTTTTAGATATTTAGCAAAAACCCATTACTTTGGTTTATGGTATCCAAAATTATGTGAAATTAATTTAGTAGGATACTCTGATGCTGACTACGCTGAATGCAAAATAGATAGAAAAAGCACCAGTGACTGTTGTCAATTTCTTGCAGGATGTCTGATATCATGGTCCTCAAAGAAGCAAAATTTAGTAGTATTGTCTACAGCTGAAGCTGAGTACGTGGCTGCGGGAAGCTGTTGCACACAACTATTGTGGATCAAACAACAGCTTGAGGATTATGGACTACATGTCAAGCCAATTCCTTTATTATGCGACAACACCAGTGCTATAAATCTAACCAAGAATCCAGTACAACATTCAAGGACTAAACACATTGAGGTTAGATATCATTTCATTCGTGATCATGTAGCTAATGGTAACATAGATATTTCTTTCATTGATACTAATAATCAGTTAGCAGATATCTTCACAAAGGCCTTACCTGAAGAGAGATTTACTTCTCTTAGGAGGGAATTAGGCATGTGTAAATTGTGAAAGAATCATCTGTATAAAACTGAGATATTAATATTCAGAATATCAATTATTTTTCCACCTTGAATTTAAGCAAAATTCCAAATGTTGCCTGCTTGTTTAAATATCCTTGACGGTTCGTAATTTTTTAAAAGAATTTATTTCCATCGAAGTGGTCATTTTGTCCTTTTCTGCCATCATACCGCCTCCGTTTTGAAAAGTAACTTTACTCTTTTGATATATCCCGAAATCTATGTGGCAACGATTCACATCCCGCCTTCATCTCCTTCTACCTGCCTGAGGCGATACCCTATCGACTTCGGCACTGTCTCTCTGAGATTTGAAGCTCCAAACTCCTTCCTGTGAGAAATTTCTTGAGGGCTTCCATTCCTTTCCTCATCACAATCCTCCAGAAACCTTCCCAGTTCAAATCCATGGCCGCATCTGTTGTTTTCGACAGCGTCGGGGGCTATGGAGCTGAGTTCCTCACAACAGTATAGCAAGAAAGGTTCACATCTGTGAAGGCAAAGCTCTGTGGAAACAAAGCTGTAGATATTGCAGATTTGCAGAAGAATGGCATGGGGAATGTGATTGCTGCTATGGAGAGGATGAAGTGGTCAAAGTTAGCAACTCTGTCAGAGGTAAGTTACCCAGACCTCGTCAAAGCATTCTATGTGTGCCTGAAGACGGAGGAGGACGGGTCCTTGACAACATCTGTCAAAGGTACCCAGATTAGAATCACCTATGAGCTCTTGGAGTATTTATTTGGAGTTTGCACCACCGGTCACAGTGGAGCCCACACTGTGGACATTCAGGCGAAGGGGTTAGGGACTGAAGGATGGGAAATTGGACATAAACCAAATGAATGCGTTTAATCGCCTATTGCATTTCATAATCTGTCAAATCTTGGTCCCTAGGAGTGCCACCTTTTCGACTTGTACAAAGGCGGACTCAGACATGATGTTCTGGGCAATCCAGAACCAGGAGATTAACATGGCCGAGGTTATCCTAGAGCGAATGAAGTTTGCTCATGCTCAAGTTTGGGACACGAAGAACAAATTGAATGTGTCCCTGCCTTATACTCATCTGCTCACCAAGATCTTTCAACATTTTGGCATTAACTTGTCTGGAGCAGTAGTAGAAAAGATGGGGCAGGCTATCCACAGTATGAATTTAAGGAAGAGCAGATTTTCAGTTGTAAACGGTGTATGGACCAAGACATCAATGGCTGAGGGTGAGGCCATCATAGGCGAAGCCCAAGAAGTCCAAGAAGTAACAACAACAGCACTAGCAGAAGAAACAGTAACACCAGCAGCAACAGAACAACCAGCAGCAGTAGAGGCCAGAGTAGAAGAATCTGTGGTCACTGGCAGCCTAATTGATGAGATTCCTCTAGAAAATATTGTGCCAGCTGAAGGAACCTATGAAGAACTAAACCCCACCACTATTGTGGCATCCATTCTTAGAGATGTGCTGGAATCCATTTCTAGCACTCAGGGGGAGCCTGAGAGGCCCAGTGAACCAGCAGCACAAGATGTTGTGGCACCAGGCCACATTGAAAAGACTATTTTGGAAGATGCTCCTGCTCTGGGGGAGCAAGATCAGGAAGATGAAGCAGTGGCATCAGGCCACAATGATATTCAGATGGAAGATGCTCCTATTCAAGAGGAGCTAGCAGCAGTAGTCCAAGATGATGCACCTATGGAGGATGCCCCTGCTGAAGGGGAGAAATTGGGTGAAAAGGAAGCTCAGCCTCAGGGGGAGAATACTGAAAACCCCTCAGTAAATCAATTTATAGAAGGTGAGACTGCCAGTTCTTCTGACTTAGATGAACATGCTGATCATGAGAAGCCCGCTGCTAGGGCCAGTGAGAAGGGAAAGGAAGTTGCTTCAGAGATCCCTCTCCTTGCAGAAGCACCTCATCAGAGGCCACAGAGACAGAGCTTTGTTATTAACTTGAAGCCTGTGATAGAAAGATTAGATGCCCAAGGTGAAATACTTTGCTCTGTGCAATCGGATGTTACCTCTATTTTTATGAGCCAGGCTTCGGCAGCGAAAGAAATGGCAATGGTAAAGAATGCAATAAAGTGGTTGAATAAAGAAATGGGAAGCATGAAGACCATGTTATCAGATATTTTAAAGGAGGTAAGGGCATCAGCACCTCCTGCTCCCACACCACCTACTCCTCAGCCTTCTGAGGTAGTTGAAGAAGAAGAGATTGCCAGGCCATCAGAGCCTGTTTCTGCAGGGGAGTCTGAGCCTTCAGGGCCATCTATTCCTGATGAAGCTGTGAAGTCTGTGCCATCAGGGCACCTATCTGAAGAACCAGCAGGGCCATCAGGGCCAGCAGAGAAATTGTCAGGACCACCTGGGCCAGTGGAGAGTAAGTCTGAGCAGATTCGGGCAGAAGAAGAAGCTGTTGCTCCACAGCCCCCAGCTCCTTCACCCTTTTAGACACCAGTCCCTCCTTCTCCACCTTCATCCTACACAGCACCACTAGCTCCACAACCATTTAAACAACCTGTACCTAGAACCATCTCATCTCCAACACCTTTTTCTTCCTCATCTCCTTCTATTTCCACTTCCATTCCTCCAGCCTCCTCATCAACTAGAGCCTCCTCATCCTCTGGTCCCTCTTCTTTTGGACCAACAGATATACCTCCTTCTACCTCACATTCTTTTCTTCATCCTACTCCTCCTCCTTCCTTCATTATGATTATTCCAGAGAGTGCTCAGATTGATGCTCCCTTTCTTAGGGACATCAAAGATGAGTTTGAGGAAGCTATTCTCCGATCTGTTTTGAAGGTTTGAACTCATGTTCATAGGACAGGCTCTTCTAGCCCTGCTCCTAAGAAACACAAAATAACCTCCACTTCTTCTATCTCTTCTGATCCTTGTTATCCACCCCTCTGGTTTTCTCTAACAGTGGACAACAAAAATAACCTGCTCTACAGAAAATTCCTCCAGAAAGTTGTTCTTGCCTCTATTTTTAATCTTCCTCACCTAAATCTTACCAATCATCTTAATGTCATTTTGCCTTACACTTCTCTTTCTAAATCTGAAAAATCAAAAACCTTCTCTCTAGCCGAATCCAAAACTGAAGAGCAGTGGGCTCGGGGTCGCAAGGCGTTGTACAATAAGTTTCTTCATGCCCGATCAGCCAGGTTCCCTCCTCGGGATCATTCCTTGACCTTATCAGAATGGTTCCAGATCCTCCACAAGGACACTTGGGCTTCTTTCATACAAAAGGAAATCAAGATGATCTGGTACTTTCAAATGTTCAATGACTACCGGTATCTCCATCGTCTCCCCGAAATTTAGCTTGGTCAGTTTAAACAAGCTATTAGAGCTCTTGGGTCAACTCGCACTGAAGCAATCCAGGTTGATTTTGCCACCCTCGAGTTACCTGATGTTGTTTTTCTTCCCCCCCCTTCACTCTCTGGTCATGGATTCCGCTGTTGGCTCACTCATCTTTGAGCGCTTTGCCAGAGTCATGGGACGAATCAAAGTGTAGAAGGGTCAACTAGTTGGCTTTCCCAGATTTTTGTTCAGAGAATATCACCAGGGCCATGTCAATGCTGATGTCCTCACCCCTCTCTTGTCTGAATGTGAAAGACTATCTCCTTTAGATTGGGCCAGATTCTATCCTCTGTCTGCTCAGCAGCTTACTGATCTGAATGTATCTCAGGCCAGGGAAGGTAAACCTCCACTTTCAGCTACTAGATTTATAGACATGAACTCCATTCACCTTGTTAATGACCCTTATCAAACTTGGGTTGAAAGATATAAGGTGTATGTAGCCATGCGGCTAGAATTGAAGCACCAACAGCTTTTCTATCCAGTCTCTATGGATCAGTTCCTCGCCTGTGTCAGTTTTGGAAAAATCACTTCTTTAAGGTCTCCCTTGATCGAGATCGGTATGCTCACTTCTTAGATGAGCAGCTGGTTCGTCATCTTGCGAGGATGACTCCTCTCATGGGGCCCTCATATTCTCTAGAACCTGGGGTTTTTAGGCTGTACTTTGAGAAGCAGGAAGAAAAGGCTTGGGAAGTCATTTCTCATTATGCCTCTCTTCTGTCTTCTGCTTTCTATCTTCCTGTACCCAGTAAAAATTAAATGAAATGATCCCCTGTTCTCCTTATTCTTTTCTCTCTTCTTTGTCTCACTCTTATATCTTTTTTGCTTAATGACAAAAAGGGGGAGAAATATAATACTTCTGAAATATATCTCTTATATTTCTGCAATTTCGTTTAGATTCATTTCAGATCATCTATGCTTATTGTTAAGTTTTGTCATCACCAAAAAGGGGGAGATTGATGATCAGTTTATCTCCATGTAATTTAAATTAATTACATATTTATTTTGGTGATTAACAAAACTATAACAAAGTTTAATCTAACATATTTTCTATGAGATTTGAGTACAGGAAATGAAACAAGGAATAACAAGCTAAATGGGTAAGTATTATTTACTCTGTAGCAATGTAAGTTCAAAGCATGAAATTTCTTTAAGTACACATCGATTTTCTGTATGTTGTAACGACTTCCTCCTCTCTCACAACGATTCGCTAAGTGATCGCATCGATCTCACAACGATTCGCTAAGAAAGCATAACGATTTGCTTCCATAACGATTCGCTAAGTGATCGCATCGATCTCACAATGATTCGCTAAGAAAGCATAACGATTTGCTTCCATAACGATTCGCTAAGTGATCGCATCGATCTCACAATGATTTGCTAATAAAACATAACGACTTGGTTCATAACGATTTGGTTATCGCATCGATTTCTTAAGTGATAACAACGATTTGCTCTCACAACGATTTCTTAACTGAGCACAACGATTTGCACTCACAATGATTTCAGTTTCATAACGACTCGTTAAGTCTCATAACGATTTGATCCTTGTAATGATTCGATAAGTTACACAACGACTCTGTCACTGTAACGATTCGTTTAGTTACATAACGACTTAGTCGCCGTAACGATTCGATACAGCAAACAACGATTTGCTCACATCATTTTGTCTCTGACAACTTGCTCATAACGATTTACTTATAGAGTCATAACGATTTGTCTATATAACGATTTGTATGTGCATCGGTTTGCTTATGAGTGCACAACGATTTACATGGATAACGACTCCTTTGCATAACAATTTCATAAGTCATGCATGTAACGATTTCATGGAATATAACGATTTGATATTTGAACTCATTTTTGAATACGTTGACAAGTCAAAATCTTCACGTATATCTTTCTGACAACCATGCATTTATTACGACTAAATGTATCACTACAGTACATGCAAACGATATCTTCTATTTTCGTGGTTATTCTGTAAACATCTTTTTAGCAGAACAGAATGGAATTTCCTCTTCAGTATAAAATCCTCTAATGTTGACTGACAGCAAGAGACAACCTAGCTGTCTAGTGTTTAAAGCTTGTAATGCGTGCAGGTCTCTGACAGCTCATACAACATTGGACAATAGAGGCTGGAGGATATCCAAGAGGATTCTCTTCCTTGCGTGCATGGAAAGCTAAAGACCATTGACTAAAAGCGCTATTATCTCATGCAGTCTAACGTAAACAAAAGCTTAGAGACAACATGCACTTCAACGTTCAAATTTCAAATAGAAGATATATAAAGAAGACTGAAGCTCCAGAAGAAGACACCTTGAATTGATAGACAATGCTTACAACGATTTTTCAAGTCTTCTGTGAGAAAACTGAAGAGCCAAGTTTTTCACTCACATCTGTTCTAGCTCTTGCTCTCTGAGATTAGTGTAGATCCTTGAGAGAGCCTCTAGTACTGAGAGAGATCAATTCTGTAGATCCTTTCTTTCTCAGTCTTAGCTTCAGATCTAGCATTGTATAAGCTTGATCTAGGGGCTTGTTTTCATTTCCACATTCTTGTGTTTTTTCTTCCCTTCGTGTTGAAGGAAGACCTGGGGGTTCCAGGGTGTGTGTTCCTTTCGCGTAGAAGGAAGACCTGGTGGTATCCAGGGTGTTGTAATTCCTCTTCGGGTTGTGAAGAGAAGACCAGCTGCAGCTGGGTGTGTAAGGGTCCATAAGGGGGACTGTACCCTTGGGTAGTGAAATCCTGAGGTATTGCTCAGGGACTGGACGTAGGACTCCTAAGGAGAGGGGATCCGAACCAGGATAAATCTTTGTGTAGTGTGATTGCCTTTGTGTGTTTGCTGTTTACCTTTACTAACACTAACAACTATCGAAGTGTGTTTTGTGTGACTGATTTGTGAACAGATTTTAGGTTCTCAATAATTTTAAGAATCCCATTCACCCCCCCTCTGGGCTTGCTAGCTGGGCAACACTACAGGCTCCTCCCTTGGATGAATGCTAATAGAAACCTCCCTTGGGTGACTGGTCAAAGGGTAGCTCCCACCCGATAACCATCCAAGGCCAGCACGTCTCCAAGCATTTCATTGTAGGGCTTCGGTGGCAGAGGTGGTGCATCTACGACAACTATTCCCATGCAGTGGGAGATGAGATAAGGCACATTGAAAGGGCCAGCAAATGTCGAGGGTATAATTGAGGAAGAAGTCAGAGATGACACATAAGGAAGGGACCCCACGACCCCGCCATGTAGTAGAGGACCTCATTTGAAAGGGGTTGTAGAGGAGGTTGGTGGCTTCGAGGAAGGTTGGGTAAAGTTCTCGTAAGGGGTGGTGGTTAGTGGCCTCACAGTCGACGGGAAAGGGGAATGGGAGTTGGATGTTTGGGTTGGAGAGACGGATCTGGCTGACAAGAGTAGAGTTACTAGAGGTGGTGATGAAGGTGACGCCATGAGTGGAGAGATGGAGGAGGGGGATGAAGTGGCCCTTGGCCATGAAGGGGATGTAGTGTTTGCTTCCCTTGATACTCCTATTCCAATTCTCCATGGCAGGATCTTAAAGTTTTCATTTGGTGTTTTTCTACGCAACCTTGTTTAGGTCGAACCAAATGGGTACAGTTTGTACCATCTCACAAAAGTATGATTTGGTCGGGTCCAATAGTATGACTAACCGTGTTTGGGAGAGTGGAAGTTAAATGCAAAATTAATAAAATAATAGTGACATATTTTATCAAAAAAATAGGAATTGCGAAGTTTACGTCTGCCATGTCAGACAAGGATGAAGTACAAAAATTTCAAGGAGAATGGTTAACAAGACATTAATTTTCTAGTAATGCTTGTTGTACATTTAGAGATGTAATAAAATCGATACATTTATTCAATTGTCATTTACTTAGTTCATATGAAAGTGATGACAATATTGAGTATCCTATCCTATGTTATTTTATAAGAGTGTGTCTTGTCTTTAAGTATCACCATTCTTTTGTTGACCAATCATATATAAGTTGAATAATTTAAATTTTTTAATAATATTTATCAAGTCTTATGTTTTAATATGTGGAAATATTTTTCATTCAATTACATGTCATCTAACACTTCAATCCTACAATTTTTGCTGGTCCAAGAAGACTTGCAAGTTGCGTGAACGAGTTCAAGTAGTTGCAACACAAGTTGTCCAAGATTTTAAAATGACACTAACTGCGAGGTCCACCACGTTCTATATATCACCAAGAATACATAAATAATATGCAAAGGAGAAATAACAATCAACATAAAGAAAGACTTTTTTTTTTACATAAATACCATTATAAATATGGGATTAGGGGTGTCAATTGGGCCGGGCCGGCCCGGAGGCCCGGAAGCCCGGCCCGGTTTTAACCGGGCTTGGGCCGAAAAAATGAGCCCGCTACAAATTTTTGGCCCGGTCCGGCCCGGCCCGAAAAAAAATAGGGCCGGGCTTGAGCTTTGTGTGGCCCGGCCCGGTCGGCCCGCCGGCCCGAAAAAAATAAATATAATTTATATTAAACATAAAATTTATATTTAGAAAGAGAGTTATATGTATTTTTTCTACAATAAATCTACTCAAAAATATAATTTTTCGCAAGTTAAATGTTAATATAGATATAAGTAAAATATATATTATTTTTTATAGATATATTATAGTAGATATATTAAAAGTATATATTATATAAATAAAAATAATACTTTTTTATTTTTTGGGCCAGGCCGAGCTTTTCGGGCTTTGTCTGGGCCGGGCCGGGCCGGGCCATACCGGGCCTACTCCCGGGCCTGGGCCGGGCCCGGCTGACTTTTAAAAAATCGGGCCTGGGCCGGGCCTAGCAAGGCCCGGTCCAGGCCCGGCCCATTGACACCCCTATATGGGATCAAATATATCTCTCATTTAAGTATGTTATCAACAATATTCTCCAAATACTTTGATATCTTGTATTTATACCCATGTCGTCAGTGCTATAGATTTGACTCATATTAAGTTTGGGTTAGAGTCGTTAGACTGATAAATAATTAATCTACCCTCAATAAATATCACACACACCCTCATCTACGACCTCATCTCTAACCACGCTCTCCCCCTCACCGTCCTCATCAACACTTGGTGCTCCTCCGACTCGTCCTCTCCGATGGTATCCTCCTCCAGTCCGACAACTATAATGACAACGATTGGGGTCCGGTTCCTCTCAGTGCAGGGGAGGACCGAACTCCAACAGTCACCAATGGGATGAGAGGGTTTGGGTGGAGTTTTATAAAAAAGCCCAAAATCTAAAACTTTATCACGTTTTTGTTTGGGTTTTTTTGTAAAACACATGCAACTCCACCCAAACCCCCTCATCTCATTGGTGACTGTTGGACTCCGGTCCTCCCCTGCACTGAGAGGACCAATGATTGTGTCATTTGCTCCCTCACCCCCAGTTCCAATAGTGGTGGCAATGGTTCTTCTTCTTGTGACTGGGTGGAGAATGTAGCAACTTGAAATTTTAATTAACATAAATAAGTTAAAAATGTTAAAACAATAAATGATGTACCAATAAATAGGAGTTGATAAAAAGGATTAAATAATAAATCATAAAAGTGTTAATGGGCCAAAAAAAGTATAAATAACAATAAAAGAAGAAAATATTATTTAATTCAAAATGTCTAATCATCTATAACTAAATTAGGCAAATTAGACTTAATTATATAAAATAATAGGCCAAATTTATCTCCAAACCATAACCCAACTTAGAGACCACATTTCTCACTAGAATCCTAACCTAACTAGAGTCGGGAGGCTCAAATATAGAAAATAAATCAAGTAAATCTGAACAAAATAGAGTCATATTAGGACTCTTAAAATCCTACCTCTTTAAAAACAACCCAAAATCTCCCTTTGCCGACCCATACTATTGTCGGGATGATCCTGGACATGTGGAGATGGTTGGAGAGGAGAAGATTCATGGAGAAAAAAGGCTAGAGTTGTTTTTCATCTAATTCTTACCCTAAAGTCTTTAAAACACCTAAAGGTAGCTAGTCCCACATGCTAAATCTAATTAAATCTCTTTGTATGTTAATCTTTGTGCTAGAATCATGTTCTCTATGTTTTCCCCAATTGTTATAGTCCATATAACAAAATTTTGATGATCAAAACTAGTTTTTTTTTTCTCTTCATACGAGTTCATAAAAGTTCCTTTGAATCATATTAAATCCATGTCCATCAGTCAATTTCTCATCATTATGTGTTTAGAAGCATGTTAGAAAGGTTATACAAATATTGTCTCTTTTTGTTTCAAGATCTTGGCATTTTATTGCACATATATCGCAAGTGAGTACACCTCATGAAAATGAGATGGTATCCATGACTGCCTCTTGAACATGCCCGCAAGATATAGCGTTGCGTTCAAGTCACACTCATTCAAGCTGGTGCGTGCTCTTAGCTTGAGCGCGCTAGGATTCTTGACATCATTCTGAACACACTTTCTAGGCATGACATGTTCAAACTGTCAACCTTAAAACCCTAATTTCTTTAAATTAGTGCCATAAAAGTTAATTATGATACCTCTACTGTGTAATGACTATTCAACCTTAAACATGCTAACAGTGATAATACATGATGCATTAAGGTGATATAATCTCTTTAAGTAAGATTAAATGATCTTTTCATATATTCCCCTTGATTCTTTCCCATGAACATGATACATACCATAAAACCCTAATTTCTTCTGACCATCATCATGTTAATAATCAAGTAAACAAACATACAAACATAATAACATATTAAACATACTTTTTAAAGAAATAAATTAATAACACGTGTTATGTGATCATTTTACACTAATGTTTTGGATATTGTTATTGCTGCTCCGTGAGCTTAGAATTCCTTTAGGACACCGAACAACTGTTTCAACCTCTTTTCTTAGTGATGTGAGAACCTTCTGTCGGGTATTCCTCCTATCGGATTGGAACTCCCTCATCTAGGTCTCCGTAAATCTTCATGAGCTTGGCATTCCTCTCGGACACCGAACAAATTATACCATAAACACTTACACACCATTCTGGAACTTTTTCAGACCTGTGCGACACACTCCAACTAGTCTTATGTCTCTAAATGTAAACACATTTGTATTGGTACGTGCATTCTAAACGTGTCTCTATTGAGTTACGCCTCTCCCTGATAAATGTTCCCCTACCCTTGACTGTTATATGTAAGTGCCCTACAAGCCAATCAATTGATGTGCTCACAGTCAACACTCTTGATATAATAATAAATGAATGTTTATATATTCATCATGTTATATTTATTGTCTTCTTAGGACATGATGAAGTCTATGAATTTATGCAGTTGATGACAAAGTCATAAGAAGTTATGATTAATGAGATTGTCATCATATAAATATAAGTCCTAAATGTTCCTAGTTGAAGGACCCATTGAGAATGGACATCACGGGGTTCCATATAGACCAGTATACATGCTATCTTCTCATGTGATGAAGGTGATTGATCTCATTGACCACTTAAGTGGAGACTTTAAAGTAGATGTATAGATGCTTATTGGTTGAATGAGTTCACTGAACTTATCCGCACAGAATACTTGAGTCTGGATCATCTCTGAGTTAGTTTTGTGATCTTAGTTGTACAAGTGACCCTCAGACTTGAGTCAACAAAGATGTCTAATGTCTTGCATGCAGGACTATCAAACTTTGATACCATATCCATGGGTCTTAACCAAAGGTTCAGTTGCATGTGGTTATTTGGTCCAATAAGATTCATGCGAAGACAAATTGAGTGATGAGATGAAATCACTTACTCTCATGCAAATGAGAGACATGTCTCTGTATATATGACTGTATAAAAGTCTCTGGCCAAAGCAATATATAAAATTGGAAGGAAATTTCCGATGTCTATATCTAAAAGTCATGGGAGGATTGAATCGACTGTACCGGACAGTTCTATTAACTTTGAGACATTTTAAGTGAAGGACATAAGTTGCACGATAACTGATGATCGAAAGGTACTAATGGGATGTATATTCTTGATATCATCTGAGGGTTACGACATGATCTTTAAGGTGACTGTAATCAGTGGATGCTCTTAAGTTGTTAAGACAATAGAGTTAAGGGTCATAGAAGAATTAATGAGTTAATTCTTATCGATCCGACTTCGGAGATTTGACCAGTCAAATATGAACACTAAATGGAGATTTAACGGTTCATCAATCCATGGCCAGCTTAATGTTAGGTCTACTGGTTACACACAAAAGAGTTTGGAAGGCATGGGATATTTACGGAATATAGATTCCAAGATGGTTTTATCTACAATTGTTACATCTATTAAAATAATGACATTTGGTTGCCCCAAGGCTGATCAAGGACGCCTTAAAGGGGAAGTTTCCTCCTCTAAAAGGGGAGCTTCAATGCAAAATTCAAATGGGTTACTCTTGAATAGGGTGGCTAGGGTGATTGATCTTAAATGGGGTTTTAACTCTTAGTTAAAAAAAGGGGAAAGGGAGAGTTGAAAAGTCAAGAGCTCATTACTCATTTTCCTTCTCCTCATACACACGAAGCACCTTTACATCTCCTCTCATCTTCTATAAATGCAGACATCCACTCAAAGTGGGGGAAAAAAGGTGTGTGTGTGAGAAGTGAAAGAGAAAGAGGAAGCTTCTTCAGGTGGAGACCATGACGGAGGGAACCCCTGCTCAGTCGACTGGTGTGGACTGCGATTATCACACCCCTAAAATTTAAACAACGAAAATTAATTGAGGGATGCAAAAAGCGGACATATACAAAAGCCAAATAAAATTTCCTATATAATAAGTCCATACGTAATTACTCACACTAAGTTTACAAATTTCATGTTCAAACTCTTCCATTGATCATCATTATATAGTTACCTCATCCTCAATTTGCCCCAATTAAAAACACGAGGGAAAACACTCTTTAATTTCCAAATAAATAGCAGCTCACTAAGCACAGGCAGTTTAGGTCGACCAATATCGACCTCTCGGTCGACCGACAGTGGCATCCCCAGAATCAAGCCTCTAGGAAAGGCCTTGTGAGCTGTTTCGGTTGACAAATCGAAACCATGGTTGTCGACAGATGAAGCAACATGTCAACAGACAAGCTATATCTATCGACAGACAAGGCCATCTTCCATGGCCAAACCTTCATAATTTCAATGGGAACTACCCTCTCATAGTAATGACATTCACACAAGCATACCCACACATATCAATCATAATGAACCATCTAACTCCAATGGATCAAGGATCAAAAAACTCCTTTCTTTATTCAAAATCAATGGGTATGTTTACATTCACCACTACTAAAGTAACACTTCACTTACTGATCTATCTAATGCTCTCAAGGTAAAGGATTACAGTTGTGTCCATTCTCTCTTAACTAACTAGAATCTGGGAGGGGTCTTTAAGAGAACTCCACGCTCAGCACACAAGCCCATCCAACACTTCCATTTCTTCCATGCTAATTTGAAAATGTTAAGAGTAGGTATGAGTGAACACGCCCAGTAAGATTTACATCCCAATGTGCGGGCAAAATATGAATGGTTAATGTATTAACAAACAGAATTTTAGAGGAGAACTTAAAGGGCAAGCTGACATGACAGTAAATCTGATTATAGGGCAAATCAAGGGTAGTAAATTAATGGTTTTCTAGTGCTTTAAAGTGTTGACGAACAGTGGGCAGGGACTTCAGAACATATGCATATCAAGGTACATTTATCAGAAGTGGCCATCTTTCAAAGATTTAGGATGTATGAATATCAATGGACAATTAATAAGATGGGCCATATGCCAAAGATCTCAGAATATAGGCATATCAAATGAACAGATGACAAAACTAATCGAATTCTAGGAATTTCAGAACATATACATATCAATGAACAAATAACAAGATTGACCATATTTAAAATGAACATATATATAAATAAACAAACATATCATATCAAGAAGACACTTTCAAATCTTGCAAGTCATGTTAGTGTCATGCCGCCACCACAAGTCCATACTCATGCAGTTAATAAGTATGTTGGGGTGCTCCTCCCCAAAACCAAACATGACCTTTTTTTTGCACATGCAAGGGTCATTGGACCGAACTCCCAAATAGTGCCATAACATATTATGGCCAACAAGTTTTCAAAAAGGGTAACACATAGTTGGATTCTGTATAGATTCAAAAGTACCATGATGAATCAAGAATAACAAGGGTAAAACTCTTAAGAGTGTCAATGGACAACAAAGCAAAGCTGTAAGGCCTTGGTCCTTATTGGACCCTTAATGGGCCTTTCAGCAATAGTGCCTATTGATGGCAATATCGATTGCCGTCAACCTTGTGTTGACGGCACTAAAGTGTGTCGTCTAATGGGTGTTGGCGGCACAAGGTTGTGCCGTCAATAGTGTCTTAGCGGCAATAGATGTTGTTTTCTAACCTAGTTTTTGGAATTTTTCGACTTCTGAACTTGACGGCAATCGATGTTGTCGTCAAGTTCGAGGTGATTTGGTTGATGACAACTGAGGTTGACGTCAACCTGGGCCGGGTCTATTTTTATATGGCAACCCGAGGCCTCCCATTCTACCTCTTTTTCCCCTTCCACACCACCACCCTCAACTCTCTCCTACTCCACTACTTCCGGCGGCCGATGGGAGCTCAGGGGGAGGTCGTGGTGCTCGTGACGGCTTTGGATTGGGCAAGGAGACAACATATTTGGGGGCTCGGCCTCACTGGGTGTGTTTGGACTAACGACATGATTTTAGGGGTTTTCTTGGAATTTTTGGTGTCTTGAGGTAGGGATCCTATGTAACGCCCCAGAAATTTAAAATGTTAAGAAAATAGAAATAATTTGGTTAAAATACCTTAGGGTTGTTATTAAATTGTGATAATTGGATGATAGACTTAATTAGTGGTAATAAACATTATCCCAGTGTCGTACCTCGAAGTGCGTGCCTCCACAGTGCGATACTGGAAAACGGCATGAAATAAAAATCGAGAACATCATAATTTCCAAAAATGTGGAGAAATTAAATATGCAATTATCTGAATTTTTCGACGTACGGATTTCAGGGTACAGTCGACGCGACCATTTTCGGGTGATTTTTCACCTAGTATAAAATAAAATCTAAAAATTAATTAAAAATCACCACAATTAGTAAAACTATCATATTAGTCTATGGTCAAAATTTCATGGCAATCAGATATGGTTTGGGTAGGTTTCTTTAAGGAACAAGTGGCCAGTTGAATTATGGCTTAATTACGGGATGGAATTTTGGGAAATTCCAGTGGGGTACGTGTAAGGCTCCTAAAGAGCCATTACATCAGGGATAGGCCATCATTACGGTTACTTATGTGTAACCAAAGGGTAAGTTGCATGTGATACGTGTTAAGGTAAGAATCAAAGGATTCTTACCATGACACATGGGCAACCAATGTGTCTCTGCATGAGAAGGTGATGAGGGTTATAAAAGCCAACCATCTCCCTTCATACGCACCTTTCTCCACTTCTGCTCCTGTTGCCTTTCCTGCTGGCATCTGCTAGATCTTCTTCCCATTCTTGTATTCTTTCTCAATTCCGGTTCCTAGTGTCTGCTACTGCTACAACTACTTCGGTTTGTTCATGCTGCAATTATAGTTACTGCTATCTTGGAGTCAACCTTCTATTGGAGCTACTGTCATTGCTAGCAAGTTATCTACGTTGGAAAGAAGTTTCTTTCACTGGGTTAGGCTCTTTAATCAAGAATCAAGTGGAAGTTCTCCTGCTTAGCAAGGTAGGATTCATCTCCTTTTCCTTAATCCTGTTCTCTACACATGATAAATAACTCGTGTTGAGTAGCCAAGTTGATATAACTGTAATCTTACTAGTTTTCATCTAGTTTTGATGAATATTCTTACGTTAGGGAGGAAGAGATACTTATTTTAATTCCAGATCATCTCTTCTTCTTCTACCCTTGATCCTTGTATATGTTATAGAAGTTTGATAGAAGTCACAATACCATTAGAACTTGTGACTAACTTCTGTTCAGATGTTTGGTCCTTCATGCCTTGATTTAAATCCATGGAACACTTTGAGTTTTAGTATTTATCTTGAAGGTTCTCATCCTTTCCTTGAACTTTTATTCTCTAGTCATGTTGAAAGAATTTAGCCTCATACGAGATTGCCTTGGAGCCGGCTAAACAGTCTCGGTTAAGCTTGTATACGAGATTGTAACCTCAAATTCTTTTGTTTGATCCCTCCAATTATCTTTGAAATCATATAGTTATCAAGGGGCATCTTCATGCCCATTACAATTTAAGTAAGTTTCTAACCTCTTATACCACCCATAATCCATGTTTATGCTATAGAGTTTTGCTAGAAATTTCGATATCTTAGAGCATTGTGATTCTTCCCATTTAAACGTTTGTACCTCAAGCTTTGATTTGGAACATTAAATATCTTGTGTTTTAGTGTCCATCTTGTAAGAATCTCCCAATAATCCATTTCTATCAAGACCACACTTCTAACACCATACTATGTTTAGTTTCAAGCAAGTCAAGTTTGAATTGCAAACCTCTTCTTTCATCTTGTTTGTTCGGTTTATAAACCACTGTGAAAACTCTATTTAGACTCTTCCATTTGATACCAATCATGTCTTGAATTATAAGATCTATAATTAGGGTGCTTAGAATGGATTTAAACAGATTTACGGAAGTTCTGCAGCTTCCTGTCGACAGCCAGCCCAAAAGCTGTCGACAGGCGCATGCTATCCAGAACCCAGATAACTGGGTCTGTGTGTAGCTGTCGACATGCCCCCTGGTTGCTGTCGACAGATACACACAGTCCAGCAAACCTGAGTTCTATCTGTAACCATCTGTCGACAGCCCCTTCTCACCTATCGACAGCTATTGCCCTGCCTTGGATTTCAGCACTTTTTCATGTGCAAATCCTTGCTTAAACTTCACCCTATTAGACTACCAAGTTACCCTCATATTTACTTTGATATTTACTGTCATTCTACTATAAAGATCACCCACTTTGGATACCTTACTCATTATTGAATTATCCTTGAAACCGTCAACTCCGAATGGTACTCCGTTGAGTCCATTCTCCTGTATTCGACAACTAAGTTTATATTACTTGATGACTTGAGAGTTCAAAGGCACACCTTGTGAGATATGATAAACTTATGATGATGACATTTATTGGGTCCTTGGACCCCACCTAACTGATATGCCTGTGCAAATATTGAATTATCCTTGAAACCGTCAACTCCGAATGGTACTCCGTTGAGTCCATTCTCCTGTATTCGACAACTAAGTTTATATTACTTGATGACTTGAGAGTTCAAAGGCTTGAACACCTTGTGAGATATGATAAACTTGATGATGACATTTATTGGGTCCTTGGACCCCACCTACTGATATGCCTGTGCAAATAGGGCTGGTCCAGTCCTGGGAGGAGCACCCGAATTCATTACGGGCCGTACGGGAGTGATAAGGATACCGGGATGTTTGGCATTGCATCACTATTTCCTGATTATGGTCATCATACTTCCTGTATTGTGTGAACTGATATATGAACCAATTCTTGAGCTATATACTGAGCATGACCTGAGTTTTACTATCACTGTATCAAGCTACTATTCTGAGATCTGGTATTGCCTTTTTGATATCCGTTCTATCCTTGTCTTAGAAGGATAAGGACACCAAGATGTTTGACATTGCATCACTATCTCCTGATTATGATCATCCTATTACCTGTCCTGTGTGAATATTTATATGACTCCGAACCTGAGCCTTAATATGAATTTCTGAGTATGCCTATGTTTTCATACTACTGTTATACATTCACTGACATGTTATCTTGGTTATCTGACCCTGTTCTTGATACCATTCATGTTCTTACCTAAATTATCATGTGTTCCTGATCCTTTGATTTAAGGATTTGAATTCTACTGGGCTAGTTAGCTCACCCATCCTTCCCTTTTCAGGTAATCAAGATGAGGGAGAAGTATAAAATGGGCTGTGTGCAGAGTGGACACCGATGACGAATCAACCAACCATTTACTGCTTTAGTTGCGTACTTGTAAAATGTTATGAGTAGTAGCTACTCATCCTTACTCCTCACTTAGTGTGTAATGAGGAGCTTTATGTAATAAGACTTCCGCAGACTGCGTTATAATGAATAAACGTTAATGTTATTACTTTGTGCCTGTTTTCTGTCATTTCTCAATAAATAGCCTTTTATTAGGACGTGACAGATAATTTGGTATCAGAGCCTTAGGTCGATAACCTAGGGATAACCTGTGAGGATGGGTAGAAAGCCTGAGGTTAAGCTAGATAAGTATAGTTGGATATAGATTGTATTGAGTATGAAATGAAATTTAGAGGATTCCTTCTTTCTTTCATTCTTGCTTCTTATTCCTACACAAGAACTTCATAATTAAAGTGTTTATCATGTATACACACTTGAAACAACCATAGATGTGTTGTTCTATTTCTTGTAACCATGCTTTAGTTAAAGTTTATGTTATGACTCAAGCATACTATGAAACTCATCCTATTAGAAGCAAGAAAATGTTGTCAATCATGTAAAGATTCATAGGAACACTTGGTAGAATTTCCTATGGTAGTTTTTCAAGATTCCTGGAAGTTTAGATCACACTTGTCGACAACCAGCATTTACCTGTTGACAGGTAACATGCTTCCAGAACCCAGAAATGCAGAACTGACAGTAACTGTCGACAGCCACTCCCTATCTGTCGACAGATACCCTCAGAACCAGAAAAACCTTGCTCTGTCTGTTGCTATCTGTCGACAGCCACTTCCAAGCTGTCGACAGACACCAGTCTGTGATGAACTGGTCCTTCTTCAGTCAGTTAGAAGAGTCATCAGGCACTCTGTAGAACTGAAACTCATACCTTATTTACATTCCATATCATTTAAGTAAACTTAAGATTACATGTAAATAAGGAAGTACCCCCCATTTGAATCCAATAAAAATATCAGAAAAATCATATCTCTTACCAATAAAAAGTCAACTCTCCCATCGAAGAAGAAAACACAATTTTTGCGATTCTATCAAAATAGCGTCTTTCTATTTCTCACAATTTGGCCTACCTAAAAATTTCATAATTCAAGTAAACCTAGTAGAATGATAAAAATTCAAGGTCCGGTGAAAAATGATAAACACACATATGACTTCTCCAAGGGAGCTCTCTCCTACTGAAGGAAAAGTCAAACCTGTTCATCCCTTAATTTACGTCACAATGACTTTTATATGTTTTATATCCAACTCTAAACAAGAATTAGTAAATGAATGATTCAATCGATCATATAGATTTCATGACTATCCTCATGATATATTCTTCCGTTAATTTTCCAATTTTCTTGGATTCTAAATTATTATACCACTGAGATAGATTATTTAATCATTATCTACATCCATTCCTTACTAAACCAAGTAAGACACTTTAATAATTTAAATGTGTTTAACACTCACATAATTGATGAATCAAAATTTCAAGATTGTTTTAAATCTCACGAAGCTTATGGACAAGTAGTGATGTAAAATGTTATATATCCTCTAACTAGATAATGGAACTAGGGTGTTGTGAATCTAAAGCCTGTGCATGATGAAATTTACATGGTTTGATTATAGAAATTGATGTATGCCTTATTGAATATCTCAGATACTCTTCCAAGTTATCTATGGACGGAAGTGACATTAACTGGAAGAAGATGGAAAATTCAATGCATGACTTGACTCGAGTAATGAAAACAGTAGCCAAGAACAATAGTCATACTGGAACAAGTTTATTTAAGGATTTTCGAAGCCTGGACCCTCCGAGATTTGCAGGAAGTACGGATCCGGATGAAGCTGAGAACTGGTTGAAGGATATTGAGCGAATTTTTAAGATAATGAAATGTACAGAAGAAGAAAAAGTTTGTTTGACAACATTTCAGTTAGATCGGGATGCCCGAGCGTGGTGGGAAAACTGTAGAGGCAACCTTGGCGGATTCAACACAAGTTAGTTGGGAGGAATTCGTGGAATTATTTAATGACCAATACTTTTCCGAAGTAATTCAAGAAAGGAAGGTGAATGAGTTTGCCAATTTAAAGCAACTAAGGATGTCGGTATCGGAATATGAGGCACAATTTGCCCGATTGTCAAAGTATGCTCCGCATCTTATAGCTACAGAGAAATTAAAAGCCAAGAGGTTTATGAATGGACTACGTCCCCAATTTATTATGCAGCTAACCCCTCATCTGATCACTACCTACTCAGAAATGGTTAAGAGAGCCTTAGCATTAGAGGCTGCAAATGACACTGTGGAAAAGATTAGAGGGAAATCTGGAGAAGGATCTTCTGATCATAAGAGGAAGTTTGAGTCGGGAAATACCCCAAAAGTTCACAAACAAATAAGAAAGCAGGAAAAGCTTCTAATGGAAACAAGGGGTATGTCAGCATTGCCATCTCAGTGGGCATAAGGCTGAGGACTGTTGGCGTAGGTTGGGTGCTTGTCTCCGTTGTGGGAGTACTCAACATCGAATTCCGGATTGTCCGATGCCCAAGAATGCACCAAAGAATCAGAATTCCCGAGGAAAGCAAGGAAGACTAAATGCCATTCAGAATGTGGAACCTGAATCTCTGCAGGAAGGCGGACTGATAGAAGGTACATTGCTAGTAAACTCAAAGCCTGCGTATGTGTTGTTTGATTCAGGAGCTACGCATTCTTTTATTAGTTATGAGTTTGCTATATCTTTAGAAGTAAAATCAAAACTACTGTCTACACAACTTGAGGTAACAATTCCTTTGAGTAGGGATAGGAAACTTAAGTAATATTACCCTGCTAGTCAGATTTTAGTTAAAGGACAAAATTTACCCGGTGATTTGATATGCTTAGACAAGTGGGATTATGACGTAAACCTTGGGGTTGATTGGCTATCTAGATATCATGTAAACTTGGATTGCCTATTAAGTCAAGTAATCTTTCTGAAAAAGGAAGCTATCTCCATAACTTTTGATAAACCTTGTACCAGAAATATACCTATAAATTTAGCAGTCAAAACTTATAAATTGGTGCAAAAAGGATGTTAAGGATATTTGGCTCCTGTGACCATGATAAACTAAAACATTATTGGGTTGGATGATATACTGATCTACTCTAAAAGTATGGAAGAACATGAAATACATTTACGGGTTACTTTGCAATTACTACGAGATCACAAGCTATATGCGAAGTTTAGTAAATGTGAGTTTTGGCTAAAGCAAGTAATGTTCTTAGGACATGTTATCTCCAGTGAGGGTTTGTCAATAGATTCCTCAAAGATTGTAACTATATAGAAATGGGAACTGGAAGATGTAATCAAGAACCCGTTTCCAAAATTATTTCCGGGTGAGTAAACATACTCTCGTTTTATTAAATTTGGAGGACCAAATTTTTTTAGTAGGGGAGAGTTGTAACGCCACAGAAATTTAAAATGTTAAGAAAATAGAAATAATTTGGTTAAAATATCTTAGGGTTGTTATTAAATTGTGATAATTGGATGATAGACTTAATTAGTGGTAATAAACATTATCCCAGTGTCGTACCTTGAAGTGCGTGCCTCCACAGTGCGATACTGGAAAACGACATCGAAATAAAAATTCGAGAACATCATAATTTCCAGAAAAATGTGGAGAAATTAAATATGCAATTATCTGAATTTTTCGACGTACGGATTTTAGGTACAGTCGACGCGACCATTTTTTGGTGATTTTTCACCTAGTATAAAATAAAATCTAAAAATTAATTAAAAATCACCACAATTAGTAAAACTATCATATTAGTCTATGGTCAAAATTTCATGGCAATCAGATATGGTTTGGGTAGGTTTCTTTAAGGAACAAGTGGCCAGTTGAATTATGGCTTAATTACGGGATGGAATTTTGGGAAATTCCAGTGGGGTACGTGTAAGGCTCCTAAAGAGCCATTACATCAGGATAGGCCATCATTACGGTTACTTATGTGTAACCAAAGGGTAAGTTGCATGTGATATGTGTTAAGGTAAGAATCAAAGGATTCTTACCATGACACATGGGCAACCAATGTGTCTCTGCATGAGAAGGTGATGAGGTTATAAAAGCCAACCATCTCCCTTCATACGCACCTTTCTCCACTTCTGCTCCTGTTGCCTTTCCTGCTGGCATCTGCTAGATCTTCTTCCCATTCTTGTATTCTTTCTCAATTCCGGTTCCTAGTGTCTGCTACTGCTGCAACTACTTCGGTTTGTTCATGCTGCAATTATAGTTACTGCTATCTTGGAGTCAACCTTCTATTGGAGCTACTGTCATTGCTAGCAAGTTATCTACGTTGGAAAGAAGTTTCTTTCACTGGGTTAGGCTCTTTAATCAAGAATCAAGTGGAAGTTCTCCTGCTTAGCAAGGTAGGATTCATCTCCTTTTCCTTAATCCTGTTCTCTACACATGAAATAACTCGTGTTGAGTAGCCAAGTTGATATAACTATAATCTTACTAGTTTTCATCTAGTTTTGATGAATATTCTTACGTTAGGGAGGAAGAGATACTTATTTTATTCCAGATCATCTCTTCTTCTTCTTCTTCTTCCACCTTGATCCTTGTATATGTTATAGAAGTTTGATAGAAGTCACAATACCATTAGAACTTGTGACTAACTTCTGTTCAGATGTTTGGTCCTTCATGCCTTGATTTAAATCCATGGAACACTTTGAGTTTTAGTATTTATCTTGAAGGTTCTCATCCTTTCCTTGAACTTTTATTCTCTAGTCATGTTGAAAGAATTTAGCCTCATACGAGATTGCCTTAGAGCCGGCTAAACAGTCTCGGTTAAGCTTGTATACGAGATTGTAACCTCAAATTCTTTTGTTTGATCCTCCAATTATCTTTGAAATCATATAGTTATCAAGGGGCATCTTCATTCCCATTACAATTTAAGTAAGTTTCTAACCTCTTATACCACCCATAATCCATGTTTATGCTATAGAGTTTTGCTAGAAATTTCGATATCTTAGAGCATTGTGATTCTTCCCATTTAAACGTTTGTACCTCAAGCTTTGTTTTGGAACATTAAATATCTTGTGTTTTAGTGTCCATCTTGTAAGAATCTTCCAATAATCCATTGCTATCAAGACCACACTTCAACACCATACTATGTTTAGTTTCAAGCAAGTCAGTTTGAATTGCAAACCTCTTCTTTCATCTTGTTTGTTCGGTTTATAACCACTGTGAAAACTCTATTTAGACTCTTCCATTTGATACCAATCATGTCTTGAATTATAAGATCTATAATTAGGGTGCTTAGAATGGATTTAAACAGATTTACGGAAGTTCTGCAGCTTCCTGTCGACAGCCAGCCCAAAAGCTGTCGACAGGCGCATGCTATCCAGAACCCAGATAACTGGGTCTGTGTGTAGCTGTCGACATGCCCCCTGGTTGCTGTCGACAGATACACAGTCCAGAAAACCTGAGTTCTGTCTGTAACCATCTGTCGACAGCCCCTTCTCATCTGTCGACAGTTATTGCCCTGCCTTGGATTTCAGCACTTTTTCATGTGCAAATCCTTGCTTAAACTTCACCCTATTAGACTACCAAGTTACCCTCATATTTACTTTGATATTTACTGTCATTCTACTATAAAGATCACCCACTTTGGATACCTTACTCATTATTGAATTATCCTTGAAATCGTCAACTCCGAATGGTACTCCGTTGAGTCCATTCTCCTGTATTCGACAACTAAGTTTATATTACTTGATGACTTGAGAGTTCAAAGGCTTGAACACCTTGTGAGATATGATAAACTTATGATGATGACATTTATTGGGTCCTTGGACCCCACCTAACTGATATGCCTGTGCAAATAGGGCTGGTCCAGTCCTGGGAGGAGCACCCGAATTCATTACGGGCCATACGGGAGTGATAAGGATACCGGGATGTTTGGCATTGCATCACTATTTCCTGATTATGGTCATCATACTTCCTGTATTGTGTGAACTGATATATGAACCAATTCTTGAGCTATATACTTGAGCATGACCTGAGTTTTACTATCACTGTATCAAGCTACTATTCTGAGATCTGGTATTGCCTTTTGATATCCGTTCTATCCTTGTCTTAGAAGGATAAGGACACCAAGATGTTTGACATTGCATCACTATCTCCTGATTATGATCATCCTATTACCTGTCCTGTGTGAATATTTATATGACTCCGAACTTGAGCCTTAATATGAATTTCTGAGTATGCCTATGTTTTCATACTACTGTTATACATTCACTGACATGTTATCTTGGTTATCTGACCCTGTTCTTGATACCATTCATGTTCTTACCTAAATTATCATGTGTTCCTGATCCTTTGATTTAAGGATTTGAATTCTACTGGGCTAGTTAGCTCACCCATCCTTCCCTTTTCAGGTAATCAAGATGAGGGAGAAGTATAAAATGGGCTGTGTGCAGAATGGACACCGATGACGAATCAACCAACCATTTACTGCTTTAGTTGCGTACTTGTAAATGTTATGAGTAGTAGCTACTCATCCTTACTCCTCACTTAGTGTGTAATGAGGAGCTTTATGTAATAAGACTTCCGCAGACTGCGTTATAATGAATAAACGTTAATGTTATTACTTTGTGCCTGTTTTCTGTCATTTCCCAATAAATAGCCTTTTATTTAGGACGTGACATCCTACCCCTAAACCCCCCTTGATCTTTCTATGAGAAAGAAATGCATGTGATTTGTGTGAAAATCGAGTTTTGGGGAGGGTTCTTCCATGCCGGAATTTTGAGGGTGTGTTGCTCGATCCAAGCATTAGATCAGTATTTTCCAATATCATTATGGTGTTATTTGATGAGGGAAAGCATTTTCCATCATCAAATCGTGTTTTCTGGGCTTGGATTGCCCTAGGAAGCAGCTAGGTCCATATCAGCTATTGGAAGCCGATGAACTTGACGACATGGTCTGCTGCCATCAAGCTTTTTCGGGATGAACTTGGCGGCAAGATCCCTTGCCATCAAGATGAGGTTGATGACAGTCGGCATTGCTGTCTACTTTGGTAGACAATAGGTCTACGTGTCATCTACCCTGTGTTGACGGCAATCGAGATTGTCGTCAACCCCACAAGTAGGTCCCAACAATTTAAGCCCCTTTCTGTGTGTGAGGTTTGGACACGCGGTGTTTGTCTCTCGGCATGGTGTGCCATACGTTGAGAGCATCTTCGTCTGTGCGTGTGTCGTGCTTGTGTTTATGTTGTGCTCTTCCTGAGCATTGAGTTGAGCTCCGTCTGGATGACTGGCGTTGAGAAGTTCCGCCATTGAGCCTGGGTGTTGAGTGTGACTCTGTCCAGTGCGTGCCCCTTGTGGTGGTTATAAGCCAATTTTCGTGGGGCCCCTTCTCCATTGTTTGAGTCTGGCGTAGGGGAAAACCGATCAAGGACCAAACACGAGGGAGAGCATCTGAGTCTGCACACATGGCTAGGGTTTGAGGACTCTGTGGTCTTGAGGCACCAAGCCACAGGCCCTACCTGGTCTTACTTTCTTGTGTGGGTATGAATGCTGTTGTGTTGAGTCATGTACTGTTAAGCCTATGAGGTTCCAGTCTTTTGACGCGTTCCTGTGAGGAGTTGGACGTCACGCCATCGGTTTCCATGTGTTTTAGTGCAGTGTTACCTCAACATAGTTTATTTTTTTGCACTTTTTGTATTGTTTACCGATGGGGGTTATGTAGGATCGAATTCAGAGTAAGAACAGATCTAGAAGGGGGGGGGGGTTAATAGATCTATCACCAAATTATGCAGAAGCTTAAGCAATTCAAAGATCACTTCTATTAATAGATCTATTCAGCAAACTATTACTGATTTGAAGTGTGTATGTGTGAATTGTGTGAACAAAATGTGTAAAGCAGTTGTACAAGTAGAGAAAGTGAAATCCTATGCAAGCATCTAGCGCAAGATATAGATCAAACCATTGCACAAAGGATTTTTAGGTGGTTCGAAAATCACACCAGTGATTCCTACATCCACCCCTCACATAGTGAGGCCACACTACTCAAAAAGTGTACAACACACACTGGAGCACGATGACTCCAAAACAACCTTGAGCTAGACTGTAACACCCCAAAAATTTTATTTATTAAGAAAATGTGAAAAATTTGATTATTAAACATAATTATTTTCATGGAATGTAATTAATCTTAATTTAATATTTATTGGTGATAATAAATAATATTTCAAGTGTCGTACTCAGGGTACGCACTCCGATAGGGCGACACCGGAATTCTGTAACGAAAATGAATCCGAGATACCATAATTTCCAGAAAAATGTAGTGATATCAAAAATGTAAATATTCGGATTTGTTGACATACGGATTTCGAGATTAAGCCGACATAACTATTTTTCGGGTATTTTTCACTAGGTAAAAAATAAATTCTAAGAATTAAACTAAAATCACCATAATTTGTAAAACCTTTTCATTAGCCTATGGTCGAAATTCCAACTTGATTAGATATCATTAGGACACCTAAACAATGGGTAAAATGGGCCAGCCGAATTATCACCTAATTACGGTAACCATTTTTGGGTTATTTCTTACCTACGCATTAGGAGGCCACGTATCCCATTTTATATGGGGTAGATGATCACCACGTTTTACCCATATGTGTCACCTTTGAAAGTTGCATGAAGCAGGTGGCCTTGGTGGTTTAAGGGGATTTATACCTTGACGCATGCATGGCCGACGTGCCAAGCATGCAGGGAGGTGTGAGAGCTATAACCCCCCCCACCCCCCCCATACCCAGCTTGCGAACCTTTCCAGGTTTGCTCCTGCTGGCTCTCATTCTTGCTCTTGTTGCTGCTGTGCTTGCTAGCCCCTTGTAGTTGGTGACTTGCTGCTGGAGCTGCTACTTCCATTTCTCTTACCAGAGGTGCTGTGAGCTATAGCTACTGGGGACTGCTGCGATTGCACTCATAGTATCGTCTTTCTTCCTCCAGCTGTGAGTCCATCGAAGAGAGAGCTTCATCCTTTCTCCAGTTAGGTAGGATTCTATTCTCTTTTCATACCCTTATCTTCTACTCTTGCTGAGAAGTTCATAGCCACGTTCATGTTGCTTTTGAACTTGTCAACCAACTTTGGATTAGTGTGTACATCTTCTATATACATGTTTGTACCTTCAAACTTTTGTTTGACTCCTTAGATACCTCTGGAACTATGTGTTTACCATGAAGAAATCCTCTTCCATAGCTGTTGTTATAGGGGTTATTCTTCCAGTGGCATGTTATGTTAAGTTCTAGCTAGACATGTGTAGAGATTGTCATCCTATGTGTCATCTTGTTCAGTCTATAAATCAGTAGTGAAAGCTACAAATGGATTCTTTTATGTGATATGATCCATGCTTTGATCCATAGATTCCATGGTTAGAGTTTTTAGAATGAACATAGAGTCATTTCTGGGAGAGGAACTGGCAGCTGTCGACAGACAGGAGGTACCTGTCGACAGGCCCAGGCTTCCAGAACTCCAGGTTGCTAGAAACAGCAGTAGCTGTCGACAGATGGACCCTATCTATCGACAGACACACTGCCCTGTCAACAGACAGACCATGCCTGTCAACAGGCATTGTCCCAAAACCAGAAATCTGCTTCTAGATGCTTACACCTGTTGACAGCCACCTCCTGGCTGTCGACAACCCCTGTTCTGGCTAGTGTTCCAGCACCTTTCTTTGCCTAGTTTTTGGTTAACACTTCATGCTATTAGCCTAGCAAGTTACCATTTTATTTTCCTTGGGTATTCACTGTTATATCACTACAAGAATCATCCACATTGCCTCCTTTACCCTTCTTTGTTTAGTCTTCTGCTAACACTTCAGGCTATTGGGCCAGCAAGCCATTTCCTTCATTCTCTTGGATATTTACTATTATGTCACTCCAAAGATCATTCACATTATCCCCTATACTCTTCTTTGGATTGCCCTTGAAGTCTTCAAATACAAGTAGTGTCAAGTTGGTTACAATTCCCTGTGTTCAATAACCTGAATTCATATTCTTTGATTACATGAAAGTTTGGAATACTTGAGTACCACAATTGGTTATGAATAACTGATGATGACAATTATTGGGTCCTTGGACCCCACATGATTAAAATGCCTGTGCAAATAGGGCTGGTCCAGTCTTGGGAGGAGCACCCGAATTCATTTACGGGCCGTGCAGAATGATAAAGGATGCCGGGATGTTTGGCATTGCATCACTATCATCTAGATTAGTCATCATGTTATTTTTCATCAGTTAGATATGATTTGAACCAGAACTTGGGTGTTATCCTGAATTCTTGATCATGCAATCTTATTTCAGTACTTCTGTTTGTTATTTGTTGACTTGGTCGTCCAGTCACTTTTGTTATCTAGCCTTGTTAACGGTTAAACTCTTTTTACTGTCCTTGATTATCTTAGTTCTTCTGATTAATAGATTGAATCCTACTGGGCTAGTTAGCTCACCAAATCCTACTTTTCAGGTTATCTACAATTCTAGAAGGTGGGACATCGGGATTTGTGGGCTGAGAGATCAACCTTTGCGGCGTTTACTTTTGAATTGTAAATTGAGAGTCATGTAATACCTGTAGAATGATAGTTAATAATAGTTTTTATTTAGTAAATCCCCGAGCAATTTTCTGTTCAAATAGTTCAAAGTTTACTCTTGATTTCTTATTCACTCACGTTACGACATTTATTGATATATTAAATGTCGGGACGTGACATCAACGGCTCAAACACACAATCAGAGCACGAAGACTCCAAAACACCTTGAGCACGACGGCTTAAACCACAAATGGAGCACGACGACTCCAAACTGAGCACGACGACTCAAAACACAACTGGAGCATGACGACTCCCAACTAGAGCGCGACGGCTCACAACACATAGTGAGTACGATGACTCACAAACTGAGCATGACGGCTCAACACAAGCTAGATCAAAAATATAAGAGATCAGATCCTCTAGCAATGATCTGATTTACAGACTCAATCATATATAGAAATTTGCACAGAACTTCATGTACAGATCTTACAGACGAAAGTGAGATGAACACTCCAAGAAATAGTTAAAATAGATGTGGGTTGGATGTTCTTCGGTGAAGAAGTCTTACAGAGGCTTGAATTGAAGAGCCTTGAAGGAATTTGTAGCGACCCTCATTATATCGGTACGGTTATACCAACCCACGTCGATATAGTGAACGTTGCCACAGTGGGACATTTACCCAACAATAACATTCAGCTGAGATACACGTGAATATAAGAACAGAGTAGCGGAAGTAAAAGAACCACTGTCTTCATTTCATTCATCATCCACATTTAACATACATGATTCGATAACATTTAAAGAACTAAAAGTCCACATAATTAAATTGCTAAAAATCAAATACATAATTGTCCACACTTAAACATTTCTTTCCATGCTAGTGCTAATACAATGTTTCAATTACATACATCAAAATGCCAAAATGTCACAACTAAACTCCACCAAACTAGCTACTCCCCACGCTCGGAGTTGCTTTCCACGGTCTCCTCCAAAGGTGTGTCACCTACTACACCTGTATGCCGAAGCAAGTAATGAGTCTAAAAGACTCAGCAAATAACTCTACACATACCATTCATATACATGTCATAGCAGGTTTACGTACACATTTACAAGACACAATCATGTAGCATGCTTGTGATTGAAATTAACAACCTATCATGGTGATTCTACTTATTAAACACATGATTCATGCTTTCAGATTTTCTAAATCAAAATCTCCTATCACATGCTCTCTAATCATTCCTACACATGAAAGTTCTACTTTCAATTAAACTAAAACATGAGAGCAATCTAGCATGACTAACTTACATACATGAAAGAAAACATTGCTAACATGGTTACTACTCATTCGTATACATGCACATAACCATTTCACATGCTTTAAGCTTGTGTTTTGATGTGGTTTGACACTTTACAATCTAACACATGAAAGCTATGTTCTCATTCAAACCACAACGTGAGGACATACACACATGGAATGGTTCACACATAAGTAAGGAATTGTCCCTAGCATGGGTTCTACGCATTGTACACATATAGCACAAAGTCATAACCACATTTATGTTGCTGTTCTAACATGATTTCAGATCATCATATCATGAGTTTTCAATTTCACATCCTCACATTTTGGTTTCACATTTTTACACAATTTCTAATTCACATACTTCACTTTTTACACATTGCACATTTACACATTGTTCACACTACACAATTTGCACATGATCACAATCACATTTACATTTTACACTTTAGTGCCGTGACACATAGTCCAAACCACCATAAGAAGGACACATCACATCACATACACATAGACGCCACCTAGGCAATACAGTGACGACTCTTGGACTGCGCAGACCGGGAGAACAAGTCTCCACCCTAACCAGTGGTACTTGTCCACCTCCAGGATTTCATCCTAATGCCCTTAGGATCACAACACATTGAACCTTCCCATGGGACTTTTCCATGGTACGGTTCCACAGCCCTCTATGGAAGCAGTATCACACTTGGCACAGGTTTACACATTACACATATCGTTTTTACACACATTTTACACATGACGCTCATATCTCATTTATTCGTTCACTCCCAACATGACTTTGTTTTCCTAATCATGCCACTATAGATGACAGTAATTAACATTCAGGAAGCCTCACAATCAGGTTGGGTTACACAAAAATTAAATCGTTTCACCAAGGCATGCATTAATTACCTATTTTGCATGGAAAATTTTTATAGCATGGTATTGTTGTCCAAATGACCTAAGAATTTAACCACATGCTAATTTCGGGTTTAGGATCCACATGAAATTTTCACATTTTTCTGATCCAAAATGCAATTGCAGAAAATTTAATCATAAATTCCTGCATTATTCAAATTCATTTATCATGATGTATAACATAAAATTTCAGTTTTAACAGATCATAACCTGAACTCAATATACAAATACCACAGAAATTTTCCCAAATTTATTCATAGTACACAATTTACTGGAGATTTTACAACCCTACACATGTTTTTCTAATTCCATTTCAGAAAATTCAATAAATCATAGGAACATGGAGAAAATTCCCAAAAATTTAGAGCATGGACTGATTCACCCATTCTTGTTTAGAAAAACTTAGGGCATCCAACTTCACATGAATTGCACAAACGGTAAAGAACATGGTCTAGGTCTCATCATGCATACATTCTCCATAATAAACCATTTATGCCAATCACAGAGAAATTACAAGGATCTCACCACACATTCAGACATCCATATTACATATCATAGTAGGTTTACAATATATCCTCATCGAAAACACATCGAAATTAATCTATATATCAGGAAGAACAGCTCACTGTTCTGTCCTGGAGAACTTAACGGCGGTCTCTGGCCGTTCCAGGAGTGGACGGCAAGATCGCTGGACGCACATTAGGGATCTCGGCGTCAAGGGCATTGACGCCAAGTTCCTGTCTGTGCAGAAACACAGACCGAACTCCAAATAAAAGTGAATGGGGGATCTAGGACACGAGGAAAAAATACATAAAAATGATAAAACCCTACTGACATCTACATGGACGATAGGGGTAGGTTACTTGCCTCTTGCAAAAAACTCCAAAGGGATCTAAAAGGTCGGAGAAGCTCTCCTTGGGCAGTCCCAAGAAGCTCCACAATTGCTCTCCTCCGGTTCTAGGATGATGATGCCTCAAGATGAGGTCGGGGAAGCCTCCTCTCACTTCAGCTAGCTCCTGTCGTGGTAGATGGCCAGAACAGCTTCATAGGTCGGATCCAAGCTTGCAAAGGTGGGTTTCTCACAGATTTTCTAGGGTTCTTCTTCTCCTTCTTCTCCTCTTGCAAAGAGAGCCAAGAGAGGGTTGAGGGTTGCAGAAAGGCTTTGTAAATAGGAGAGGAAGCTCTCCTTTCACGCAGTCGGACAAGAAAGCTTTCAGACCGTTGGGGACAGCTCCCCAATGGGTGAGCAAGCTTGCTCCCAGAAATCCGGCTCTGCAACGCATGCAGGTCAGAGAAATTAGCGTCCACATCGCTGGACGCTGGGATTAGTGTTGGCGTCCATATGGTTGACGCCGACACAACACAACGTCCATTGATATTGACGCCAAGCTGGCCTTCGGCCAGAACTCAAAACATGCAGGAAACCATGCATAACCTATACATATACATGCATTATGTATACTATCACGTACATGCTACCATCATACCATTCATACATTATTTACAACTAATTATACACATGCATACATAAGTATACTAACTAGTACTTACGTAGATATGTACATACGTACATACACAAACATGAAGTATTACATGCAATACAAATAATGCAACAAAATTCGAGGGCCTTACACCCTCTCCCCCTTAAAGAAACTTCGTCCTCGAAGTTAGAACGACACTACTCAAACAAAGGGGATACTTCTTCTTCATCGCATCCTCAAGCTCCCAAGTAGCCTCCTCTCGTGAGAAGTTCCGCCATAGAACTTTCACCGACGCAATACTCTTGTTCCGGAGATGCTGAACCTTCCGGTCAAGAATAGCTACTGGTTGCTCGACATACGACAGATCTGGCTGAATCTCCACTGGCTCATGACTAATCACATGAGACGGATCTCGGACATACTTCCTGAGCATCGAAACGTGGAAGACGGGATGAACACTAGCCAAAGATGGGGGTAAGCTAGCTCATATGCCACTGCCCAATCGTCTGAGAATCTCATATGGCCAATGAACCTAGGGCTAACTTACTATGCCTGCCAAATCTGACAACACCTCGAGTAGGCGATATCTTCAAGAAGACATGATCACCCACCTCGAACTCAGATCCTTCCTCTGTTGTCGGCATAGCTCTTCTGCCTATCCTGAGCCGCAACAAGCCTCTTCCTGATAAGCTGGACCTTATCCGAAGTCTCCTGAACTAACTCCGGACCGATCAGCTGCCTATCACCGGTCTCCTCCCAACATAAAGGAGATCTGCAAGGCCTACCATACAACGCCTCAAATGGAGCCATACCAATACTCGCATGAAAGCTGTTGTTGTATGCGAACTCCACTAGAGGTAAATGACGCTCCCAATCATCCTTCCAATCCAAAACACACGCCTCTCAACATATCCTCGAGCGTCTGGATAGTCCTCTCGGACTGTCCATCAGTCTGGGGATGAAACGCCGAACTGAGCTTCAGCTCCGAACCTAAAGCATCCTGAAGACCCTTCCACAACCTCGAAGTGAATCTCGGATCTCGATCCGAAATGATCGACTTCGGCACACCATGCAATCTAATGATACTACTAACATACAATCTAGCTAAACTCTCTACTGACTGCTTCTTCTTCATAGGCAAGAAATGAGCAGTCTTCGAGAATCTATCTACAACTACCCAAATCGAGTCATTGCCCCTTCTAGATCGAGGCAAACCCGAAACAAAGTCCATAGTGACAGCTTCCCACTTCCACACTGGGATCTCCATCCTTTGCATAAGGCCGGATGGTCGCTGTCGCTCGGCCTTCACTTGCTGGCATACTAAACACCGGGATACATAATCCGCTACATCCCTCTTCATGCAGACCACCAAAAGGATCTCTTCAAATCCTGGTACATCTTAGTGTTACCTGGATGAATAGAGAATCGCGATCTATGAGCCTCCGCTAACACATGCTCACGGACATCTACCAAATCAGGGACACAAACACGGTGATGAATCTAATCACACCGTCCTCATCACGAGCAATGCCTGCCTTGCCCACTAACTCTAAGAGTCTAGGGTCGGCTTCTGTTGCTCGATCACCTCATCCAAAACCGAGGACCTAAGAGATAACTGAGCTACAAAAGCCTGGCATAGCGATGGCTCTAACTCAGTCAACGCGCAAGCCGCATCCTCCAACATCTTCCAATCCTGCTGGAGAGATGGCCTCTTTCTACTCAGAGCATCCGCTACGACATTCGCCTTCCCAGGGTGATACTGAAGGTCGAAGTCATAGTCCTTCAAGAACTCAATCCATCTTCTCTGCCTCAGGTTTAGTTCCTTTTGGGAGAAAAGATACTTCAAGCTCTTGTGGTCGGTAAACACCTCAAATCTGACACCATAAAGATAGTGCCTCCAGATCTTTAGTGCATGAACCACTGCTGCGAGCTCCAAGTCATGAGTCGGATAGTTCTTCTCATGCTCCTTCAACTGACGAGAAGCATAAGCCACTACCCTTTCCTGCTGCATTAGCACACAGCCTAAACCAATCCGAGACGCATCCGTGTAGATAGCAAAACCCTCTACACCGCTCGGTAAGACTAACACCGGGGCTGTCGTGAGCTTAGTCTTCAACAATTGAAAACTACTCTCACACTTCTCGGACCAAACAAACTTCACTCCCTTTCTGGTAAGCTGAGTCAAAGGGGCGGCGATGGATGAAAATCCCTCAATAAATCGCCGATAGTAACCAGCTAAACCAATAAAACTACGAATCTCCGAAGGGGTCTGGGAATCTCCCAATCCATAACTGCCTGGACCTTTGCTGGATCAACTGCAACACCAGCACCGGAGATAACATGCCCGAGGAAATGAACCTCGCGCAACCAAAAATCGCACTTGCTGAACTTAGCGTACAGCTTGTGCTCACGAAGAACCTCTAACACTACCCTCAAATGCTGACGGTGTGTGGCCTCGTCCGGAGAGTAGACCAACACATCATCAATAAACACTACGACAAAGCTATCTAAATAAGGCCTAAACACCCTGTTCATGAGATCCATGAACGCTGCAGGGGCATTGGTCAATCCGAAAGGAAGGACCAAAAACTCATAATGTCCATAACGGGTTCTAAACGCCGTCTTGGACACATCCTCACTCCGAATCCTCAACTGATGATAACCAGATCGCAAATCAATCTTAGAAAAGACTGATGCATCTCGCAACTGGTCAAACAAATCATCAATACGAGGTAAGGGATACCTGTTCTTCACAGTCACTTGGTTCAGCTTCTGTATCAATGCATAACCTAAGTGACCCGTCTTCTTCTTGACGAATAATACAGGTGCGCCCAAGGGGAAACACTAGGGCGAATAAATCCCTTATCAAGCAACTCTTGCAACTGCCTCCTCAACTCGGCTAACTCCGCAGGTGCCATCCGATATGGAGCCTTCGAGATAGGAGAGGTGCCCGGAAGCAACTCTATGGTAAACTCTATCTCTCTATCCGGTGGCAATCCAGACAAGTCATCAGGAAAGACATCTGGAAAATCCTGCACTACCTCAATCTCCGCAAGAGTAGGTGACTCATCAGCCTCTGGCACTAACACCACGCTGGCAAGAAAAGCGTCACAACCCTTGTTTACCATGCGCATCGCCTTCATGGCAGAGATGACTAACTTTCCCGCCAAGTTCCTTGGCAAGGGATGAGAGAACTCGTCCTCACCAGGAATGCGGAAAACAATCCTCTTCCGACGACAATCCACTAACGCATAGTGCTCCTCTAGCCAATCCAGACCAAGAATAGCATCATAGTCCTTCATCTTTAGCAAGAAGAAACACCCATCTAGGACTCTATCCTCAATGCACACAGGTAACGACGGAATGCACTTCCTAGTCGATACCGTACCGCAGGGGTGTGCACAGACAAAGGGACCTCTAAATCCTCAGACTCTACACCTGACTCTAGGGCTAACTGCCTAGCGAACCGCTCGGAAATGAACGAGTGAGTAGCACCCGTATCAAACAAAACCCGAGCGTGCACACCTAAAAGTAAAACCGTACCTTCGGTGACATGCTCCGCCTGCTCGGCGTCCTCGCGAGCTAAAGCAAACACTCGAGCTGGGGCTCGAGGCCTTCCTGGTCTTCCTGTAGCTGGCGCTGCTGCCGCTACGCTGGGGCTGGCGCTCCGCGCTGGACTCCCTGCTGAAGTCTTGGACAATCCTTGATCTTGTGGTCGCTGCTTCCGCACTTCAAGCACTTTCCGTAATCATCCAACATTCGGTACCACCATGTGTCTTCCCACAGTGGGGACACTCTTTCTTCACACCAGGGAACGTACAGAAGGTACCTGAGAACTGCCGACTGCCACTGATCGCTGCTGTGTCGGGTACACCGCTTTCTTCTTGTCCTGTCGCTGGAACGTAGCTGCAGGTCTCTTCTGCGAAGCCTTCTTCTCTTCAAGGTATTGCTCCATCTCACCCTCCTGCCTACAAGCAGCGCTGAGGGCCTCGTCCAAAGTGCGGTGGTCAAACGCCACGAGCCTCGTCCTCAGTGATGGCTTCAGGCCCATCACGAACTTCTTTGTCTTCCTGCGCTCGTCTGCCACGATATGAGGTGCATATTTAGAGAGTTCAAAATCTTGCCTCATATTCTAGCACGGTCATGGAGCCTTGAGCCAAAGATAGGAATTCTTGCTCCATCCGATCTTGAACATGCTCGGGGACGAACTTGGCCCGAAAGAGCCTCACGAACTCGTCCCAAGCAACATCAATAGCTCCGTCCTCAAACGGGTACGCAGCAATGAAGCCCACCATACATCAGCTCTTTCCTGCAGTACACCGCTCATAAGCACCATCTAAACAAATCTAACTTAACAAAACATACAAGCATATAAACTAAAGCATACCTGTAGCATGTAGGTGGCTAATGTGACCTTATCCTCATCTGCACACCTGATGGCTGGAAGATCTTTTCTATCTCCCTCATCCAGCTTTCTGCCAACAATGGATCGCTCTCCCCTTAAAAGAGGGTGGCAGCATCCTCTTGAATCTTTCCATGGTAGAAGGTCCACCATGGTCCTGAGCTGGTACTTGAGCCTGCTACAGTACACAGCAAGCAATACACAATCAACATAATATCGCATAAGCAAATAAAACAGATTATAATCATTTTATTAGTCTAACCTGAGCCTCCAACTGTGCTGGAGTGCTGCCTGGGTATGAGCCTGCGTCTGCATGGCTTGCACCAGACCTTGCATGAATACTCCATAATCCACAGGCGGCGGTGGGGGAAGTACAGGACCTTGCGGTGCCGGGGCCTGCTGCTCCGCCCGCTCGTCACGTCTCGGCTCGTCCTCACGGGCCGGCGCTCCGCCACGCCTACCTCTCGAAGCCATGGCTGTAATAAATTTCAGCCACCATTAGCTAGGTTACTAAGTTTTCTAACCATTTTCTTATCTACTTTTCATTCATTATTAATCAATTCTACACATGTGGACATTCCTATGTAGACTTAGCATGTAATGGGGATGATGACTTATGTATATTCATGTGCAATCTCAACCGGTTGCTCTGATACCAATCTCTGTAGCGACCCTCATTATATCGGTACGGTTATACCAACCCACGTCGATATAGTGAACGTTGCCACAGTGGGACATTTACCCAACAATAACATTCAGCTGAGATACACGTGAATATAAGAACAGAGTAGCGGAAGTAAAAGAACCACTGTCTTCATTTCATTCATCATCCACATTTAACATACATGATTCGATAACATTTAAAGAACTAAAAGTCCACATAATTAAATTGCTGAAAATCAAATACATAATTGTCCACACTTAAACATTTCTTTCCATGATAGTGCTAATACAATGTTTCAATTACATACATCAAAATGCCAAAATGTCACAACTAAACTCCACCAAACTAGCTACTCCCCGCGCTCGGAGTCGCTTTCCACGGTCTCCTCCAAAGGTGTGTCACCTACTACACCTGTACGCCGAAGCAAGTAATGATCTAAAAGACTCAGCAAATAACTCTACACATACCATACATGTACATGTCATAGCAGGTTTACATACACATTTACAAGACACAATCATGTAGCATGCTTGTGATTGAAATTAACAACCTATCATGGTGATTCTACTTATTAACACATGATTCATGCTTTCAGATTTTCTAAATCAAAATCTCCTATCACATGCTCTCTAATCATTCCTACACATGAAAGTTCTACTTTCAATTAAACTAAAACATGAGAGCAATCTAGCATGACTAGCTTACATACATGAAAGAAAACATTGCTAACATGGTTACTACTCATTCGTATACATGCACATAACCATTTCACATGCTTTAAGCTTGCTGTTTTGATGTGGTTTGACACTTTACAATCTAACACATGAAAGCTATGTTCTCATTCAAACCACAACGTGAGGGCATACACACATGGAATGGTTCACACATAAGTAAGGATTGTCCCTAGCATGGGTTCTACGCATTGTACACATATAGCACAAAGTCATAACCACATTTATGTTGCTGTTCTAACATGATTTCAGATCATCATATCATGGGTTTTCAATTTCACATCCTCACATTTTGGTTTCACATTTTTACACAATTTCTAATTCACATACTTCACTTTTTACACATTGCACATTTACACATTGTTCACACTACACAATTTGCACATGATCACAATCACATTCACATTTTACACTTTAGTGCCGTGACACATAGTCCGAACCACCATGCGAAGGACACATCACATCACATACACATAGACGCCACCTAGGCAATACAGTGACGACTCTTAGACTGCGCAGACCGGGAGAACAAGTCTCCACCCTAACAGTGGTACTTGTCCACCTCCAGGATTTCATCCTAATGCCCTTAGGATCACAACACATTGAACCTTCCCATGGGGACTTTTCCATGGTACGGTTCCACAGCCCTCTATGGAAGCAGTATCACACATGGCACAGGTTTACACATTACACATTGGTTTTTACACACATTTTACACATGACGCTCATATCTCATTTATTCTTTCACTCCCAACATGACTCTGTTTTCCTAATCATGCCACTACAGATGACAGTAATTAACATTCAGGAAGCTTCACAATCAGGTTAGGTTACATAAAAATTAAATCATTTCACCAAGGCATGCATTAATTACCTATTTTGCATGGAAAATTCATATTGCATGGTATAGTTGTCCAAATGACTTGAGAATTTAACCACATGCTAATTTCGGGGTTAGGATCCCACAGGAAAATTTTCACATTTTTTTGATCCAAAATGCAATTGCAGAAAATTTAATCATAAATTCCCACATTATTCAAAATTCAATTTATCATGATGTATAACATAAAATTTCAGTTTTAACAGATCATAACTCCGAACTCAATATACACAATACCACAGAAATTTTCCCGAATTTATTTCACATTACACAATTTACTGGAGATTTTACAACCCTACACATGTTTTTCTAATTCCATTTCAGAAAATTCAATAAATCAGAGGAACATGGAGAAAATTCCCAAAAATTTAGAGCATGGACTGATTCACCCATTCTTGGTTTAGCAAACTTAGGGCATCCAACTTCACATGAATTGCACAAACGGTAAAGAACATGGTCTAGGTCTCATCATGCATACATTCTCCATAAATAACTATTTATGCCAAATCACAGAAATTACAAGGATCTCACCACACATTCAGACATCCATATTACATATCATAGTAGGTTTACAATATATCCTCATCGAAAACACATCGAAATTAATCATATATATCAGGAAGAACAGCTCACTGTTCTGTCCTGGAGAACTTAACGGCGGTCTCTGGCCGTTCCATGAGTGGACGGCAAGATCGCTGGACGCACATTAGGGATCTCGGCGTCAAGGGCATTGACGCCAAGTTCCTGTCTGTGCAGAAACACAGACCGAACTCCAAATAAAAAGGTGAATGGGGGATCTAGGACACGAGGAAAAATACATAAAAATGATAAAACCCTACTTGACATCTACATGGACGGTAGGGGTAGGTTACTTGCCTCTTGCAAAAACTCCAAAGGGATATAAAAGGTCGGAGAAGCTCTCCTTGGGCAGTCCCAAGAAGCTCCACAATTGCTCTCCTCCGGGTTCTAGGATGAAGATGCCTCCAAGATGAGGTCGGGGAAGCCTCCTCCTTCACTTCAGCTACCTCCTTGTCGTGGTAGCTGGCCAGGAACAGCTTCAGAAGGTCGGATCCAAGCTTGCAAAGGTGGGGTTTTCTCACAAATTTTCTAGGGTTTCTTCTTCTCCTTCTTCTCCTCTTGCAAAGAGAGCCAAGAGAGGGCTGAGGGTTGCAGAAAGGGCTTTGTAAATAGGAGAGGAAGCTCTCCTTTCACGCAGGTCGGACAAGAAAGCTTTCAGACTGTTGGGGACAGCTCCCCAATGGGTGAGCAAGCTTGCTCCCAGAAATCCGGCTCTGCAACGCATGCAAGTCAGAGAAATTAGCGTCCACATCGCTGGACGCTGGACTTAGGGTTGGCGTCCATATGGTTGACGCCGACACAACACAAACGTCCATTGATATTGATGCCAAGCTGGCCTTCGGCCAGAACTCAAAACATGCAGGAAACCATGCATAACCTATACATATATACATGCATTATGTATACTATCACGTACATGCTACCATCATACCATTCATACATTATTTACAACTAATTATACACATGCATACATAAGTATACTAACTAGTACTTACGTAGATATTTACATACGTACATACACAAACATGAAGTATTCACATGCAATACAAATAATGCAACAAAATTCGAGGGCCTTACAGAATTAGATGGAGATCTTCTTCAATTCCTGATGCTCTGCTCCAGTGGCATATGAATTGCCAGAACTTCTTCTTATTCTTCTACTCTTCAGCTCGATCTGCTCCCTTTCTCAGCACATCACAGCTTGGCCTTGATCACCACGTCCCTTTGGATGTAATTGCTGGAAGGTTGAAGGCTTGTGGGCTCTGGATTGCTCTCGTTGGGCGCTCCTTTTTCTGAACAGAGATAAGAGCTTTTATAGCCTTTGTGCAGTCCCTTTTTACGTGAAGGGAATGTGCACAGAAACCTAGACTTCACCCTAGGCTGCCACGTGTCCAAAAAGTCATTACCTCACTGCCACTTGGATGAGAGGGTAATTTGGTAATTATAGCATCTTCACAACGACCTCAGAGTGAAATCATATATAGCCATCGGATTTTATCCTCTTCACAATTCTGGGTTTGCATAAAAAGAGAGAGTCGACCTCATTCCTCAAGAGAGTCGACCTACTGACTAATCATCAATTCAGAGCTTACTGTCGAACACTGTCGACCTGACAGACACTTAGTGTCGACCTGATCAACAGGTAGAGTCGACCTGATCAGTAGGCAGAGTCGACCTCCTATGTATTACTCCAAATCAGGTTCACTGGATGGATACTAGTGTCGACCTCATCTCCAAATAGAGTCGACACTGCTGATATTTGCTCTTCAGAAACTTGCTGAGTAGATTATGTGTGTCGACCTGTCTGTTAAATGGAGTCGACACTGCTGTGACTTTTTCTTCATGAGTTTGCTAGGCAGTCTTGTAGAGTTGACCTGTCTGTCAACTAGAGTCGACCTACTTTTACAAAAACTCTGTAAACCTGTACAAATGAAGAGTAGACCATCAAAACATGTCATAAACAGTAAGATATGAGATATTAAGCATCAAGAACATGTTGTTTGAGCATTATTGTAATATATTCAATAGGGCTGTAAACGGGTCGGGTTCGGAATCGAAAACACAGATTTCATACCGATTCCGATAACCGAAATATGGTTCCGATTCCGATAAGAATGGTTAATTCCGATTCTGTTCCGATTCCGATAACATTACCGGAACTGAAATTCCGATAAGGTAAGATGTTTACCATAATTTTACCTTAAGTTTATGATAATTTATCGGAATAACCGATACCGATACCGATTCCGATTATTTTTTTGATTCCGATTCCGATTCCGATCCCGATAACTTATCGGAATATCCGATACCGATTCCGATAAGCTATCAGTATCATTTTCCGATTCCGAAATCGATAATTTTTATCGGTATCGGGTCGGAATATCGGATTATCGGGTTCCGTTTACACCCCTAATATTCAATATGTGCAATATGTTCAATATGTCATCATCAAAATAAAAGAAATGAGTGATGTTCATTGGTCATCATTAAAGAAATCATCAATAAGAAATTCCAAAACACACTCAACACAACATTCTCCCCCTTTTTGATGATGACAAAACAAGTACTCAAACTTGGTCTCTTCATACTCCCCCTGACTGCAGTTTCTCCCTCAACCTGCACTTTCTCCAATTTCTTATACCAATGTACCAAATTCTCCATATTTCTCTCCCAAAGCATACTGACGGCATCAAACCAATTTTGTTTTTCTCCCACTTTTTGACAGCATCAAAATAATAGTCAAGAAAATTAAGAAGGTAGGAGTTCAGGAAATGAAGTGGTAAGAAAAATGTTCAAAAATGATCAAAATAAATGAGACAATGTGATATTGACAAATGAGAGAGATTATTATGTTTTTGATTGTGCATGAAAGTTTAATCACAAGGACACACTCAACACAAAGTATAGCGAAATATAATGATCTGAATGTAGTTAAAATAATGATGCAAATGTGAATGAAAGTGACATATGTGAGTGAACAGAAGTATTCAACAAGGAAGTTAGAAGCTTTAAATGTAACACAATATAGAATAGCAGGTCTAAACTCAGTATACATGAACTTTAGTAAGGTCTTAAGCTTTTCTATCCTATCTTTTTGAATTTCCTTTCAATTTTTATCTGGGAAAGAATGCAAGAATAAATTAGTTAAATCTAACTTTTCAGTACAAGAGATCACATTTACCAGATGCAAGACCTCCTGATTACTCAGTGGTTTAACTTTCATTATCTTATACAGAGTTGAAAATTTTGTTTCCCACTTTTTGACGGGAAACAGATCACTTTTAGGTGAAATGGTCTGGTTACTCAATGGTTCAAGAATTTGCATTGCTCTGTTTGTATCTTTCCATATTGTTGTTCATTTTCTTTTAATGTTCTGCAGAATTTTGTTTGCTTTGACCAGACAAGTCATGGATATGAATGTAGAGAAACTATTCTAAACATGTGGAAAAAGTAAAGCTTAAACTTGCATATGTTAAATATTAATCCCACTCATGTGCCTATAAGTGTTTTGCAAATCATTTTAAAGACATTCAGTATTAAGATAGCATAACTTTGATATGAAAATGAATCTTTGAGAGTAAACTAAATGCACAATTTGTTTGTTTTAAATGTATTAAATCTCTCAATGAAAATAGCACTGAGATTCAAAAATTCTGATAAATTAGGGCTCAAGATTGACAACCAGTGTCAAGAATTCTGATACCAGATAAGAGAAGAATTGACAAAGAGCACAATTTCTGATATCAAATGACTCCCCTTATCATGAATCTCCCCCTTTCAAGGTGAACATGAAAAATATGAAGAAGGAAGAAGACAGTGAAGTGAGAGTAGAATCAACAAGAATATTTTATTGAAAGACAAAGCTCCCCCTTAACAATTGCATAAAGAGACTCTTGATACTTGGCGGAGACATATACTCACGCATAGTGAAAGTGTCCAGACAAGTCTGACTTGCCTTTCTTCATATCACTATTTGATATACCAAGAATGCCAATGTAATGTGAGAAGTGAGAATTTATTTGCAAGAGCAAGAAGCTTTTATTTGTTAAAAGGAAATGAAAGATATCAAAGATGTGAAAGTTTGCACAAACCAAGCTCTCTCCTTAAGGATGAAAATCTATTTTCTGGAAGAGGCTTAGTGAAGATATCTATAATTTGTTTTTCTGTTTTAATGAAATGAAGCTCAAAAGATTTTTTAGCAACCTTATCCTTTAGAAAATGACACTTTATTTCAATGTGTTTTGTTCGTGAATGCTGAATTGGGTTTTTAGACAAATTAATAGCACTAGTGTTATCACACAAAATAGGAATACAACCTAATTTGTGATTATAGTCTAAGAGCTGATGTTTCACCCAAAGAACTTGAGTGCCACAACAACCAGCTACAACATATTCAGTCTCTACAGTGGATAGAGCTACTGAATGTTGCTTTTTAGAAGCCCAAAAACTTAGGCATCCACCTAGATATAAACACAAACCACTAGTACTTTTTCTATCAAGCTTACAACTAGCATAATCAGCATCACAATAAGCAATTAAGTCTAATTTGCAGCCAGCAGGAAACCATATTCCAAGTTCACATGTTCCAACAAGATATTTAAAAATTCTTTTGACAGCTAACATGTGACTTTCCTTAGGATTGACTTGAAACTTAGCACACATGCACACACTAAATTGAATGTCAGGTCTAGAGGTTGTGAGATAAAGTAGAGTCCAATCATACCTCTGTAGGTCTTTGGATCTACTGACTTACTAAAAGAGTCTTCCTCTAATCTTACATTTATCGCCATTGGTGTGCTTGAGTGCTTGAGGTACTGAAAGTCAAATCTTTTCAGAAGTTCTTTCACATATTTTGTTTGACTTATAAAAATTCCTTCACTGGTTTAATGTACCTGCAATCCCAAAAAGAATTGTAAGTCACCCATCAAACTCATTTTAAATTCAGTTTTCATATGATCAGCAAATTCAGTGCACACAGCTTTGTTTTTAGACCCAAAAATTATGTCATCAACATAGATTTGGACAGCAATGATTTGATTATTGACAATTCTTGTAAACAAAGTTTGGTCTACACTACCTCTTGTATATCCTTTATTTAGTAAAAATGAGCTCAGGTGGTCATACCAAGCTCTTAGAGCGTGTTTAAGACCATAGAGAGCCTTATTAAGTTTGAAAACATGATCATGATATTTTTCATTTTCAAATCTGGGAGGTTGTTCTACAAAAACATTTTCTTTGATGTAGCCATTCAAGAAAGTACTTTTTACATCCATTTGATTAACCTTAAATTTCAAGGATGATGCAAAAGCAAGAAATATTCTCACAGCTTCTAGTTTAGATATAGGGGCATATGATTCTTCAAAGTCAATACCAAACTCTTGATTGTACCCCTTGGCAACTAGTCTAGCTTTATTCCTAACAACTTGTCCATTTTTATTAAATTTATTTTTGAATACCCATCTAGTGTCAATCACAGATTGATTACTAGGTCTGGGTACTAATTCCCACACTTGATTTCTGTCAAATTGATGAAGTTCATCTTGCATTGCATTGATCCAATCCTGATTAGGTAGAGCTTCATCAATGAACTTAGGTTCAATTTGGGAAATTAGTGCCAGTGGGTCTTCATTTATTGCATTCAGAAAAGATGATCTAGTTCTAACTCTATCATGCATATCACCAACTACATTCTCAATTGGATGATCTCTTAAAAATCTATTTTCAGGAATTACCTCTTGGGGTTCATTCAGTTCGGGAACAATATTACCTGATCCATTTATGGTAGGTGATTGATTGTCCAGATTTTCAAATAGATCTCCATTCTCTTCAACAGTTGGTGAAGATTCGACAATGAAGTCATCTTCTTCATTACTTTGAGGAACCCTTCAAGATTTAGAGTCATCAATTTGATATGAATTTTCATCAAAAACTACATGTGGAGATTCTTCCACAGTTTTATTCTTGAGAATGTAAACTCTCTAAGCTCTAGAAATTTATGAATAACCAAAGAAAATGGCTTCAAGGCTTTTGGCATCAAATTTATCAAGATTTTATTTATTGTTATTATGTACAAAGCACTTGCAACCAAAAACTTTAAAGTAAGACAAAGTTGGCTTTTTGTTTTTCAAAAGTTCATAGGGGGTTTTTCTGATTTTTAGTCTGGCCAATGCTCTGTTCAAGATGTGATTTGTTGTGTTCACAACTGCTGCAACCTAGAAGAATTTGGACATGGATCTAGCCATTTCCACCAGAGTTCTATTCTTCCTATCCACAACTCCATTTTTTCTGGAGTTCTTGGAGAAGAGAATCTGTGGAAAATGTTTAGTTCAGCACACAAATCAGAAAAAGCTTTGTTCTCAAATTCTCCCCCATGATCAGTCAAAATGGATTTGATTTTATGTGAAAAACTCATTAAGGTAGTGGTGCAGAATTTCCTAAATTCTAGACAAGTGTCACTTTTGTGGGATAGAATGATGATCTAGGTGTATCTAGTAAAATCATCAATGATGACAAATCCATATCTTTTGCCACTAAGACTGAGAATTCTTGTTGGTCCAAAAAGGTCCATATGAAGTAATTCTAGTGGCTTAGAAGTGAGTACATCATTGAAAATTTTAAAAGATTTTCTTATTTGTTTTCCTTGAGCACATATCCCACAAAGTTGATTTTCAATATTTGAAAAAGATTTAGGAAGTCCTTTAACCAGATTTAGCCTTAAGAGTTTATTTATTGTGTTGAAACTTGCATGACCAAGTCTCTTGTGCCATGTCCATGCAATTTCACTTTTATTTGCAACCAAACAGATGTTTTCAGTAAAGTTTTTATCAAGATTGATCACGTAGACATTATTTTCTCTTTTTCCAAAGAATTTTATTTTTTCAGATGAAGAATCAAGTATTTTGCAAAAGTCTGATTCAAAAATAACTTTGTGACCCTTGTCACACAATTGGCTAATGCTCAAAAGATTATAATTTAGACCATCAACTGACAAAACATTTTCAATGAGTTTGAGGAGGATCTACCAACCTTTCCAGATCCAATTATTTTCCCTTTGTTTTTACCTCCAAAAGTAACAGATCCTCCTTCCTTTTCAATCAACAATGAGAACTTTGTTCTGTCTCCAGTCATGTGTCGTGAACACCCACTGTCAAGAAACCACACATTGGAGCTGGGTGCACGACCTTCCTGCATAAATCAGATCAGAGAAGAAAAGATTTTGGTACCCAAACATTGTTAGGACCATCAGTTTGTTTGAGCAAAAATAATAATTCTTTTCTGATCCATATTTGAGTTGTTTTTGGCTTTTGTTTTGTTTCAAAAATGATTTCCCTTTTTGATATTTTAACATTCTGATTTGGAATGAAAACATCAGTGTTTTTCCTTTCATAAGCAGGGAAATTATGCATTTTGAAATGATTGTTCATGTATGGAAATCCAGACAAAGAATTTTGTTGATATCTTGGAAACTTTGGATAGAAAGATTGTGAATGGTACCAATGAGCATAATGATTCCATTGATTCCAAGAATTGATCCAATTAAATTGATATGATATCCTGGATCTCCAATAATCAACATGAAAATGTTTTTTATGTTTTTATAATTTTTTAGATTTTCATTTGGATTTTTGTGAAATATTCTATTATTGTTCAGAAGTGGATAGGTTGACCTATGTTGAGGAAGAGTCGACTCAGTGGCCACAGGTTTGAACTTATGACTAACCTGTGTCGACCTGTCTACAGCATGTGTCGACCTGTTTTGTTTCTTCTGATTAGATATTTTATTTTTATTTTGGTTTTTGATTGTTTCAGATGTTTTCTTTGACCCTTGTTTATTTTTGTTTTCTGGACTAGTGCTTTATACAAATTTTATCAAAGGAATTTTTGAAGGGTTTTCTTTCTTTTCACCAGATTTATTTTTCACTGATTTTTCTATGGTGAATCTTAGTCCATGTTTTTCAGCATTCATTCTTAGTCCTAACAATACATCAAGGTTTTCGTTTCCATTTGTGAAAATTTTCATCACTTGTTCCTTTTCAGCTAACAACTTCTTAAGTTTCTGAATTTTATCAATAGCTTATTGCTTTTCTTTTTGTTGTAATTCCATTCTTTCAAAAAGTTTTTCAAAATCAGTGTTGGCATTTTGAGATGCAATTTTAAATTCATCCATTTCATTCAAAAGTTCTTCCTTTTCTTCATTAAGTTTAGATATTTCATTTTCAAGTTCAGATTTCTTCTATTTAAGGAAGTATCATGCATGACATTTTTAATTTTCTTTTTCAGATGTTTATTTTTTTTCTTATTTCAGAATATTTTTCTACCAAAGCAGCATATGCATCTTCCCAATCTTCAATAGTATATTGTTCAAAAGAAGAGCTTACCTTTCCATCACTGCTGTTGGCCATAAAGCATAACTCCTCATTTTCTGAGCTTGAGGAGTTCTCTTTTCTTCCTCACTTTGGTCTTCATCCGACCAAGTTGCTATCATGGCTTTTGGCTTCTTCATTTTGTTGTTCTTCTTGTATTTGTCTTTGACCTAAGGACACTCACCCTTCATGTGTCATGCCTTATTGCACCTGTAGTAAATAACACCTTCATCAGCTTTTTGATTTCTACCAGCATTAAAGTTTGAAGAAGAAGTATTCTTTTTACCAGAAATATTTTTTCTTTCCATTGAATTTTCCTCTTCTTGATTTTAAACTTTTTCTGAATTGCCTAGTTATGAGGGCAAGTTCATCCTCATCAGACTCAGACTCTTCAGAACTTGATTTTTATTGACTTTTCTCTTTGTTGCTTGATGAAGCCTTAAGTGCTACTGGTTTAGCTTTTAGCATATGTTCTTCACTTCCTTTCAGATTTATTTCATAAGTCATTAAAGACCCTATGAGTTCATACAAAGAAATTTTGGATAAATCCTTAGAATCTTCAATAACTGTAGCCTTTCTGTGCCAAATTGATGATAGAGAGCGCACGATTTTTCTTACCAGATCAGCATCAGTGTATTCCTTACCTAATGCCTTCAGTCCACTGACAATTGTCATAAACCTAGCAAACATTTCAAAATTGATTTGTCAGATTTCATCATAAACAATTCATATTCAGAAACAAGTATGTTTGCTTTGGTTTCCCTAACTTGATATGTTCCTTCATACATTAATTCAAGTTTATCCCATATTTCCTTAGCGGATTTGTACATGGATATTCTTGAATATTCTTTAGGGTGAACTGCACACTGAAGCATATTCATGGCACTGTAATTAAGAGTGGCTTTCCTAATTTGCTCTCTAGTCCAATTCTCCTCATCTCCATGGTTTTCATAAGGACCCTTTTCAACTATTTTCCAGATTTCATAGTTTTGTGCCCTTAGAAAAACTTGCATGCGATTTTTCTAGTAGGAGTAATCATACCCATAAAAAAATGGTGGTCTATTAATGGAATGGCCCTCAGGTACAAATCCTCAAGAATCCATGAAACAAAGTAAGAGACAGGAAATGAGCAAGCAAATAGATCAAGCAGTCAGAACACACAGATCAAACATAAGCAATCAAATCAGATCAGAAACAGATATTAACCTGCTCTGATACCAATTGTAGGATCGAATTCAGAGTATGAATAGATCCAGAAGGGGGGGGGGGTTGAATAGATCTATCACCAAATTATGCGGAAGCTTAAGCAATTCAAAGATCACTCCGATTAATATATCTATTCAGCAGAAACTATTATAGATCTGAAGTGTGTATGAACAAAATGTGTGAAGCATTTGTACAAGTAGAGAAAGCAAAATCCTATGCGAGCATCTAGTGCAAGATATAGATCAAACCATTGCACAAAGGATTTTTAGGTAGTTTGGAAATCACACCAGTGATTCCTACATCCACCCCTCACACAGTGAGGCCACACTACTCAAGAAGAGTACAACACACACTGGAGCATGACGACTCCAAAACAACCTTGAGCTCGATGGCTCAAACACACAACCGGAGCACGATGACTCCAAAACACCTTGAGCACGATGGCTCAAACCACAACTGGAGCACGACAACTCCAAACTGAGCATGACGGCTCAAAACACAACTGGAGCACGACGACTCCCAACCAGAGTGCAACGGCTCACAACACACAGTGAGTATGACAACTCACAAACTGAGCATGACGGCTCAACACAAGCTAGATAAAAACATAAGAGATCAGATCCTCTAGTAATGATCTGATTCACAGACTCAATCGTACATAGAAATCTGCACAGAACTTCATGCACAAATATCACAGACGAAAGTGAGATGAACACTCCAAGAAATAGTTAAAATAGATGTGGGTTGGATGTTCTTCGGTGAAGAAGTCTTACAGAGGCTTGAATTGAAGAGCCTTGAAAGAATTCGATGGAGATCCTCTTCAATTCCTAATGCTCTGCTCCAGTGGCATCTGAATTGCCAGAACTTCTTCTTCTTCTTCTTCTTTTGCTCTTCAGCTCGATCTGCTCCCTTTCTCAGCACATCACAGCTTGGCCTTGATCACCACGTCCCTTTGGATGTAATTGCTAGAAGGCTGAAGGCTTGCGGGCTCTAGATTGCTCTCGTTGGGCGCTCCTTTTTCAGAACAAAGATAAGAGCTTTTATAGCCTCTGTGTAGTCCCTTTTTACATGAAGGGAATGTGCACAGAAACCTAGACTTCACCCTGGGCTGCCACATGTCCAAAAAGTCCTTACCTTACTGCCACTTGGATGAGAGGGTAATTTGGTAATTATAGCATCTTCCAGAACGATCTCAGAGTGAAATCATATATAGCCATCGGATTTTATCCTCTGCACAATTTTGGGTTTGCATAGAAAGAGAGAGTCGACCTCATTTTTTAAGAGTCGACCTACTGACCAATCATCAATTCAGGACTTACTGTCAGAACACTAGTGTCGACCTGACAGATACTTAGTGTCGACCTGATCAACAGGTAGAGTCGACCTGATCAGTAGGCAGAGTCGACCTCCTGTGTATTCCTCCAAATCAGGTTCACTGGATGGATACTAGTATCGACCTCATCTCCAAATAGAGTCGACACTGCTGACATTTGCTCTTCAGAAACTTGCTGAGTAGATTATGTGTGTCGACCTGTCTGTCAAATGGAGTCGACACTGCTGACTTTTTCTTCATGAGTTTGCTAGGCAGTCTTGTAGAATCGACCTGTCTGTCAACTAGAGTCGACCTACTTTTACAAAAATTCTGTAAACCTGTACAAATGAAGAGTAGACCATCAAAACATGTCATAAACAGTAAGATATGAGATATTAAGTATCAAGAACATGTTGTTTGAGCATTATTGTAATATATTCAATATGTGCAATATGTTCAATATGTCATCATCAAAATCAAAGAAATGAGTGATGTTCATTGGTCATCATTAAAGAAATCATCAATAAGAAATTCCAAAACACACTCAACACAACATGTTAGTGTCCCTACCGGGTCTTTTCTTGAGACTCACTCCCTTCCTTTTCAGATGGTTCGTCATTGGCTCCTAGTGCTGAGGAGCCAAGTCACTCCGGTTGTCACGTCCTAGCAAAAGTCTATTTACTGGAAATGACAGATATTAAGCACAAGAATTAACATAAAGGTTTACTTATGCATAACCAACTCAGCGGAAGCTTATTACATGATACTCCTCATTATAGTCTATATGAGGAGCGGACAGTAATAAACTGTAAAATTATTACATCTATATTGACTATACGAAAAATAAAAGATGATGTTTGGCGTGACGTTGAACGGTCCACTCAGCACACAGTTTCCCCTTTAGACTTCATTCCCATCTTGACCATCTGAAAAGGTAGGATGAATGAGCTAACTAGCCAAGTAGAATTCAATTCCTTTAATCAAAGGCTAAGATGTATAATCTCAAGGTAAGAACTTGGCTATCACTAACACTGTATAACAAAATGATTGAACGAACTTGTCAATGAAATGACACATGTAGAACAAGAGTAATGTGGAAGCATGATCAAGATTTCAAGATGACACTTAAGTTTTGATTCAAATACACATTCACACATACACATAAATGACATGATGACTAATGAAGCACATAATGATGTATGCCAACATCCACTTGTCCTTAATTGTTCCCGCGCAGCCACAGACGAATTTGGGTGCTTCTCCCAGGACTGGACCAGCCCTATTTGCACATGCATAATTATCAAATGAGTCCAAAGACCCACAACTTGTCATCATAACACACTCACTCTTGAAATGGCTCAAATGGGGTACACAAGTACTCAACATATCTCACACAACAAGGACTTGGATACTACTTTCTCTGACCACAAAAGTTGATAACTATACAAAGGTCAATTGTATTTGGAACTCTTAAAAGATAACTCAAGGTAAGGATGAAAGAAAATTAAGTAGTTCTATCAAGTGTTTAAGTGGTATAAACAACAAGGATTAGATGGGCAAATAGCTAGGCTGATTGTGTGTTGTATCAGCAAGAGTTTGAACCAAGGTACGTGCTGGAAAGATGAATCAAGCAGGGCCTGTCGACAGCCAGGGAGGACCTATCGATAGGTATTGCTTCCCAGAAGCAGAAACTTAGATCTGGCTGCTACCTGTTGACAGGCTAGGATCGACTGTCGACAGGTAGGGGCTATCTGTTGACAGGTAGGCTATCGATAGGTACTGGTTTCCAGCACAGTTTGGGTTTTGGAACATGGTTCCTGTCGACAGGTAAGTCATGGCTATCGACAGGTGCTGTGTACTCTTCCAGAAAATGATTAAAACTACCAAGGATGTTCTACCAAGCTCACCTACAATTCCTACCATGTCTATGAAATTATACAAGTATAATCTTAACCTCAAAATACCAAGCCAATGACATAAGGAAATGAAGGAAAGGAAATTCGACATGGTATACATGGATGACGAAAACTCAAAGAAGAAGATTACTGGAAGAGCAATTCTTCTAGAAATCTTTTCTCTACCTCTACCAATCATTTACCAAGACATACACACTTAAGACTATCATGGTCTCTAACTAAACCAACTCAATGAAGGTAGAAAGAATTATCATGGAACCACTTCATGGATCTGGAAACTAGTATATGCATGGGGACATGTTAACTTCAAACCACTGACCAAGGATGAGATATAGGAAGAAGAAGAAAACAAGAAGTGAATCCTACCTAGCTTGAAGGATGAAACTTTCACTTTGATGGGGTCACAACTCGCAGAAAGGGGAAGAGACTAAGGTTGCTACAAGTAATCCACCAGCAGCTACAATTTGCCACTCCTCGAGAAGAAGCAGTAGCTCTACTAACAGCTACGACAGCTCCAGCAGCACTGCTCCCACAAAGCAAAGGCAGCACCCACAGCAGGAAGACTAGAAAGTGCAACAACAGTGGAAGAGAAGAAAGAAAAACCCCCACGATGGTGAGGGGAAGCTTTTATAAGCTCTCCTCTTCCCTTGCATGCCGGACACGATGGCCATGCAGGTGTCGCAATAAAACCGTTTGGTTTTTACTGTGGACACGTTTAACATGCATGCTTCCTGGTTTAACACCTAAGGTAATTATGTGTTACCTTCACCCCTTGTGTGGTGGCCTTCCCAGCGCCTCATACGTAGGCAACCCAAAATTCCCAGAAAATCCCCACCGTAATTGGACCATAATTCGGCTGGCCTAATAATCCATATTTTTATGTATTCAAATGATGTCTGTTTGTATTAAAATTTCAACCATAGGCTAATGTGATGGTTTTACAAATTATGGTGATTTTAATTTAATTTTTATATTTTATTTTACACTGGGTGCAAAATCTCCCGGAAAATAGTTGCGTCGGCTTAATCTCGAAATCCGTACGTCAACAAATCCGAATATTTTCATTTCTGATATCACCATATTTTACTGGAAATTATGGTGTTCTCAGATTTCAATTTCGTTATAATTTTTCAGTGTCGCCTGTCGGAGCGCGCACCTCTGTATACGACACTGGGATAATGTTTATTAACATTAATTAATCCCAAATTTAAATTATTTCAATATAACGATAATAATAATGTGTAATAACCACATTATTAATAATTTCTTAACAATTAAAATTTTCTGGGCGTTACAACTCTCCCCCACTAAAAGAAAATTGGTCCTCCAAATTTAATAACATAAGGGTACGTTACTGACCTGTAAACAGTTCCAGATACTTGATCTTAATGGCGTCTTCCAGTTCCCACGTTGCTTCCTCATGTCCTCACTTTTTCCATTGAATCTTTAATAAAGGAACTTCATTGTTTTGAAGTTGCTTGATTTTCCGATCAAGAATTTGTATAGGTTTCTCTTCATATGTCAAATTTTCTTGTACCTCCAGATCTTGGTATTCAATAATGTGTTCTGGGTTATATATGTATTTTCTCAACATTGACACATGAAAAATATCATGTACATTAGATAACTGCGGTGGAAGTGCCAACTGGTAAGTCGTTTCTCCAATTCTTTTCAATATTTCAAATGATCCAATATACCTTGGACTCAATTTTCCCTTAACACCAAATCTCCTGATTCTACGTCGGGGAGATACTTTAAGAAACACATGATCACCTTGTTGAAATTCCAGCTCCCTTCTTCGTCGATCAGCATAACTCTTTTGTCGATCTTGGGCAGCTTTCATTCGGTCTTGCACCAACTTGATAATTTCTGTCGTTTCTTGGATCATTTCAGGTCCAAGGATATGTGATTCTTTTAATTCCACCCAACCCAGTGGTGATCTACATTGGCAACCATACAAAGCTTCAAATGGTGCCATTTGAATAGTTGACTGGTAACTATTGTTGTAAGCAAATTCCATGATAGCTAAGTGAGTGTTCCAGTCATTTCCAAACTCTAATATACATGCATGACACATATCTTCAATAATCTGATTCACCCGCTCTGTTTGTCCGTCAGTTTGAGGATGAAATGTAGTACTAAACTTTAGTTTAGTTCCCAATGCAACCTGTAATTCTTTCCAGAAATGTGAGGTGAATCTTGCATCTCTATCCGAAACTATGTCCTTTAGAATGCCATGCAATCGAACAATTTCTTTCATGTATAGTGCTGCTAGGACACTAATAGACCATCTTGTCTTAATTGCTAAGAAATGAGCTGATTTGGTAAGTTGGTCAATGATTACCCATATGGCATCAAATCCACTTCGTATTTTGGGTAATCCCACAATAAAATCCATACCGACACTGTCCCATTTCCACTCTGGTATTTCAAGTGGTTTTAATTTTCCTGCAGGTTTCTGGTGTTTGGCCTTGATTTTTTGACATGTCAAACATTTAGCTATGAAATTCACAATATCTTTCTTCATGTTGTACCACCAGAAATGCTTCTTCAAATCCTGATACATCTTGACAGCTCCTGGATGAATAGTATAATGTGATCGATGAGCTTCTTCTAGAATTTGTTTCTTAATCTCAGGATTATCTGACACACACAGTCGATCCCGGAACCGAAGGTTTCCATGTACATCTTCATTAAAATTAGGTCTAGAAACCAACTTTTTCTAATTTTGCCAATGCATGATCATTATCCTGTTGCTCTCCAATTTGCTTTAGTAAATCTGACTGCATTGTCAGGTTGTCAATTACAACTTTTCCTTCTCGTGGTTCAGCCTTTACACTCAATGTGGAGAATTCCTCCAATAATTTCCATTCCTTAACTTGCAATTGGAATGCCTTGGCTATAAGATTCCTACTGAGTGCATCAGCTACAATGGTACCTTTTCCTAGATGGTACTCAATTTTGAAATCATAATCTTTAATATACTCCATCCATCTTCTTTGCCTCATGTTCAGTTCTTTTTACGAAAATAAATACTTGAGACTCTTATGGTCGGAGTACACTATAAATTGATTATCATACAGATAGTGTCTCAAAAGTTTAAGAGCAAAAACTACTACGGCCAATTCCAAATCATGTACTGGGTAGTTTTTCTCGTGAGTCTTCAATTGTCTCGATGCATAAGCAAAGACCCTTTCATCTTGCATCAAAACAAAACCCAGTCCAATATTTGAAGCATCAGTATAAACCTCAAATGTTTTTCCTTCCATTAGCAAAGTTAGAATTGGTGCAGATGATAGACATTCTTTTAACAATTGGAATGCTTGTTCGTAAGTCTCACTCCACATAAATGCAGTTCCCTTTCTAGTCAGTTGTGTGAGAGGCAAAGCAATATTAGAAAAATCCTTGACGAACCGCCGGTAGTAATTGGCCATACCGAGAAAACTTCTGATCTCAGTGAGGTTCTTAGGTTGCTCCCATTTTTGTATGGTTTCAATCTTTGAAGAGTCCACTGACAATCCTTCTTTAGAAATGATGTGTCCCAAGAACATCACTTGCTTCAACCAAAACTCACATTTGCTGAACTTTGCATATAACCTTGTGATCTCGTAATATTTGCAAAGTAATCCGTAAATGTGTTTCATGTTCTTCTATATTCTTGGAATAGATCAGTATGTCATCAATAAATACAACTACAAACTGATCCAAATAAGATCTAAACACGTCATTCATCAAACACATAAATACAGCAGGTGCATTAGTCAATCCAAACGACATTACCACAAATTCGTAGTGCCCATATCTTGTTCGAAAAGCTGTTTTATGAATGTCCTACTCTTGAATTCTGAGTTGATGATAACCAGATCTTAAATCAATTTTGGAGAAACATTGAGCTCCAGAGAGTTGATCAAATAGATCATCGATTCTTGGAAGTGGGTACTTGTTCTTTATAGTCAACTGATTCAATTGTCGGTAATCTATGCATAATCGCATAGACCCATCCTTCTTCTTCACAAATAATACCAGAGCACCCCAAGGTGAGGTACTAGGTCTAATAAATCCTTTTTCTATCAACTCTAGCAATTGCCTTTTTAGTTCTTTCAACTCTTCCATTGACATCCTGTATGGTGTTCTTGAGGTTGGTGTAGCTCCTAGTACCAATTCAATTGAAAAATTCACCTCTCTATTAGGTGGTAAACCAGGTAACTCTTCGGGAAAAACATCAAGAAATTCCCTTACCACCGGAATATCTTCCAATCCAGTGATATTCTGATTTATCAGGGTCACAAAAGCCAAATATCTCTGACAACCTTTCTGTACTAGTTTACAGGCTTTGACTGCTGAAATTATAGGTATTCTTCTTGTGTGGGGCTTATCAAAGGTCATAGAATAAACTTCCTTTCCTAGAAAGGTGACTTGTCTTAACTGGCAATGTAAGTTTGCATGATGTCTAGATAGCCAATCAACTCTAAGAATTACATCATAATCCCACATTTCTAGACATATCAAATCACCAGGTAGATTATACCCTTTAAGTAAGATCTGGCTAGCAGGGTAATATTCCTTAAGCTTCTTACCCTCACTCAAAGGAGTTGCAACCTCAAGTTTTGTAGATAATGGGATTGATTATATTTCCAGCGATTTAGCAAACTCATAACTAATAAAAGAATGTGTAGCTTCTGAATCAAACAATACATACGCGGGTTTTGAGTTTACTAACAGTGTACCTTCAATTAGTCCGCCTTCTTGCGGGGGTTCAGGCTCCATCTCCTGAATGGCTTGTAACCTTCCTTGCTTTGCTCGGGGATTTGGGTTGGTTGGCGCATTCTTGACCATCGGACAGTCCGAAATTCGATGATGAGTACTTCCACATTTGAGACATGCACCCAACCTACGCCAACAATTTTCAGCCTTGTGTCCACCGAGGTGACAATGCTTACACACATTCTTGTTTTCAATCAGAGCTTTTCCTGCTTTCTTAACAGTTTGCTGAAATTTTGGGGCATTCCCCGACTCAAACTTCCTCTTTCGATCTGAAGATCCTTCTCTAGACTTCCCTCTAATCTTATCCATGGTATCATTTGCAGCTTCTAATGCTAAAGCTCTCCTAACCATTTTTGAGTATGTAGTAATCAGATGAGGAGTTAGCTGCACAATAAAATTAGGATGCAGACCATTCATAAATCTCTTGGCCTTCAATTTATCCGTGGCTATGAGATGCGGAGCATATTTGGACAGTCGGGCAAACTGGGCCTCATACTCTGATACTGTCATCCTGAGTTGTTTCAAACTAGCAAATTCATTTGCCTTCCTTTCCTGGACTACCTCATAAAAATATTGGTCATTAAATAATTCTACAAATTCTTCCCAACCAATTTGGTTTGGGTCCTCCAATGTGGATCTATTGTTTCCCACCAAGCTCTAGCATCCCGATCCAACTAAAAAGTCACCAAACGAATCTTCTCTTCCTCTGTACATTTAATCACTTTGAATATCCTTTCAATGTCTTTCAACCAATTTTTGGCCTCGTCCGGATCCGTACTTCCCGCGAATCTCGGAGGGTCTAGACTTCGGAAATCCTTAAATAAACTTGTTCCGTTGTGGCTATTATTTCTGGCTACCATTTTCATCACTCAAGTCAAGTCGTGCATTGAACTCTCAATTTTCCTCCAATTAGCATCACCTCCGTCCATGACTAAATTGAGGAAATATCTGAAACATTCAATAATACATACATTAATTCTGAAATCAACCCAAGCTTACATTCATCACATACACATTTCAAATTCACATAGCACACCATTTCCAATAACAAGTTAAATATTTACATCATAATACACTACCAATTATCCATAAACTGAAATCCTACAGCCTTCTCCTACTAAGTCTGCCATATTTACACGTCCTTACTTCCACTAACCTCTCACTCCTTATACACATGGGAGTTATATATACAACCAACACTTAAAAACAAAAGAGAGGTTTATGGAAAGATAAGTTGCCTAATTCCATTTCTAACTTTGGGTCAGGTCTACAACAGATTCCACTGATGGTGGTTGCTGTTCTCCTCCAGCACCGTGGTATAGCTCTCTTGCTGCATCGGACAACACCTCCCAATAGCCTTCCACCTGGTGGAGTAGCATGTCTTGTCCTAGCTTTAAATTATCCAAATGATTCATGACTTGGGTCATGGTATCTAAAGACGCACGGGGATTGCCCGCCAGGAAGGCGCCCGCGGTCAGGTTGAGCACCTCTTCTTTGATTTGCACATGGGCTTCTCGTTGTGCTTGGGCATATAACTCAATGTTCTGATGTAGCATCTCCATGGCTGCTACCAACCTTTCTTGAACATTCATATCCATGCTGAAATAAATAGCAAGCTAAGCATTTATAAGTTACAAAATCATTCTAGCTAATCCTAAATTTCTACCCCAACGCACAGGTTATCCCTAGGTTTATCGACCTAAGGCTCTGATACCAATTTATCTGTCACGTCCTAGCAAAAATCTATTTACTGGAAATGACATATATTAAGCACGAGAATTAACGTAAAGGTTTACTTATGCATAACCAACTCAGCAAAAGCTTATTACTTGATACTCCTCATTATAGTCCTCATTATAGTCTACATGAGGAGCAGACAGAAATAAACTGTAAAATTATTACATCCATACTGACTAAAAGAAAAATAAAAGATGATGGTTGGCGTGACGTTGAACGGTCCACTCAGCACACAATTCCTCCTTTAGACTTCATTCCCATCTTGACCACCTGAAAAGGTAGGATGAATGAGCTAACTAGCCCAGTAGAATTCAATTCCTTTAATCAAAGGCTAAGATGTATAATCTCAAGGTAAGAACTTCACTATCACTAACATTGTATAACAAAATGATTGAACAAACTTGTCAATGAAATGACACATGTAGAACAAGAGTAATTCGGAAGCATGATCAAGATTTCAAGATGACACTTAAGTTCTGATTCAAATACACATTCACACACACACACATAGATGACATGATGACTAATCAAGCACATAATGATGTATGCCAACATCCACTTGTCCTTAATCGTTCCCGCGCGGCCACAGACAAATTCGGGTGCTCCTCCCTGGATTGGACCAGCCCTACTTGCACATGCATATTTCTCAAATGAGTCCAAAGACCCACAACTTGTCATCATAACACACTCACTCTTGAAATGGCTCAATTGGGGTACATAAATACTCAACATATCTCGCACAACAGGAACTTGAAGACTACTTTCTCTGACCACAAAAGTTGATAACTTTACAAAGGTCAATTGTATTTGGAACTCTTAAAAGATAACTCAAGGTAGGATGAAAGAAAATTAAGTAGTTCTATCAAGTGTTTAAGTGGTAGAAATAACAAGGATTAGATGGGCAAATAGATAGGCTAATTGTGTGTTGTATCAACAAGAGTTTGAACCAAGGTAAGTGCTGAAAAGATGAATCAGGTAGGGCCTATCGACAGCCAGGGAGGACCTGTCGACAGGTACTGCTTCCCAGAAGCAAAAACTTAGATTTGGCTGCTACCTGTCGACAAGCTAGGATCGGCTATCGACAGGTAGGGGCTATCTATCGACAGGTAGGGGCTATCTGTCGACAAGTATTGGTTTCCAGCACCGTTTAGGTTTTGGAACATGGTTCCTGTCTACAGGTAAGTCATGGCTATCGATAGGTGTTGTGTACTCTTCCAGAAAATGATCAAAACTACCAAGGATGTTCTACCAAGCTCACCTACAATTCCTACCATGTCTATGGCATTATACAAGTATAATCTTAACCTCAAAATACCAAGCCAATGACACAAGGAAATGAAGGAAAGGAAATTCGACATGGTATACATGGATGATGAAAACTGAAAAAAGAAGATTACTGGAAGAGCAATTCTTCTAGAAATCTTTTCTCTACCTCTACCAATCATTTACCAAGACATACACACTTAAGACTATCGTGGTCTCTAACTAAACCAACTCAATGAAGGTAGAAAGAATTATCATGGAACCACTTCATGGATCTGGAAACTAGTATATGCATGAGGACATGTTAACTTCAAACCACTGACCAAGGATGAGATATAGGAAGAAGAAGAAAATAGGAAGTGAATCCTACCTAGCTTGAAGGATGAAACTTTCACTTTGATGGGGTCACAACCCGTAGAAAGGGGAAGAGACTAAGGTTGCTACCTGTAATCCACCAGCATCTACAATTTGCCACTCCTCCAGAAGAAGCAGTAGCTCTACTAATAGCCACGACAGCTCCAACGGCACTGCTCCCACAAAGAAAAGGCAGCACCCATGGCAGGAAGACTAGCCAGTGCAACAACAGTGGAAGAGAAGAAAGACAAACCCCCACGATGGTGAGGGGAAGCTTTTATAAGCGCTCTTCTTCCCTTGCATGCCGAACACGATGGCCATGCAAGTGTCGCAATAAAACCGTTTGGTTTTTACTGTGGACACGTTTTGTAACACCCTCCTCCGACTTCACACACCCACATACATATACCATACATACAACCTTTGATCGGAAGAGGGGTTACACTGATAAATTTTGTTATGGGCAGACAATATGTGAAATGCACAAAACCGGCAAACCATTCCACAAAGATATTCTTTGAACATATTATACTTCACAAGGTAACAAAGTATTAATACTCATTATTTACATAAACCAAACTTCTTCTCTCTAAAGTTTTATAAATACAACAAAATCTTTTAAAAAGTCATTAGACTATGCTATTCTTCTTCCTTTCTTCTTCAGCAGCGGAATTGTGAATCATTTGTAGCTGAGGTTACCTTCACCTTCAATCTGGAAGGGTTGGAGGAACAAAGGCATGATTCGAAAGGACTCAGTAGGTGGAAGTAAGCATATATGGATAAAAACACATTTGCTCATGAATTTCATACTTAATAGAAACATATAGCTTAATTTAATTTCATAATGAGCTTAAACAAATTATGGAATAAGAGTCATATTTGTCTTTCAAAATTCAGACCATAACTTGATTTGGAAACGAATTCGACAGGCATCACTGCTCTCAAGAGGTTACTAAATAGACGTAAATACATCCTTAGTGCCTAGGCGATTATAGCACCTTAGATCTTGTTCATTGCGCAAGGACGGGGTTTATTATCCACCATCGTCAGTCCATTGACTTGGATTTACCTACAAACTGTCGCCCACAGTTGATCACAAGTGACTGGTGCTACCACAGGTGATCCTAAACCCTCTTTGAAGAGAGCACTGTCTTCAGATCATAAATTTTATTTCATGAGCATAATAGAGATAGAAATTTAAAAGACAGTTTGATGAATGAGTAGTCAAATCATCTTGGTCATAAAGTGGTTTAAAATCCTAGGAAATGAGACAAACAACTTGTGGGATCAATAGGGTAGTAAATCTTCAAAAGTTGGGACAAGAATTGGTGCTGAAAACATCATAGGACAGCATCTGTCGACAGCTAGGAGGTAGCTGTCGACAGCTACTGGTTTCTAGAACCATGCTTCTGGGATTCTGACAGTGGCTGTCGACAGGCAAGAGTCATCTGTCGACAGGTCAGGGTCATCTGTCAACAGCTAAGAGCTATCTGTCGACAGCTAGGAGCTATCTGTCAACAACTAGGAGCTATCTGTCAACAGCTACGGGCAGGCCTCAACTTCCAGAAATAGATCTATACCATTCTAAAGACTCTTTTAAAGATTCCTATAAATCCAAATATGTTTAATACATCAAAGAAGGTCTTGTTTACATTTTCTTAACATCACTTACAAGAAGGAATGAAGTATAAACAATAAGAGTCCAAGCTTTACATACGAATGGCATGAATTGGGAATTTGTAGGAAGAGACTCTATAGGAACATATCTACTCCTTCCTGCAATTCTTCTCAAAGATGAAACAAAATTCATACTAAGTACAAAATCTACATCTTATGACATGGATAATAACTAGAGTCTCACGAAAACTTTACTGATCCTTGTGGTAAGAAACCAAATTAGAGACTCAAATTCTGAGGTTCTAGTAAAAGAAGGAACAAGAAGAGGAGAATTTCCTCAAACGGGGTCAATTAGGAAGACATGAGTTTCTAAGGATGAAGAAACTACAAACATGAGAATAGGAAACTGGAGAGGAATCAGAGAAAGGAACCTACCAGTCTTTAAGATTTATGAACTCTACAGGTCATGGAACAACCAGGAAACATGGTTTCTGCAAATGAAGAAACTACGAGCAGGTAAATGGGAAACTGAGAAGGATTTGAAGTATGGCACCTACTTGTCCTCAAGATGAATTAAAGCCTTTCCTCTTCAAGTAAGAGTATCCTTCGTCCGACCAGGGAGAGAATAGTAGTTACAGCAATACCGACAGCCCAGCAACGATATAGCAGTGTAGGAGGTGATAGCTTTGACAGCTACAGTAGTGATAGAAGAGAACGAACATGTGAGTAAAATTCACCCAGATGGTCAAAGAAGAGTTTTTATAAATTTTCCCAGGTTACATGCATGCCGGCACGTCGGCCGTACAGGTGCCTCCATGAGACTTCATACATCCTTGCGATAGCCACGTTCTCCATGGCCTCACACCCCTTCTACACGTGCACTGACAGGTGTAGGCCATTTTAACCAAAGAACATGGCTTACGTTGCCATAATACGTAAGCAAAAGAAACCAAAGAAAATAGCTTCCGTAAATGGTAGATAGTTCGGCTGACCCATGTGTCTCCTTGTTTAGGTATCCTAATGATGTCCATTTGAGTTGAAATTTTAACCATAAACTAATAGGAAGATTTTACAAATTATGGTGATTTTATTTTAATTTTTAGAATTTATTTTTCACTGGGTGAAAAATCACCTGGAAAATAGTTACGTCAGCTTAATCTCAAAATCCGTTCGTCAAAAATTCCGAATAATTATATTTTTGATACCTCCATATTTTTTAAAAATTATGGTGTGCTCAGATTTTTTTTTCGTTACAGTTTTTCGGTGTCGCCCTGTCGGGGTGCGTACGACCGAAAGTGATACCAGGGTATGATAATGTGTCATAAACACACTCTTAATCCTAAATATCTCAATTTAAGTCTAATTGGTTAGCACAAAAAAGAATTTCTAAATAAATCATGACATTTAAAATTCCAGAGTATTACATTTCTCCCCCTGTTAAAATAAAATTTGTCCTCGAAATTGGCAAAAGTTACTTACCGAATAGCTGTGGATACTTTTCTTTCATATCTTGCTCCAATTCCCACGTTTCTTCTTCGATGAACGCACTTTTCCATAAGATCTTTACCATAGAAACTGCTTTGCTTCTAAGAACTCGTTCTTTCCTATCCAATATTTTTACGGGTTCCTCTTGCACGGTTAAATCTGGCTGTATTTCCACATCTTCATAACTGATTATATGAGAAGGATCCATTATGTATTTCCTTAACATAGATATGTGAAATACATTATGAATGTGTGATCAAGAGGGCGGTAGGGTTAACTGATATGCTACTTCTCCTATTCTCTGTAATATCTCAAAAGGCCCTACATATCTTGGACTGAGCTTTCCTTTCTTACTAAATCTCATGATACCTTTGGTTGGAGAAATCTTTAGAAATACATGATCACCTATGTTAAACTCCAGTGGTCTCCTTCTCTTATCAACATACTTTTTCTGTCTGTCGTGAGCTATTAGCAATCTCTCCCTGATTAATTTGATTTTCTCTGAACAGTTCTGAATTAATTCTGGCCCAATGAGATTCTTTTCTCCTACTTCTGCCCAGCAGAGGGGTGATCTACAAGGTCTACCATATAATGCCTCATATGGTGCCATCTCAATACTTGTATGGTAACTATTATTGTATGCAAACTCAATTAAGGGTAGGTAATCATCTCAGCTACCACGCCAATCCAAACTACACGCTCTTTCCATATCTTCGAGTGTTCTGATAGTTCTTTCTGATTGGCCATCAGTTTGTGGATGATATGCTGAACTAAATTTTAATTAAGTACCCATGGCTGCCTGCAAACTTTTCCAAAATCTAGCAGTGAATCTTGGATCTCTATCTGAAATAATTGACAAAGGAATCCCATGAAGTCTCACATTTCTTTAATATACAATTGAGCCAAATCTTCCAGTGATTGAGTCTTTGTAATTGCTAGAAAATGAGCTGATTTAGTTAGTCTATCCACAATTACCCAAATAGCATCATGCTTCTTCCTTGTCTTTGGCAAACCCATTACGAAGTCCATAGTTATCTGCTCCCATTTCCATACTGGAATTTCAATTAGTTGCATAGGTCCGGCTGGCTTCTGGTGTTCAGCCTTTATTTGTTGACATGTTAAACATTTACTCACAAATTCTGCTATGTCCTTTTTCATTCCATGCCACCAAAATTGCTTTTTCAAATTCTGATACATTTTAGAGCTACCAGGATGGATCGAATACTGAGATTTGTGCCCTTCCTTCAATAATTCTCTTTTGATTTCATCATTCTCCGGTATGCATATTCTGTTTTGAAATCTGATTATCCCTTGACTATCTCTGGTGTATCCTGGTTTGTTTACTTTCTCTTAGTTTCTGATCTTGGTTCTGTGCTTCACCAATTTTATCTAATAATATCGACCTTACTGTCAATTGTGCCAATATCAAATTTTCTGCACCACACCTTGGTGAGTATTCGATCAAATCTGTCATTTCTTTCCACTGTTGGTGCAATTGTAGTGCTCTTGATTTCTTTCTGCTTAAAGCATCAACAACTACATTAGCTTTACTCGGATGGTAATTCATTGTAAAATCATAATCCTTCAAAAATTCTAACCATCTCCTTTGTCTTAGATTCAGTTCCTTCTGAGAAAATATGTACTTTAAACTCTTATGGTCAGTATAAACTTCAAACTGTTCTCTATATAAATAATGGCGCCAGATCTTCAAAGCATGTATGATCACTGCCAATTCTAAGTCATGAGCCGGATAATTCCTTTCATGATCTTTTAATTGTTTAGAAGTATATGCTACCACTTTCCCATGTTGCATAAGAACACATCCAATTCCTCTTTGAGATGCATCCGTATACACTATAAATCCTCCCGATCCTTGAGGTAAAGTAAGAACCGAAGCTATGGTAAGCTTCTCTTTTAATTCCTGAAAACTGGCCTCACATTTCTTATTCCACACAAAAGGTGTCTCTTTTCTGGTTAACTAAGTCAAAGGCGTAGCTATGGAAGAAAAACCTTCAATTAACCTTCTATAGTAACCAACTAATCCCAAGAAACTTCGGATTTCTGATGGATTCTTGGGTCTTTCCCAGTTCAGAACTGCTTCGACTTTACTTGGGTCTACTGCTACACCTTTTCCAGAAATCACATGGCCCAAAAATTTCACTTCCTTGAGCCAAAACTCACATTTACTTAACTTAGCATACAATTGATGTTTCCTTAAGGTTTTTAGTACAATTCTCAAATGTTCCTTGTGTTCTTCTTCATTAGAAGAGTATATTAACACATCATCTATAAATACAACCACAAAATTGTCCAAATATGGCTGGAATACCCTATTCATCAAATCCATAAATACCATAGGTGCATTAGTCAACCCAAAAGGCAGTACTAAAAACTCATAGTGTTCATATCTAGTTCTAAATGTGGTCTTGGAAATATCATCTTCTTTAACTCTCAATTGATGGTACCCAAACCTTAAATCGATCTTAGAGAATATTGTGGCAGACCGAAGTTGATCAAATAAATCATCAATTCTAGGTAATGGATATTTGTTCTTGATTGTGACTTGGTTCAACTTTCTATAATCAATACATAATATGAGAGATCCATCTTTCTTTCTTACAAACAATACCAGAGATCCCCATGGTGACACACTTGGTCTAATAAAACCTTTGGCTAATAAATCTTGCAACTGCTTCTTTAATTCTGTCAACTCAGCTGGTGCCATTCTATAAGGAGCTATGGATATAGGTAAAGTTCCATGTAAAAGTGCAATGGTAAAGTCAATTTCTCTAATTGGAGGTAATCTAGATAAATCATTAGGAAAGACATCTGGAAATTCCTTTTGCCACATCAATATCTTGAACTGATATCTGTTTATGCTCATTTGATATAGCCATCACACTTGCCAGATAACCTTGACAACCATTTCTCAGCCATTTCATGGCTTTAAGTGCTGATATAATCATCTTGTTTCCATTATTCTTTGGACATCTATAACTGAAATCTACTAATCCCTACTTTTTAAATGTTAACACTTTCTTATGGCAATCTAATACGGCATGATTTTCTGCTAACCAATCCATTCCCAGTATTATGTCAAAATCTTGCATGTTATCCAATACATACACATATGCGGTAAGGTCATGCTCTCCTATTTTCAGAGTTATTTCAGGGATGACAGAAGTAAGAATAGCTATTTGACCCATAGGACAATCAAGTACCATTCTTCCTACCAATGGCTTTGGTTTCTGAGACATAGAATTAATAAATACTCGAGAAATAAAAGAGTGAGTAGCTCCAGGTGATGACCAGTCTGTCCCCATGTAATTTTAATTAATTACATATATTATATATATTTGATGATTAAAAAACCAAACAAAAATTTATCAATTATATCTAATGAATATTTCATAAGTCTTAAGTACAGGAAAAATACCAGGTCAAACAGCCAATAAAGGTATGCATTACTTCTCTGAAGCCTTAATCTTTTCAACTTGATATTTCTCTAAGTCCATATCGACTTCCATTGGAGGCCATAACGATTTCTTTATAAGCATATCGATTTCAATAGAATTATCATAAAGATTTTCTTTCTGGCTGAAAAGTCATGTTGTTTCAAACAAATCGATGCCGTAACAATTCTATAAGTGATCGCAACGATTTCCTTATAAGACTGAAAAGTCATGTTATTTCAAACAAGTCGATGTCACAACGACTCTATAAGTTACCGTAACGATTTCTTTAGAGCCCATAACGACTTGCTCGTCACAACGACTCTATAAGTTACCGTAACGATTTCTTTAGAGCCCATAACGACTTGCTCGTCACAACGACTCTATAAGTTACCGTAACGATTTCTTTAGAGCCCGTAACGACTTGCCTGTCGCAACGACTCTATAAGTTGTCGCAACGATTTCTTTAGAGCCCGTAACGACTTGCTCGTCACAACGACTCTATAAGTTACCGTAACGATTTCTTTATAAACTCGTAACGACTTGCTTGTCATAACGACTCTATAAGTTATCGCAACGATTTCTTTAGAAAGCGCAACGACTTGCTTGTTGTAACGATTTCATAAGTTACCATAACGACTTCTTTTGAACTCGCAACGACTTGCTTATTGTAACAACTTCATAAGTTACCATAACGATTTCTTTAGAGTTCATAACGACTTGATAAGTATTCATAACGATTTCTTTAGAATACACAACGATTTGCTTTGTGCAACGATTCATTAAGTGGTCATGATATATCTTCTGTCACATAACGATTTGCTATGACTCATAACAATTTCATAAGTCATATAGTCATCGATTTCATATCTTGATATCTTATTCATCTTAAAAGCGTTGACTAGTCAAAGTCCACGTAGACATCTCTCTAACGCTTTTGCATTTATGAGATCTGAACATATCTCTGCATGCATGCAGACCATATCATCCTTTATCGTGCCTACTCTGATTACGTCCTTTAGACTTAAGCTATTTTGCACTACTATTTTCATGTCTATTGCTACTGACGTTGATTGACATCAGAGACAGCTTAGCTGTCTGCTATTTGAGATTGACATTTGTGCAGACCTCTGAACTAGCTTCATAGTACAACGTTAAACAAATAGAAGCCAACGGATATTTCTGAAGATCTATCTCTTTGCGTGCTCAAGTAATCAAAAGACTGTTGACTGGAAGCTTCCAAGACTCCAGATGTCATTCAGTTTAACGACTACTCAAAAGAGAGACAACGGACACTTCAACATCTACATTTCAAATTGAAGATATAAACTCAAGTCAGAAGAGCAGAAGATATAGATCGCGCATTCAAGCATTCAAATTCTTCTGAAGAAAGTCCAGAGCCAAGAATCTTCATTCCACTTAGCTTTTGCTCTTTTGCTCTCCACTAGTTTGTGAAAATCTTGAAAGAGCCTGTATAGTTCTAAGAGTGTGCCTTGTTTAAATCTCTTTGCTCTCAGTTCTAGTTGCTTCAGATCCTTGCTTGTCAAAACTTGATCTAGGGGCTTGAATTTCATTCACTCTCTTTGTGTTGTTCTCTTCGGTTGTGAAGGAAGACCTGGTGTGGTATCCAGGGTGTTGTTCCCTTCGGTGTGAAGGAAGACCTGGTGTGGTATCCAGGGTGTTGTTCCCTTCGGTTGTGAAGGAAGACCTGGTGTGGTATCTAGGTGTTGTTCCCTTCGGTGTGAAGGAAGACCAGCTGAGCTGGGTGTTGTAGCGTCCTTAGGGGGACTGTACCCTAGTTAGTGAAATCCTGAGTTGTTGCTCAGGGACTAGACGTAGGACTCCTAAGGAAAGGAGGTCCGAACCAGGATAAACCTTGTGTTGTGTGATTGTCTTCTTTATGTGTTTGTTATCTAAACTAACTGTCACTAACCTACTTCGAAGAACATTTGTGTGAATGTTTTTAGTTACAGGTATCTTCTAGATTAATTTTTAAAGACCCATTCACCCCCCCTCTGGGCTCGTCAACTGGGCAACACTAGGGTCAAATAACACTCTAGCATACATATTTTCAGTCAGGAGAATACCTTCAGCTACAGTGGGGGTGTCTTGAGCAAATCCTTTATCAAAGCAAAGACTCTAGCTGGTCCCTTAGGTGGTTGTCTTGGGGCTTGCTGGATGTAAGGTTGTGGCTTTTGTGCTTTTGATTGGTCTGCTCTATGTGGACAGTCCTTAATCATATGCCCTTTCTGACCACATCCATAACATTCCTGCTACTTTCCAGCACTCATCACCGGGGTGTCTTCCTCCACATTGAGCACACACGGGCCAACTCTTTTTTTGTTCTCCCTGCTGTTTGGTTGAATGAACCTTTCGCATCTGGCCTTTCGTTTCCTTGGTATACACATTTTTCTTCTTACCCCCATTGGTTTCTTTGTTTTTCATATATTCCATAAATTCAGATTCCACTATAAGTGTAGTCTTTAGTGCCACTGCCATGCTCTGGGGATCTAGTGGAGCTACCCTGCTCCTCACACTAGGTTTTAATCCTCTCACAAACTTCTTTACCCTTATGAGTTCATTGTCGCAAATGTGGGGTGCATACTTTTCCAGTTCAGTAAATTTGGTTTCATAATCTGCCACAATCATATCTTTTTGCTCCAACTGTAAGAATTCCACTTCTTTCCTATCCTTGATATGCGGTGGAGTGTATTTTTCATACAACTCTCTTAAGAATTCTTCCCAACTAATGTTATCTCCTCTATTTCAGAATGCATTCCTCATGGCAGATTGCCACCATTCATCTGCTCTATCCTGAAGCATATAAGTCGCCAATGTGACTTTGTCTTCTTCTTCACATCTAATTGCCTTAAATATCTTTTCCATCTCTCTAACCCATCCTTCTACAATTTCAGGTTGGCAACTTCCTTTGAAGGCCGGAGGTCCCATCTTCTTAAATTTCTCTAACAACGATGCTCCAGAAATTCTTTCTCTACCCACATCTTGTTGGTTCTTCATTAGTGTTTGCACCAACCCCTTAAATGATTGCATAAAAGTAGCAAAATCAGGAGTCCCAGTACTTCCTTCTTGAGAGTTTCTGGCCGGTAATATATTGGAAACTTCCCCCCTAGAACCTTCTTCAATTTCCTCATGTCTATCCTCACTGGATGTGTCATAGCTTTCCCTTTGTCTGCCATTTCTTGGAACACCATCAAACACATCCAATTAATTCATACTAACCACTTAAATTTTAAGAACCAAATGATCTTTAGAGATTCTAGAATACACACAAATGTTTTATTATTTTCTTTGTGAAAATGGTCACAGAGATATCTATTACCCATAACCTTGCTCTGATACCACCTCTGTAACACCCTCCTCCGACTTCACACACACACATACATATACCATACATATAACCTTTTATCGGAAGAGGGGTTACGCTGATAAATTTTGTTATGGGCAGATAAATCTCTGAAATGCACAAAACCGGCAAACCATTCCACAAAGATGTCTTTGAACATGTTATACTTCACAAGGTAACAAAGTATTAATACTCATTATTTACATAAACCAAACTTCTTCTCTCTAAAGTTTTATAAATACAACAAAATCTTCTAAAAAGTCATTAGACTATGCTATTCTTCTTCCTTTCTTCTTCAGCAGTGCAATTGTGAATCATTTGTAGCTGAGGTTACCTTCACCTTCAATCTGAAAGGGTTGGAGGAACAAAGACATGAGTCGGAAGGACTCAGTAGGTGAAAGTAAGCATATATGGATCAAAAACACATTTGCTCATGAATTTCATACTTAACAGAAACATATAGCTCAATTTGATTTCATAATGAGCTCAAATAAATTATAGAATAAGAGTCATATTTGTCGTTCAGAATTCAGACCATAACTTGATTTGGAAACGAATTCGACAGGCATCACTGCTCTTAAGAGGTTACTAAGTAGACGTAAATACATCCTTAGTGCCTAGGCGATTCCAGCACCTTGGATCTTATTCATTGCGCAAGAACGGGGTTTATTACCCACCATCGTTAGTCCCATTGACTTGGATTTACCTACAAACTGTCGCCCACAGCTGATCACAAGTGACTGGTGCTACCACAGGTGATCCTAAACCTCTTTGAAGAGAGCACTATCTTCAGATCATAAATTTATTTCATGAGCATAATAGAGATAGAAATTTAAAAGATAGTTTGATGAATGAGTAGTCAAATCATCTTGGTCATAAAGTGGTTTAAAATTCAAGGAAATGAGACAAACAACTTGTGGGATCAATAGGGTAGTAAATCTTCAAAAGATGGGATAAGAATTGGTGCTGAAAACATCACAGGACAGCATCTGTCGACAGCTAGGAGGTAGCTGTCGACAACTACTGGTTTCTAGAACCATGCTTCTAGGATTTTGACAGTGGCTGTCGACAGGCAAGAGTCATCTGTCGACAAGTCAGGGTCATCTGTCGACAGCTAAGAGCTATCTGTCGACAGCTAGGAGCTATCTGTCAACAGTTAGGAGCTATCTATCAACAGCTACGGGCAGGCCTCAACTTCCAGAAATGGATCTATACCATTCTAAAGACTCTTTTAAAGATTCCTATGAATCCAAATATGTTTAATACATCAAAGAAGGTCGTTTACATTTTTTTAACATCACTTACATGAAGGAATGAAGTATAAACAATAAGAGTCCAAGCTTTGCATACGAACGCATGAATTGGAATTTGTAGAAGAGACTCTATAGGAACATATCTACTCCTTCCTGCAATTCTTCTCAAAGATGAAACAAAATTCATACTAAGTACAAAATCTACATCTTATGACATGGATAATAACTAGAGTCTCACGAAAACTTTACTGATCCTTGTGGTAAGAAAGCAAATTAGAGACTCAAATTCCGAGGTTCTAGTAAAAGAAGGAACAAGAAGAGGAGAATATCCTTAGAACCGGGGTCAATTAGGAAAACATGAGTTTCTAAGGATGAAGAAACTACAAACATGAGAATAGGAAACTGGAGAAGAATCAGAGAAAGGAACCCACCAGTCTTTAAGATTTATGAACTCTACAGGTCATGGAACAACCAGGAAACATGGTTTCTGAAAATGAAGAAACTACGAGCAGGTAAAGGGAAACTGAGAAGGATTGAATTATGACACCTACTTGTCCTCAAGATGAATGAAAGCCTTTCCTCTTCAAGTAAGAGTATCTTCGTCCGACCAGGGAGAGAATAGTAGTTACAGAAATACCGGCAGCCCAGCAACGATATAGCAGTGTAGGAGGTGATAGCTTTGGCAGCTACAACAGTGATAGAAGAGAACGAACAGGTGAGTAAAACTCACCCAGATGGTCAAAGAAGAGTTTTTATAATTTTTCCCAAGTTACATGCATGCCGGCACGTCGGCCGTATAGGTGCCTCCATGAGACTTCATACATCCTTACGATAGCCACGTTCTCCATGGCCTCACACCCCTTCTACACGTGCCCTGACAGGTGTAGGCCTTTTTAACCAAAGAACATGGCTTACGTTGCCATAATACGTAAGCAAAAGAAACCAAAGAAAATAGCTTCCGTAAATGGTAGATAATTTGGCTGACCCATTTGTCTCCTTGTTTAGGTATCCTAATGATGTCCATTTGAGTTGAAATTTCAACCATAGACTAATAGGAAGATTTTACAAATTATGGTGATTTTAGTTTAATTTTTAGAATTTATTTTTCACTAGGTGAAAAATCGCCTGGAAAATAGTTGCCTCAGCTTAATCTCAAAATCCGTTCGTCAAAAATTCCGAATAATTATATTTTTGATACCTCCATATTTTTCTACGAATTATGGTGTGCTTAGATTTTATTTTCGTTACAGTTTTCCGATGTCGCCCTGTCGGGGTGTGTACGACCGAAAGTGATACTAGGGTATGATAATGTGTCATAAACACACTCTTAATCCTAAATATCTCAATTTAAGTCTAATTGGTTAGCACAAACAAGAATTTCTAAAAAATCATGACATTTAAAATTCGAGGGTATTACACGTTTAACATGCATGCTTCCTGGTTTAACACGTAAGGTAATTACTTGTTACCTTCACCCCTTGTGTGGTGGCCTTCCCAGCGCCTCACACCTAGGCAACCCAAAATTCCTAAAAAATCCCCACCGTAATTGTACCATAATTCGCTGGCCCAATAATCCACATTTTATGTATTCAAACGATATCCGTTTGTATTAAAATTTTAACCATAGGCTATTATGTGATTTTTAGTTTTTTACACTGGGTGAAAAATCACCCGAAAAATAATTGCGTCGGCTTAATCTCGAAATTCGTACGTCAACAAATCCGGATATTTACATTTCTGATATCACCATACTTTACTGGAAATTATGGTATTCTCGGATTTCAATTTTGTTATAGTTTTTCGGTGTTGCCCTGTCGGAGCGCGCACCTCTGTGTACGACACTGGGGTAACGTTTATTAACACTAATTAATCTCAAAATTTAATTATTTCAATCTAACGATAATAATAATGTGTAATAACCACATTATTCATAATTTCTTAACAATTAAAATTTTCGGGGCGTTACACCGGTGCTGGTTCTGCTTAGTTACTGGGAGTAGTACTTTTGTGTATGTACTTGTTGTACTCCTTTCCTTTGTTGGATCTGCTCTGAGTTGTACCACTATATATATATATATATATGTTCTTGTGGTTTGTGCACTTTCTTATATGTTCTCCTCAGACATTCCCTTTAACCCTTCCGAGTCTCGACTCATGGGTGGTGGTTCAGGGTTCGGATTACTAGTGGGTAACTAATAATTCGGATCCTTGGTCATTATAGTTGGTATCAGAGCCTGGTCTGTCGAGGCTGTGAACGCGCTTAATATGTCACAAAGAAATAATTTAAAAAAGAAAGAAAAAGAATTTTTAAATAATAATTGAAGGATGGAATAGAAAGAGGTGAAAGAGAAAGAAGAGTGCGTGTGTGCACTATAGATGGAGTGTGATCGCCAAGTAGTCGAAGGTACTAAGGGAGAGAGCGAAGGAGGAATTACTTACCTTCACCCAAACATTGTGAGAGTTAAAGGGGTGGGTTGACTCTTACTTCTCCAACCGGCCGTCCGATGAAGAAGACTTTAGCTTGTTGGTTACCTTGAAAAAAGATCAAACAAACAAATGAAAGAAGAGGATTAGGCCAAGTTGTGCAGAATCAAATTCAAAAGAAAAGAAAAGAAAATTGCATGTATGTGCTTGAACACACCTTGTGGTGGTGGTGTAAAACCCCTAAAGAGTATAGGCGTGAAATAAATGAAGTGAGTGTGTAAACTATTATGATGTGAAGATGATATGCACTAAGAGATGAAGCAAAAGAACAAAAGGAAAGAAGAAAAATCTAATTGAGAGAAGCCCACGCGTAGCAGTGATGGCTGAAGAAGAAGAAGACTCCTTGCTCCAAAGGTGCTTGAAAGACAAATCAAGACTCCCCCAATTGAAGAACACAATTGAAGCAATGCTTGAGGGGGAAGGTTCTTCTCTTCAAAGCTTCAGGGTATAGCTCTTCAACGTAGTAGGGCTTCGCCTATGATCTTGGACTCTCTCTTCAAAACAATGGCCACGAGGGTCTTTTATAGGGATAAAATTTAAATCGCGACGGACACAATGGTCATCTATTAAGGTGAATTGCGACCGATAAAAGTGTCGCGTTTAAAAAACATTCCTTACTTTGACTGGGTCTTTTCAAACTTCAATTATAGCAGTTATCAAAATTGCGACGACATAGTCTGACACGTTTTTAACACTTCTATTATTGATCAAATTCTTGTCTAATTAATAAAAGGAAATATTGAACCGCGACGACATGAGCTGTCGCGTTTTGAAAAAGAATCGATCTTTTGAATAATGAAAGGTCAGAAACGCGACGACCTGAGTGGACGCATCGATGGGAGTTGTTCTTCAGTGCAAAATGAAGCGGCTTAGAGAAGCCTCAAGAGAGAACTCAATTGTTCGGACGAAAGGGAAAGGGCGTGAACGTGGACACGAAGGGGAGAGAGATCAACTTCCAGCGAAGTGCCTTCGAACATGATCCGGTAGGTTTCACCATTGGGGAGTGTTTACCAGCTTGTGGACGTGCTGCAGCCAAGGTGGATCTATGTGAAAAAATAAATGAATTGATATAGGAATCCGAAACAAGGAGTTTCTTGAAAAACAGTCTGCAAACATCAACAAGATGAATTGAGTATTTGACTCGGAATGGAATATTTCATGTAATTTGGATTAAGAATAAGCGGCTCTCCTTAATTAAGCATGAGAATAACTATAGCAACCCAATATTTTTAATAAATAAGTAAATTTAAATATTAAAGAAAAATGATTAATTAAAATCCATTAATCAAAAATAAGTTATGGGCTTTAATAAATGGTTCATATAAAGTTATTGGACCAAAATAGAGTTTTAAAAGATAGGATAAAAGAAAATACCCTAAAATTCGTAACTCTATTGTTTCCTAAATTTAAAAGGGCAAGTGAATCATTAATATAGCTATATATATCTAAATTGGACTCCTAACCCTACCCTAACTAGCTAGGTACGAAATTGGAACCCAACCTAACCCAATTAGGAGGATTAATGCTATGAAGGTTGGAGGAAACAAGAAAAATTTGGAGTTTTATGGACGTTAGAGTTGTATTAGGAATTAAACATACTAGATGCATAAATACACCCCCAACCCCTTCTTGGCCGACCTTATTGTGTTGCTGGGACTTCTTGGACGTGGAGGAGAGGCCAAAGGAGAAGGGAATCGTGGGGAGAAGGCTTGCTAGAAGATCTACAAGCTTGTTCTTCGAGTTCTAGCCCTAGAAGACAAATTGTCCCAAGGTAGGCAATCTCACGAGCTAAATTAAATCACTCTCATCTTTAGACTGTTCTTGATACCAAGAACAAAAGCCCTCTCTTTCCCCTAATTTCTATCGACCCTATCATGTGAATTTCTTGTTAGAAGTTCTATTAAGAACATGTACCCGACCCATCATGTTACCTTAAATCTCTATCTACACTTGATCTCGTGTTATGCAATTTTTACTGTACACGCTACATGTTGTCAGGAATCGTTTGCCATATTTCCCCCCAATTTCTATTGAGTACCTTGCTCGAATTAATTCTTTTTCCATCACTGTGTCATGTTTTGTGTTCATTGTGAAAGAACCAGATCATAGCCTATCAATACCATGAGAAGTTTCTAATTACTCTTTACAGTTTATACTCTTGCAAGTCTAGTTTCGTTTAAATTTCGTTTCATGATTTTTCATCAAGTGTACATTGAGATTTAGATTTTTAAACACCCCTGTGTCAATCTTTGGAAAGCATGGACCACAATCCAAGGCAAGGTTTTTCCCTTCTCGGGCTCAAGTAGTGACCCTGAGAACGCGATGGCCTGATAGGTCGGGTTCTCAAGGGTGGGTTGCGACAAGGAACCTGTCGCGTTCTGAATGCGACAGGCCCTGGCGTCGCGTTATGTCTGCCTGTCCCTGATGGACCTATCACGTTTCTTGATAGACCCCGTCGTATTCTTGAAGTACCCTATCGCGATCCTCACAGAGGTACGTCGTCTTCCAGAATTTTGTGCATAAACCCTAATTTTTGTGGTTCTTGTCTTTCTACAGTGGCTATACATCTTGTTAACTGTCTTAAATGCAGTAAAAGAAGATGTTTGAACATGAACATGTAATAGTTAATTAAAAGTCTTATACTTGATCTTTTACATCTATGATTTTCTTTATCACATGCATATACATGCAACCATCCAATATGACTTGACATGGCATTAAAATATCCCATAATACATCTGGTAATTATTCCAATAATGTACATTTTCCCCTATGTTATAATAGACTTGTCTTCGTTTCTCTCATGGTTTTGGAACACTGTTACCGACGCTCCACTGTTCTAGAATTTCTCTAGAACATCGAGCAACTTGTTTCTATACACACTTTCTCTTGACTTGGACAAACTCTCCGTGGATATTCCTTCTGCCAGACTAGTGAATCCTTGTTCAAGGCCTTCGCAAGTCTCCTTTGTCCATGGATTCTCACATGGTCGACGAGCCGGTTGTACCCTCAATACATATAACACCCTTAGGGATCAGTATAATCTAAATGGCCTTAGTTGTGCTCTCTTACCACGATATCATGCCGGACCTCTGGACTATGTTCGTAGCATGGCCAGTGGGCAGTTAGGAATTCTACCTAACTGCCAGCACCAATCATGCGTGTTGTGAAACTGTTACTATTGCCTATTTAATGTTGTGTCATGTGCATTGACCTATAGTTCTTATCTATACTCTATTCGCTCGTTTATTCACATTCTCTACACTCATCTATTCATCAATTACCTCCATCTATTCTTGGTACTCTCTATGGCCATTTGACTGATTGTCTAAAGATAAACAATATGACTAATGCTTGGCAATTTAAAGGGCCTGGTCTGATCCTGGGAGGTGTGCCCAAAAGTGTTATTTGCCCACGGGAGTTAATTGACTAGAGTGTTTGGCATTACACTCAAGTGCTATCTATCTCGACTATCTAAATGACAATCAAAGTGCTATACTATACTCGACTCGTTGTGCTATCATGAAATATATTGTGCTAATTGTACTATGGCCATCTTGATCTCTGTGCTATACTTGACACTTGTGCTAACACTTGCTCGACATTACTTGACACTCGCTCTCTATCATTAGTTACTCTGCTCTTTAATACATTAATCATTTAAAGCATGCCTGATTATGAGATTTAAGTCCTACTGGGCGTTATCGCTCACCCTGCGTTATTGATATGTGTTCTCAAGTGAGACTGAGGAAGACCACGACACTCATGAGGATGGGCATGACCAGGAGTGAATCAAGAGTACCCTGGCACACTAGTGTTATGTTAAAGTCTTAGTTTAGTCCTTTACTTTGATTTAATGTAATGATGTCAATTGGGCCCTATGTAATGGCTCTGAATTAGTGGTTGTAATAGACATTAGTGGAATTATCAATGAATTACATTTGATTTAGCATTATTCTTTGTCCAATGGTTTGATGCCTATTATATGCTCTGTACTCGCTCATTTGCAACTGCCTCACGTTCCGATATTTTACGTCGGGGCGTAACAATAACTCTCTGACAATGAGTTCAAGAATCCTACATGATGCATGCTGAGTTAAAATAAAAGATTAGAACAAAGAAAAATAATAAAATAATCAAGGATAATATTGCTACAATGCTGGGTTAAGTCAGGACACCAAGATTTCTAGGCGTGGGTCCGTCCTCCTCTTCGGGCAAAACGTAACGACCTATCCTCAAGTCTAAGAATCCTCTAAAATTATCACTATTTTTTATGGTGGAGGGGAACTCAAATTTTAGATTCATCAGAGCCTCAAGGTCCTTGATATGCTCTAATAAAGTATACCATATAGTAAAATGCAGAGGGAATGATACCACAAGGATTTGCCAAAGATGGACATGAAGCTTACGACGGGGGACGCAAATCCAGACCTGCACTCAAAGATTGATCAGTAATGTCAAGCAATAGATATAAAGCACTGAAATTGAAATGATGATGCTTGTAAAATCGTGACAGGGTATGTGGCATGTATACTTACCTAAATCGTGACAACCTGGTTCGTCGCACTTTAAGCTCAGTAGTTGGACTGGGAATCAGAATGAATCGCTTGAATCGCGACGTATGTATTGGTCACGATTTTCATCAATCCTACCCGAGGCCAAATCTATTTTTCTGTTTCATGGTTGTAGTGTGTTTGGGACTTGGCCTCCGGGCTTGTACGACCATGGGACTATAAAATACCCCCTCTTCTTACTCTCTCCATGCATTTGACACCATCCAAAGCTCAAGATTGAAGCATTGGCCAAGGGAGGAGAAGAAGAGAAGAAGAAAGAAGGTGAAGCCATGGACCATGGTGATGCTCCCCCCTCCAAGAGACAGAGTTGGAGATTTTCTGAGGCTACACAAGGTGGGAGGAAACATATGTAGACTTATTCAAGTAAAATTGGTGAGTTCATGTGGTTTAATTACATTGAATTGTTCTTGTTTTTGTGCTTGTTCTTACTGTTCTTGTTCTTCTATCTCTCTCTCTTTTTTCTTCTTCTTTTCTTCTTCTTCCAATCATCCCCATGGCCGAACTATCTATCCATCCCATACTCAAATGATCATGCCATAAATTCCAACCCATGACCAAAACCTACACATGCGCCATCTCCTTATACTCCAATGACTATGTCATACCCAACCTGTGATCAAATCACTATATGCTACCTATGCATGCACCACCTATGCGCCACTCTCTATATGACCAATTTAAACCCATGGGATTATCCTCTCTTTTCGGGCACTAGGAGATACATGCGATTACCATGGCTCAAAAAATTAACCTCTTATATAAGCCTTGACATGAGAGCCATCCTCTCTAGGTGGGGAATCCAAAACCTATCCATCCACGCCATGTGCTACCATGAGATTCACCTTGATTGGGCAGCGATGGGGGCTCTTGTAGAACTATGGCATCCACAAACCCACACCTTCCTCTTCAAAACCTTTGAAGCCATAATTCTATTAGAAGAGGTTGAACTCTTATTAGGCTTGAAGCGGATGAGGAGAGGCGAAGAAGATGATATGGAAATCACGCCGAGAGGAATTATGAGCAAAGAGGTACTTGAGAGCTTTATGGGGAGCGGAAGAGCGGCCCAAGACGTCCAAGCCGTGAAAGGAATAAATTTGCAAAAATTGACGGCTTGGACAATCAAGGAGTTGCCAAAGGCAGAGAATGATGTGAAGCTAGACCAGGTGATGAGAGGATTCACCATATGCCTAGCAGAAGCGCTCCTCTTTCCGTCTGTGGACAACGTACTCGAAGAGGAACAATTAAGTGCAATTTGTGGCATATGGTAAGGAGAGAGGTTGGGACCGGCGGTACAAGCTTCCTCTATAGCGGGCTCACGGAGGCGAGCTTGGGTAAGCCTCCTTATGGATCCATGTTGTTATTCACATGTTGGATTGATCTACACTTCAAATTTGATGTGAACAATGAGGCCAAGAGCTCGTCTCGGATCTTCTTCAACATCCCACTCCGACATATGGATAGCTTGGTGGGCCTAGAAGGGCGCGTTGCTAATCGCGTGCCTCAACTGAAGATACGGGCAGACTGGCGTGATCATCTCCGTAGCATTCCAAGAAACGCCTTCACTTGTGCTCTGGCGCCACTTCTAGCCAAGGATTTGCAGGCGAGGCTAGCACCCGGTGTGGAACTCCAGCTTATCGGGGAGACTGAGTTTGTGTTGTACAACGCACACCGCTGCCTCTCTCAACTCGGGCTTCCACGATGCAACTTCGAGGGACCATCTCATCAACCGCCGATCAAGACAAGGGAGCTCGGGACCAATAGCAATGAAGAGGAGGCGGACACCATCAAATCACTCTGGAAGATCTGTACTTTCAGGTGGCCGGTCCCAAACATTGAGGAGGATTGGATGGCCTATGTAAGAGTGCTAAAAAATTATGGCCCAAAATGGCCGTTTGTAAACGCAACGATTATACCTTCAATAAGAAATAATTATAATCCTTTATTCCGCCAAAATTTACTGTGTACAATGATTATATCTTCCAAAACACTGTGATTCTTCCTTAAAAATTGGCCCTCAGGTGAGCTTCTTAAATCGCGATGGACACAGGCGTTGCATTTCAATGTCTGATCCGTGACCACTTAGGTCGTCGCGTATTCCAAAACCGCGACCACTTACCTCGTCGCACTTAGATTTGTACTTCAAAAATTCAAAAATTGCGCCTTAAACTCACCGTCGGGGTAATGATGGCATCTCTGAATCGCGACGACTGCACCAGTCACGTATCAAATTAGCCATCCAAATTTGCAACGCCTGAACCCGTCGCATTTCAAACAACTCCTGAAATGCATAAAACACTCGAGATCCCCTTCGTTTACCTCTTTTGACTCCTGAACCTCTCACCTTCTCTTGCTCTCTCATCTCCCACTCTCTCTACTCTCTCAAACTCTCTCAATCCTCTCCGATGATGAAGCTTGCGGCTTCCAAGCGCCGGCAAGAGGAAGGCGCTGCAGCGGAGGAAGAAGGGTCGCCGGCGATGATGGCGATGGAAGAAGGAGAGACCCCAACGACGGTAGCAAGGCTGATGGTGGAAGAGCTGTTGGCCATGGGTGAGGAAGCCGTACTAGCGGCGGTGGTAGGAGGTATTCTAGCTGCGGCGATGGAAGAAGAGGAGGAGACGACGGCGTCGACTCCGAGAGGGAGGCTCCGGCGAGGATGACGGGGTCACGAGGCACCCCCACGTGGAGACACGGTGAGTTGCCCTAACCCTAAGCTTTGGTTTGTGCAATAGTGAGGAGGAGGGGATGGTTGTTGGGGCCGGAGAAGAAGGGTCTAGAATCACGACGAGTTCAGTCGTCGCAATTCATGATTTGAATCGCGACGGCTTCAAAAATTGAATCTCGACCTCTGAACCAGTCACGATTCAGATGACCACCCGAGGCTCGGAGACTGGCCCTGTTTTGCCCTATTTTGACTGTTTTAAGTGTTGCTGACTTGTGCTAACTTGGCTTGCTGATTGTTTTATGTGCAGGGGATTATGAGGCCTAGATCCACTGGCCATTGGTGATCGCAACGTACCGGGGACTACCTGACTTCCAGAGGGAGCGAGTGAGGGCGATCGGATTTGGGACGATCTTGGAGATCGAGCCCTTTTATGTGGACGACCCCCTCATCCATGCCTTGAGGGAGAGGTGGGACCAGATGAGTAGGGCATTCCTAATGCCCTGGGGGCACATGGTGCCCAGCCTGGAGGATGTAGCCAGGATTACCGATCTCCGAGTGGACGGGGAGGTGGTGACGGGAGTGACTTATGCAGACTATACGGAGCTGACACAAGACCTGTTGAGTCTGGAGCCAGCGGGAGTAGACGACCTCGGCGACCGTCGGATGGTCGACCGAGTTGAGTTACTAAAGAGTTTGGGTTTGCGGGGAGTGAGGCAGATAGGAGAGGAGTCCCTGCACAAGTTCGTGCAGCGAGCAATGGGGCTGGCCCGAGCGATGTACGGCCAGGACCCCCAGGATGAGGAGCGAGTGGACCGGGACCTGAGGAGTTTTCTGGTCTTATTTTTGGGGAAGATGTTGTTGGGGACCAAGGGGGACGGCATCCATTGCCGCTTTTTAGAGATTTTGGTGGACATGGATAGAGTGGGAGAGTACTCTTGGGGAGCGGCCTTCCTAGCCCACACCTTCGCCGACCTCTCTAGTGGCACCGACCGAGAGACTACAGTGGACAGGTTCGCCCCATTCCTCTAGGTACACAATTTTTCTTTAAGCTTTCTTAATTTTTCTGCATTAAACTTTTTAGCCAAATAACCAATGTACTCATGTATGCATGTGTGGAGTTACTACTATATTCCCCTGGGGAGGGCTACGGAGGTGCGACTAGACGCGCTTCCTCTCACCCGACGATGGCTGCCGGTTATGACGACTGGTGGCGAGGGGGTACCATGGTGGAGTCTGACACCGTGGACTTCCACACGTACCTCCAGCTCTACCAGGAGGTGTACGGCGATCGTGACTTCATGAGGCCAGCTAGGGCATGCACTTTGCTTGTTCAATATGATGTATATGATTTGACTAATGAATATGTGCATGTGTAGGATGCTCGTGATGACCTGATCGAGACCCTCCATGCCCAGCTGGTGAGCACAGAGGTACATCTAGCCGAGGCGTGGAGGCCCTAGTGACGCTGGTGAGTATGAATGATTTATCTTTGATGCTTACCTTGGCATAACTTGACCTTTCTTTCATGTATAGTGCACTGAGCAGGCTACCGTGGGGCGTACCGATGCTGCGGGTGCCTCCACGAGTAGGAGTGTACCTGACCCCCCAGGTTGCCTCCCTTCAGGAGCAGCTGGATGAAATGGTGGCTCGTGTGGAGAGTGCGGAGTGCGAACTCACTACACGGGTAAGTATTTGACAATAATATACATGTGTATTGAAATTCTTGTGACTTATGCATGTTCTATTATGTGCAGACCGCTGAGCTCTAGGGTGCCATCACCCAGGTCACCCTGGCAGATGCACAGGTGGTGGAGTTGATAGAGCAGCTGTCCGAGCTGCTGACCCAGTCCTCCTAGTGTGACTTTGACCTTCCCCGGGAGGCGGCGGAGCTATGTGTGCTCCTCACTGTGGAGCGGAGGGAGCACGAGCGCAGCCATACCGAGTGGGAGCATGAGCGCAGTCGGTGGGAGTAGGAGCGCGGCAGGTGGGAGGCAGAGTGGGAGTACCTCTCCCAGCAAGTGGTAGATGCTCGCACCAGCCTGGGCGTCTCTAAGCGGCTACTGCGGGAGGCTGAGGATCGGTACTGACACAGCAGGGAGCACACCGTGAGGGAGGGGCGAGCCAGTGCCTACTCCGCGAGCTTCATTGCAACGTCCCCTGAGTACTAGAGGAACATCCAGGAGGGACATGGTGCCCAGCGGTCTACTGACTCCCGCACCTCCATGAGGCCACCGCCTCCTCACTCGACGACAGACCCTAGCGAGGCCGAGAGTAGCAGGCATCCTCAGCCAGCAGAGAATAGTGGCAAGAGCTAGGCCACTATCATATGACTTGTACTTTTGCTTTCTTTTCATGATGATGTGTACCCAGTGAGGTACCCTTTTGTATAATGTACTTTTGATTGGCATTTTGGTCAAGATATATAGTAGAATGTCTTGCCTTTCTCCTTCCTGTGCTTGAGGATCACTTGGAAAAATAGATTAGTTAACTTTTCTGACTCAGCCCTTTGCTTACTAAGTGAGTCAGACTTCGTGATTTGTCAAGGGGCTGAGCCTTTATTCAAATAAGGCGTAAATGAAATAACAATAAAGATGCGATAGGCAAGCATGCAAAAGCTAGCAGGAAATTAAAAGACAAGTATGCAGTTAATGAATTCATGCAAATGAGAGGAGAATCATGTAACGGACCACACCGTTCAAACCCGTTAACACTATAACGAGCTTGACACGACTCCGTCTCCCACGATCGGGCCGAAGCCTCACAAGGGATATCAAACACATATGTCCGTGAAAATACAAAAGAACCACATTAAGCACATATATGATATGTTGCTCATACATGTCCATAAGAAAAGTACATACCAGGTTCCTTACATAATCAACATAAACATAAACACAGCCCGGGACAACCCCCAAGGCTCCACAAGTATGAACTTTACTCTGCTGGTGGTGACGGCCTGACTCCGCTATGAGGCTGGTCCGAACTACTAGAGGGACATGAATCCTCCTGCTCTCCCTCACCTGGAAGGAGAAGGGGTGAACCTCACAAGTCATCGGCTCAGTAGGGTAACTCCCCCAAGCCGAGAAAACACAATTAATATTAAAGCTGTAAATCATGTAAACACCTAAGTATGATACTACAGTTACAAATAAATAAACAACAACACACATCGAGTGTACAAGCTAAAGAAAGGGTACGCTGAACATGAGTCACGAGCACTGGTTCATGACACCAGTCACAGACTCGAACAAACAACATAAGTACACCTCTTAGTCTCACAGCCACAGATGAAAGGTCTAGCTGCCGCTCCACCTCAACAAGACAAGGACCGTGGAGACAAACCACACCACACCTACAAGCTACACAGCTGCAGGACCAAGCCTGACACCTTTAGGGGCTCCGTCTGAGAACCCTAAAGTGAGGCACTAGAACAGGACTAGCTGAGGACCAGTACGTCTACCAGTGTCTGTCCCTCAACCAAGAGCGCGCTACAAATGGCCGCACACCCACAAACACGAGCCATTGTCCCCTGTCGTCTTTCCCTCAATCGGACGTACTACTCAAACATAGGAGTGAGGGTGTCCAAGAACATGACACAAACCTCGATGGTACTCTCATACCGGGACAAGCCCTAAGCACCCGGTGCTAGGGTAACCGACTGTAGAGGTAACTATGGAAGGCGTAACACCTAACTTGCTATGCACACAAACCCACGCAAAATACTTCGATATTAATTACAATGTGGGTCTATACAACCCATATTGTCCCTACATTGTCTTGGTAACACAGCCCAAGCATTGTGGGACACAAACCAGACAAACTGGCCACAACTCACCAGAGCTCGGGTGGCCACTTTCTTAATCGCGTCCAGAACAGACGCCGCCATTACACATTGAAAACGCGTCAGACATAAAGGATGCTATTTAACTCTAAATCGCGTCGGGTGTAAGCGACGCGTTCACAAGAATGCGTCCACTATATCGGACGCCTTTCAGAGCTCAGGAATAAACCCCACAAACCCATCCGGAAATCATACCACCCAGTCCCATAGTCATGTAATGCTGAAAGTAAACATGTAGACGGGTTCCTACACATGCTCACTACCATACCCATGCAATTCCCACAAATAGAACCCCTATCCATGCACCACACAAACCATTCAACATGCAAATAGGGTAGAAACCATGGTAGAGTTCTCCTACCGATGAAGAGAGCACACTTCCGATGCTACCAACGGATTCCTCGCGCTCCGACGCCCGCCTTCATGCTGGAATTACACCGAACGACCTCCAATTGTACCAAAATCGCCCCAGCTTCTCTTTATAGCTGCAACAGCATCTTCCCCAGCTGAGTAGTGTGATTGCACTGTTCGGCCAGGGGAAGATACACTAAACAACACATAACCCAAATCGCGTTGCACATACCCGACGCGTTAATAAATGCGTCCGACGTTGCCGATGCAATTAAACCCCCGATGTCCTGCATGCGCCACGCGGCGCGCATGCAGCGACGGCCACATAACGGTGGTTCGATTTCGCATCCCATATAGCGATCACGATTAATATCTTATTGCATCAAGGATACCGAACGCGATAACCCCATGAGAATCGCGTCGTCTGTATGTGACGTGATCTCAAAGAGCCCGACGGAGCCCGAAATGAGCTAGGATGCCAAGCCCACCTACTTACCACCTGACCAAGAAAAGTTGTAAAAACACTCTTAGACCTCCATGGTCTAACAATGGCCACACACTGGCCTCTAGAACTCGGTAAACCTCGATCCGAACGTACCGGTTATTACAAATCAACTCAACAATTTTTTTAGCTTTTCGACATATCGATATTTTTTATTTTTAGAATATTCAATTTTTTGGGGTTTTGAAAGTACTCATTTTTTTTATTTTGAAAGTATTCATTTTTTTGGATTTTGAAAGTATTCAATTTTTTGGGGATTTTGAAATATTCAATTTTTTTGAATTTTGAATATTTGATGTTTTTGGGTTTTGAAAAGATTCAATCTTTTTGAATTTTGAAATATTTGATTTTTTTATTTTGAAAATAATTATTTTTTTATTTTGAAAATAGGCCGCAACCCGGCATAGTCTCTTCTTAAAAAAAAACATGCAGAACGAAGGGGATCTGCTCTAAGTGGAAAAATGTGGTACTCGGACATTTCAATTACTCAATCATCATCTAAAATTCATTAATGATTCTTAGGTGTGTTAAACATGGGTTGGACGTGCTTAAACATTGCCTTCACCCAAGGTAGCTTTGGCGATGTCCTCTTTAGTTGATCGTTGCCTTATCTTGACCCTGGGACATATCGATAAGGGAGAAGGAAAGTGTGATTTTAGAAAGTCTGCCAATGGTTTGGGTAACCGAGGAGACACTCATCCTCTTCCCTATACACATTGGGGTTCAGTTTTTGGCTTGTCACAGTTTTTATTAGCACACTTACGACCAGGTCCATTTGGATCTCTGCGGGGACTTTGCCACTCTTGACGTACTCTTTATTTATTGTTGCCTTGTTTTGGCTCTTTTGACTTTGAGTTGGCTTGTTTTCTTTACTTCTCCCCTTATTGGGCCATGACATCTACCCATTAAAGTGTCGGATAGATGCAAAGATCGATCCCACAGGTTCCCATCTCTATTAGCGGACCGGAAGGAAGAGAAACGGTAGTGTCCTAGACTCTTGGCTAAACATTGATCTTCTTTAGATTCCATGCTTCTAGTTCCTAAGGGTGGGCGCGTAAGTGTGTGGGTGTCGACACCTATGGTTAACTCACCAAAAATGAAGAATGAATTAAAAATGATGATGTTTTCATTTTAGGGTCCTTGTACCACATAAATCCGAACTCCTATCTGGGGTAGTACTTTTTAAGATAAAGCCCATTCTAAGGGTGGGAGGGTTCCTCACCCTCAGCGTTCACTAGCTTGTACGCTTTGCCTGGATATACTTCTTTAACTACGTACAACCCTTCCTAGTTTGGTTGGAGTTTTGAACGAGGACCACCGGGTTTTACAAAGATTCTTTTAATGACCATTTCACTGAATTTGAATTTTCTCTCAATTACTTTCTTTTGGTAAAAATGTGGGTCTATTTTGATATACTCTTGTGTGTTTTGCGGCGGCCAGACGCTTCTCATCTAAGAGCTCCAATTGTGCAAGGAGTGACTTACGTCGCTCATCGATTGACAGGTCCCTGTCAAGCTGGACTCTTAGTGAGGGGATGAGAATCTCGTATGGTACTACAACCTCCATTCCATAAGTGAGGGCGAATGGGGTTTGCCCTGTAGGAGTATGAATTGAAGTGCGGTAGGCCCATAGAGCTCTACAAACTTATCTGTCCAGTCCAAGAACTTATTAGCCTCACACGTCTTTTTAATGATTTTGATTAGAGTTTTATTTGTGGCCTCTGCTTGGCCATTGTCTTGCGGATAATAAGGAGATGAATCATGCAATGCAATTTTGTACCTATTGCAGAGGCCCTGAAGCTTCTAAGAGATAAATTGATGTCCATTGTCTGTGATGATGGTACTGGGGATGCCGAATCTAGTGATGATGTTCTTCATGATGAACTTGCATAGCATTATTTCCTTGACTTCCACATAAGCTTCCACCTACTTGGTGAAGTACTCTGTTGCAGTGAGTATGTATGATTTCGACTTATTTTGGGAGTTAGAGTCACCAAGGAGACCAATGATGTCGAAGGCCCATATAGAGAAAGGTCATGGGGAGGATATAGGGTGGAGTGTAGAGGATGGAGAATGAATTTTGTTGGCATGCAGTTGGCACTTGACACACCGACGAACATAGATTGAGTAATCCTCCTCTAAAGTGGGCTAGTAAAAGCCTTGCCTAAGGATTTTCTTGGCAAGCATTTGGTAATTTACATGACCCCCACACACACCTGAATGAGCTTCCTCAACAACTTTCCATATTTCATCATCATCCAGACATCTTAGAAAAACTTCGGTGAGACCTCTTCTGTAGACCACATTGCCAACCATAGTGTACTTCTGGGACATTCTCTTTATGGCTCTTTTCTCTTTAGTAGTGGCTTCCTCAGGGTACACTGATCTTTACAATACCTTGCTATCTCATAAAACCATGGTTTCTCCTCATCATTCAACTCTTCTTCTAACTCTAATAACATGATTTCTTTCTTATTTTTCCTCTCAGCCTTCTTCAACATCTCCTCTTTAACCCATAGGAACACCGGATTTTGAACAGCTGGGATATGACATCATTCAATGTGAATGGTGTCAAAATCCCTAGGATAGGAAATATTGAGTGATGAAGCTAGAGTGGCAAGAGCATCTGCTAGAAGGTTTTGATGGCGAGGTACATGGACAAAGATAAGCTTGGAGAATAGCTTGGCATAGGCTGAGGCGAGTTCTTTGTAGGGCTTGAGCTTGGGATCATGTGTGCGGTACTTGGTGAGCACTTGGCGAAGAATTAGTTGACTATCACCTACAATTCGCAATTGGGTAACACCGTGGAAATGTGCGGCCTCAAGTCCGACCAGCAGAGCTTCATATTCAGCTATGTTATTAGTGACAGGGAATGCTAGCTAAAAATCCTGCGGAATGGTGACCCCTTCAGGTGATAGGAGAACAATCCCGATACCCTTACCATGAGAATTCAGAGCTCCATCAAAATGTAATGTCCACATAGGATCAGATTGGCTAAGGGACAATAGTTCCTCACTTGGAAACTCTGAATGGACATGATCAAAACGAGTGATAGGGTGATGAGTGAGATGTTCTGCTATGGCATAGCCTTTGATTGATTTTTTTCTAAATGTAGGTGATATCAAACTGAGAGAGAAAACTTTGCCATCGTGCTAGCCTATCAGTGAGAACAGATTTTTCTAGGAGGAATTTGATAGGATTCATGTAGGCGATAATGTGGACTTTGTGAGCAAGGAAGTAGTGCTTCAATTTCTGCACTACCCAGACAAGAGTGGCACATGTTTTCTCCATAGTACTTCTGCTCACAGGGGTTGAGAAGCTTAGACAAGTAGTAAGCTGCCCTTTCTTTACCTTCTTCATCCACTTGTGCTAGGACAACTCCTACAGAGTCTTCCAGGATAGATACATAAAGAATTAAAGGTTTGTTTGGAGTCAATGGCCTCAGGATAGAAGGATTAGCCAGATACTCCTTTAGTCCGTTAAAGGCTGCCTGACACTTCTCATCCCAATGGAATTTGACTCCTGGCTTAGTAAGGTCATAAAAGGGTCTGCACCTTTGTGAATGTTGGGAGACAAACTGGAAAATAATTTGTAACCTCTCAATTAATCCTCGAACTTCCTTCAAATTCTTGGAAGGTGGTATCTCTCTTATTGCCTTCGCCTTATTGGGATCAATCTCGATACCCCTCTTGCTCACAATGAACCCTAGAAGCTTACCCGATGACACACCAAATACACATTTTTTGGGGTTCATTTTCCATTGAAATTCTCTTGACCTTTGTAAGACCTTAGTTAGAACTCCAAAATCTTAAACTTCACCACCAAGTCATCCACATACACCTCAATATAGATGTGAATCATGTCATGAAAGTTGGCCATCATTGCTCTTTGGTAAGTAGCTCCAGCATTTTTAAGTCTAAATGGCATGACCACGTAGCAATAGGTGCCCTAAGGTGTAGTGAACGACGTCTTCTCTTAGTCTTCCTCAGCTAGCTTGATTTGATTGTACCCTCAGAAGCCATCCATGAAGGAGAGGGTTTCGTACCCGGTCGTATTATCAATAAGCACTTCAATGTGAGGCAAGGGAAAATCATCTTTTGGACATGTGCAGTTAAGGTCCCAGAAGTCAATGCAAATTCTAACTCTTCCGTCCTTTTTCATGACTGGGACAATGTTTGCCACCCAATTAGGATACAATATGACTCAAATGAACTTGCGTTTGTGGAGCTTGTCGACCTCATCTTTCATTTTCAAAGCCATTTAAGGGTGGAAACGTCTTAACCAATGCTTAATGGTGACGGACCCCGGCTTAAGTGTAAGGTGATGTTCAACAAGTGTGGGGTCCAGTCCTGGCATATCCTCGTAGCTCCAAGCAAACATGTCCTTATATTCTCTGAGAACCTCAATGATTGCCTCCTCTTCAGCTGGTGACAAGTTACTGCTTATGAGGACAGTCTTAGGGTTTTCCTCGGTTCCCAGATTAATTTCCTTGGTTGTTTCCTCTACTGCAGCTGATGATTCATCAAATCTTCTAACTCCACTCGTGAACACGTCAGTCTCGTCCTCAAATTCTTCATCCCCTTCTTCAATTGGGTCATTGTCATCCATGATCTCATAGACTCCAAACCCATCATCAATAAAGCACAATGACTCCTCACATTCCATATCCGGCAACAGCAAGGGTTCTTCAATAAACTCCAAAATTGCTAGACATGCCTTGCACCTACAGGCTAGATTGGCTAAGAAGCGATGATGAAGCCTCTTACCCTTAGACTTCTTCTTCGATACTACCCCCAGACTTTGACTAACCTGACCTAAACTTTCACTACAACTAATAGAATCTACAACAACAGGTGAAGGAGGAGGAAAAGTAGTAAAAGAAGGTCATTGCGTGGAAGGAAAGAGGAGGTCGATCATTGGACTGGGGAGGAGTGGTCCGTAGGTTGGGGCACACTCGGAGGAAAGGTAAGAAGTCTCCTCGATGGAGACGATTGAATCAGCCATTGGAAAATTGGCATTTTTTATTTCCAATATTATTCAAATTCTTATGGTTTTGTTTATCATGAAAAGAGACTGAGGTGAGATTGCAAGCTTAGAGAGTTGGGAGATGAGCATGTGCGCGGTTGGAGGGAGATCATTGGGGAGAGGGAGTTGGAGGGTGAGCGTCTGCTCAGAGGAGTGCAGGGAGATTGTGAAGTGGGGCGTCGGTGCCCGAAGGATGCTAAGGGAAAAGAAGAGAGGCCACATGGTGGTCTGAAGGAAAGTGGGTGTGATGCCCAAAGAAAAGAGGCAAGCCCAGAGTCTGTCTACCATAAAGCCTTCTTCAAAAGGGATGTCAGGCTCCCTCTCGTCTGTCCAGTCATTGAGTAGCTGCCTCTTGCTTGTGGTTGCTGTTGGCTTCTCTAAGAGGTCATAAATCAGTGGCGGCCATTCTGAGTCCGTCAGCATGAAGAGTCGACTAAGAGATATAGAAATGTCATTCATGTCGAACCAGCGGTACCATTCACACTCAGGGTCGCCCATTTTTCTCAATTTCTGGGGCCTGAGGTCTTCTAGAGCTTTATATGTGGCCAGGGGTGCAATATGACGTGCAAACTGACGAGTGTGCATGTCTTGACATGAAAGTTCAGATGTGATGACTAAAGTGTGTTGTTCATCCCCTGTCTGCAATGACCTCTTCTTAAAATGATGATAAAGAGACCATGTGAGTGGCTGTTTGTCAGTCTTCATGGTTGACATCATTGTGGCCCAAGGTTTGGCTGACACTGCCCTCTTCTCATAGTCTTCTTTGCCTGACTTGTATCCTAGTCCTGCCCTGGGTCTTGTCTTCCTGTTTGACACTGCCCTGGTCCTTCCTTGTAGATGTACTCCCAACCCTCTACCCGGCTAGTACCCCATTTTCAGCATAATTTGTCAGCCCTTGTCAGTCATTATTTTGCTCCTTTTCTGTGCAGTAGTTGATGGTGTGGTTGATGGTGTAGTTGGTGATGAATGTACTGGGCTTTGTTGTACGTCGTACATGTCGAGCACCAACATGAGCAGCTGATTGCTTGGCCATATTGAAGGGATAGGATTATCAGTCATGGAGTCCACTTCTAACATCATTGGGCTGCTTGTGACCTTGACAACCCATCCCTTGTATGGAAATTTCAGACATTGATGAACAGTAGAGGTGTCAACGCCAAGTGCTTGGATATATGGCCTACCCAATATCATTCGGAAACTTGGGTTCATGTCCAGAATATGGAAATCTATTTCAATGATAGAGGGGCCCAAACCCACCTTTAATGTGACCACTCTTTTTGGAGGCCTACTAGTGTTGTCGTAGGTAGTGACAGTGATGGAGGAGGGCCTTACTGCCTGTAATGTTACCCCACACAAGTTTAATGTGTCTAAAGAGACCACATTAATGGAAGCTCCAGTGTCCACTAAGCATTGAGACACGTAGGTTCCGTTAACTTTGACGGTTAAGCACAAAGCATACCACTGAGATTCCACGGGTGCTAGCTCATGTTCGTGGAACTCTATGGCCGAATGTTGACTCGTGGGGGTCAAGACTGAGCTAATCTGGGTGACTGGCATGTCTTCATTCACCACCACCTTCTATAGGTACTGCATGAGGGCTTCTTGATGTACCAGTGACCTTTTAATCAGTTCCAGAATAGAGATCCTAGCTGGCATTTTATCTAAGTGCTTGAGCAGATCATACTGAGTCCTCGGGATGGACTCTTCAGCTGGGGCTTCTTCCTCTTACTGCTATTGGGGTGCTTGATCCTGCTACTGAGGGAATATTCTATTGAATATGTGCCCACTCTAGAGCACCAATGTTTCCTCAATTTCATCTCCCGTTATATGTACTTTTCGGATCAAGGGTTTAGCTGACACATTAGAAGCCGGATGAATGGTGGAGTGTTTGGTGTTGAACATTTGGTGTGGCAGTTGAATGTTCACCACATTCGGGGATGGCATGTAGAAGGTGGATGGTATAGGACTTAATGGAGGGGTAGTGGTGCGTAGGAATAGAGCTTGCAGGTTAGGGGTGATAAGGGGAGCGGTTGGTGGTGTGCGGAGAAGAGGGGAATTGGACTGGGAGGGTTGTGAGATGGTGGTGGAGGGTTGACGTATGAGTGGGCGATCGGGTTGTGGTGATATGGCGGTTGGGTTGCATAGAAATGGAGCTTGTGGGTTAGGGGGTTGTGATGTGGAGGTTATGGGTGGTTGATGGATGAGCAGTTGGCTTGGTTGTGGTGGACGTGGTACGGTGTTTATAGGGATGCGGAGAAAAGACGATAGTGGATTAAAAGGTGTAAGTGTGCATATGAAGGGAGGTAATGTGTAGGTGGAATGCGGTGTGGTGGTAGGTGGTGCTTCCATATGCCTACCAATCCTTCTATCTTCTTGGGGAGATGATCTGATGGCATTCACTTGATGATTTGGGGGTGCTCTGGGAGTGGGTTCTGCACAATGCCCATGTTGGGCTATTGCATAGGAGCTTGGGGTTGTTGTGCAGGTTGCTAGTGCTGTTGTTGTTGCTGCTGTGGCTGTAGTTGCTGAATGTTCTGCCTGGGTGGTCTCCTTGCCTTCATCTCGTTGATGTACTTCCTCATTTCCTCCTAATTAATCCCTCCATTATCATTCAAATCATAAATGTAATCCTTGAAGTGGAAACAAGCCTCTAGTGTATGTCCTGGTCCCCTATGGAATGCACAATAACGAGAGGTATTAACATTGGGTGGCCATTATAGTCGTTCCCTCGGTAGAGTGAGTGCATTGGAGGCCATGAGAGCATTAAATATGTCAGGGAGAGTCTCTGACAGTGGAGGGTATTGGCCTCTTCTTGGGCCAGGGTGTCTTCTAGGCTGCTGGGGGTCATAATTGCCCGGTGGAGTTACTTGGTTATATTGTTGGGGACGTTGAGGAGGTGGTGACTGCTGTTGATATTATGGTGGAGCTTGACGATACTGAGGTGGTGGAGCTTGTTGATATTGTTGGGATTGTTGTGGAGGCTGAGGCTGTTGAGGGGTTCTCAACATAGGAGGGTTACTGGGCCTAAACTGTGGCTGTTGTTGTTGGAATTGTGGTTGTTGAGGCCTTGGGTTGGAGTTTGGGCAATACGGAGTGGAGTTTGGGTTGCCCATAGCACTCACTTGCTCATTATTAATAACCCCCTCAGTCTTCGGACCACCAATTTGGGGATTGCCATTTATTCTTCTTTACTGTTCTGGCTTTTGGCTCAAACATAGCCATGATGGGAGAGTCTTTCAATTGAGTTTGGATGTATCTAGCTCTCTCATACAACTCTTCCATTGTTGTCAACTTATTCATAGCCAAATGTGTCTGAACTGAGGTGTAGTATTTGTAGTGATCATCTTCACTTGTTCAGGCTCCGACAATGGATCCCTTAACCTTTCAGCCATTGCTTTCCACCTATCAGCATAGTGTGAAAAGTCCTTCTCCACCTTCATTTTTCAGCCATTAAGTCAATGATGGATAAGGAGGGACCAACCTGATCTCTGTACCTTTGCAAGAACTTTCTTTGCACAGCTTCGAAATCTTCAGCATCAAATGGTTCCAAAGAATAGAACCACTCTAGGGCAGGACCATCTAGAGATCTTCTGAATAAAAAGCCAGGGATCTATTATCATTCTGCCAAGAAGACAATTCGTACATGAATTATTTGATGTGTACAAAGGGGTTGCCATTGTAGCGGCTGTAGATAGGCAGCTCGAAGGGGGGAAGGTGGAAGACTGGCATGGAAGGAAGGGCCAGTTCTAGAGATTCTTTGGGTGCAGACACCCTCTTAAGGTCTTGCTCCAACCTACTCACCTTTGCCAAGAGTGCTTGGGTGAGTTGATTGGATGGTTGTTTGTGAGGCACCCCAAAAGAATGAGGTTGAGGTGCACTCACCTGGACAGAGTGGTGGCAGTGAGGTGTGCCAGTGGGCGCAGAAGGATGGGCTGGAGCCCAAGGTGGGTAAGTGGGCCTTGCCGCGGAGGGCTTGGCCGAACAAAGGAGGGCCTCTCAATAGGACTTTGGGGGCATGAGTGAATGATTGAGTTGGATCGCGAGGGGGCAAGGGAGGCTCAGACCGTCAGGTCTCGAGTAGTTTCAAGGTGGAATAGCACCCGTGTTTGGGTGAAGGAACTGAACAGGTTCGGGGTAGATTTCCCCTTCAAAGCATTTTGGACCTCCCGAAGTTGGGAGGGTTGGAGGTTGTTAAGGAGATCCACTAGTTGGGACAAATTGACTGAGGCAGAGGTATTTCCAGTAGCATGCCTCAAAGAGTGATGGGGAGACTCAACTTGATTAGAATCCACTGCATTAACTTGCGGATTAGATTGATCATTATATGATTCATTATGGAGTTGTGCAAATTTGTCATTGGAATTATAGGTCTCATCATACACCTCATCTTGGTAACCCATATCTTCGTATTCAGCCATTCCAATTGATTTTCCTGAAGGTAGCAACATGATATTTAGCACACAATGTTTACTAACAACCATCTACTCAAACAAGTTTGAGAGAAGAAGTTAATAGCTTTTAATCAAACACTTGGGGGCAATTCAATTATTTCAGTATGGTTCATTATGGATTTTATTGCAATGTTTCACTCCATTATGGGTAGGAACCTAGATGGGTATAAGGAGAACTTCGGGTTGACTAAGCACTCTCCCTCTCAATGATAGGATTTTCTAACTCGGGTCTCCGGTGTGGTACAACCTACTCGGTCCACCGTGAGGGAATGCATGGGGTACGAAGACTTACGGAGGTCCCAATGAGGATTTTCTAGTCCAATGAGACGAAATACCAATGGAGAGATTGTCCTCACCAAGAGAGGTGTTTGGTTCCTAGGATAAGGAGGGAAGGAGGTCCCTCGTCCGAGTATGCCCTATAAATGCAAATAACAATGCAAAAATGATAGAAGATCAGGCGTTATGTGAATAGACAGAAGCGCGACAAGTTTAGTCATCGTGCTTCAGAGTGAATCGCGATCGTTCAATCCGTCGTGGATATGATAGCTCGCGGAAGCTGTAAGGGCCACGACAACTCCCTCCGGTACGTCTGTCTTAGAATTGCAACAGGTCAAGCCATTGCAGATCAATAAAAAATGCGACGTCTGAACGCGTCGCGATTTCAAAAGCAACCGAGATTTCAAATAAAGAGCAGTAAATCACACAAGCATGCTATAGGGCCAACCAATTGGAGAAAGAAGACTCAACTTATGATGCTTTCTTCAAGTGAAAGTAAGTAAAAGGGGAAGGGAGAAATATGATGATTTTTTTAAATTAAAATTTATGGGATAAAACACAAACACAACTTGGTAATCACGATGATTCTAAAAGGGGTACCGTGTGGGGTACGAGGGAAGGAGAATTGTATCGTGTGGGGTACGAAGGGAGTGACACATGTGGGTGTCGAAGGGAGGGGCACATGTGGGTGCTGAAGGAGTGGTAACCAAAACTAAAATAAAAGGAGTCCCACCGTGATCACTAATTTGTGAGAACGCTTAATACGCCACAAAGAAATAATTAAAAATAAAAAGAATTTTTAAATAATAATTGAAAGATGGAATAGAAAGAGGTGCAAGAGAAATAGGAGTACTTGTGTGCACTTAGATGGACTGTGATCGCCAGGTACTCGAGGGTACCGAAGGAGAGAGCGAAGGAGGAATTACTTACCTTCACCCAAAGATCGCGGGAGTTAAAGGGGTGGCTTGACTCTTACTTCTCCAATCAGCCGGCTGGCGAAGAAGACTTTAGCTTGTTGGTTACCTTGCAAAAAAGATCAAACAAACAAGTGAAAGAAAAGGATTAGGCCAAGTTGTGCAGAATCAAATTCAAAAGAAGTGAAGAGAAAATTGCATGCATGGGCTTGAACACACCTTGTGGTGGTGGTGTAAAACCCCTAAAGAGTATAGGTGTGAGATAAATGAAGTAAGTGTGTGAACTATTGTGATGTGAAGATGATATGCACTAAGATATGAAGCAAAAGAACAAAAGAAAAGAAGAAAAATCTAATTGAGAGAAGCCTAGGCGCAGTAGTGATGGCTGAAGAGGAAGAAGACTCCTCCTTGCTCCAAAGGTGCTTGAAAGACGAATCAAGACTCCCCCAATTAAAGCAAAGCTTGAGGGGGAAGGTCCTTCTCTTCAAAGCTTCGGGGTATAGCTCTTCAACGCAGTAGGGCTTCGCCTATGATCTTGGACTGTCTCCTCAAAATAATGGCCACGGTGGTCTTTTATAGGGATAAAATTTAAATCGCGATGGAAATAGTGGTCGCCTATTAAGGTGAATCACGACCGATAAAAGCGTCGCGTTTAAAAAACATTCCATACTTCGACTGGGTCTTTCCAAACTTCAATTATACTAGTTATCAAAATCACGACGACATAGTTTGACGAGTTTCTAACACTTCCAATATTGATTAAATTCTTGCCAAATTAATAAAAGGAAATATTGAACCGCGGCGACAAGAGCTGTCGCATTTTAAAAAGAATCGATCTTCTAATAGGAATCGATCTTTTGAATAACGGAAGGTCAGAAATGCGACGACCTGAGTGGACGCGTTTATAATTAGCAACAAAATCTTTCTAAAAACCATTTTGAAAATTGCCAAAAATCGAATATGGAAATTATTAAGCGCGACGACTCAATAGGACGCGATTATAAAACATAACATAAGTCGAAATAGGAACCTAATATGCGACGGCTTGACCCGTCACGGATCAACTTCCTAAACCGTGACCACTATGTCTGTCGCGATTCAACTTGTGCACAGAGGACCACCGAAACCCCTTGAAAATTTTCTAAAAATCCTATAAAAATCCAGAAAAATAAGGAAATCACTCAAATGATTAATTGAGGAGAAAAACTTTGAGGCATTGCAGTATAACATGAAATCTACTCAATATGCTGTCGAAATTGGCTTGTCTACAGAGACGTATAAAGAAGTGTCACAGGTTGGTAACTCAGAGCATGAAGAGTACAATGGCAACAAGCAATATCAGAGTTGTTTTGTATACTAAATGATGTAAATGTCCTATATAGGTCCATTATGGCACCGAGGCGACGCTGTGTTGAGGAGGTTGCTAAGAAGGCACCTTAGCAGGAGCCTTAAGATGCCCCGCCACCACAGTAGGTGCCGCTTGGACCGTAGGACGAGCACAGTGGTGTTGCGCCACCACCACCCCCTCCTCGAGTTGTACCAGAGATTGACTGGACTCGTTTCCTTGAGGGGATGGCACGGTTGGTTGCCCAGCATCATGACGCTCTAGCACCTTAGGGAGGTCACGCGAGGGTGTTGAGGGAGTTTCTATATTTTGAGCCTCCCCAGTTTGAGGGGCAGCCAGACCCTGACGTAGCCCGATCATAGTTAGATGTTGTGGAGCGGACCTTCTGTTCCATGGAGTGTGAGTGGAGGAGAGGGTTCTGTTGGCGAGCTACCAGCTATAGAGCTAGACACTGGCTTGGTGGACTTCGGAGTAGGAGACCACTTTTTAGTCTCGCCCACTCAAGCAGATCACTTGGCAAGAGTTTGTTATAGTTTTGAGAGAGCCTTCTACGGCTCTGCCCCTCTTATGTCAGGACAGAGAGGTTGTGCCAGTTCTTAGACTTGGCACAGGGTGAGGTGACAATGGTCCATTGCATAGCTAGATTTGTAGAGTTGGGGCGCTATGCTCCACAGATTATGGCAGATGAGAGCCTTAGGACCCAACAGTTTGTGAGAGGACTGAGGCCAGAGCTCAGGCAGGCACTGATAGTTGCACGTGTCACTAACTTGGACGTAGCCTATCAGACAATGGCAGCTTTAGAGGCTGACACTTTGTGGACCCGTGAGAAGGTTAGAGTTGTCTAAAGGCAAAGGGGGTCTGTCTTAGCAGAGGCAGCAATAGAGTACTTCTCAGTAGGCTCCAAAGACTACGACTTTGTTTGCGTCTTCCTCCTTGGGGACGTCTTTGATGTTGGAGTCTAGGATGAGGTTTCGTCATGACAGGAGGCAGTTAGAGTGGAGGTAGTTTTCAGTGGAGAGTGTCCAGCAGCCTACTGGGCAGCCATCGCAACAGGGCCAATGCTCTTTTGCTAGCAGGTGTTACCGATGTGACTAGCTAGGTCACATGGCACAGGATTGCCCCCTCTTACCTTGAGACCCACAACAACAGAGTCAGCCTTAGTTCCACACTCAACAATAGTAGGTTCCTATGCAGTAGCATCAGCAGACTTCGAGTTCAGGAAGACAGAGGATCAGGGGTCGTGTCATGGATATGACTAGAGCAGAGGTCGAGGCAGCTCAATTAGTGGAAGCTACCATTATTATTTTTGGCTGTGTAGCTAGAGTGTTATTTGATTACGGTGCTTCCCACTCTTTTATTGCTGAGAGTTTTTAGATTCCCTTGAGGAGCTGGACATGGGAGTGACCAGTGACCTTGTTGTTGAACTACCGACAGGGGACTTTGTGGTTACCTCGTACTGTGTTGAGGAGGTACCATTGCAGATTCAAGGTCAGAGTTCACCATCTTGTTTGTTTGCTATGCAGTTATAGGATTTTGATGTGATATTGGGTATGGACTAGCTTGGGCAATATGGTGCAGTGGTAGATTGCAGGAAGAAGAGGGTATACTTTCAGATACATGAGGGCCTGTCTTCTACTTCCAGGGTATTGTACCTCTTTCTTCTCGATTTTTGATTCCTGCTTTGAGGGCACAGAGGTTGTTGGCTTCTGAGTGCCAAGGTTTTCTTGCTACAGCTGTACTTGCTGACCAGACACCTCGTGGTGTGGAAGCCATCCCAGTAGTCTATGAGTTTTTGGACGTCTTTCCAGATGAGCTACCTGGTCTACCACCAGTTTGAGAGATCGAGTTTACTATTGAGCTTGTTCCTAACACTGCACCTTTTGCACAGGCACCGTACCGCATGGCACCAACATAATTATGGGAATTGAAGAGACAGTTGGAGAAGTTGTTGGAGAAAGGCTACATTCTCCCTAGCTTTTCTCTCTGGGGATCTCCAATATTATTTGTGAAGAAGAAGGATGGTAGCCTGCGATTGTCTATTGATTATAAGAAGTTGAATCAAGTGACCATCAAGAATAGGTATCATTTATCTAGGATTGATGATCTCTTTAATCAGCTTTAGTCGGCTTGAGTTTTCTTTAGGATCGACTTGAGGTCAGACTACTATCAGTTGCAGATAAGAGATTCATATGTGGAGAGGACAACCTTCAGAACCAGATATGGGAACTTTGAGTTCTTGGTGATGCCATTTGGGCTCACCAATCCGCCAATGGCCTTTATGGATCTGATGCATAGGGTGTTCCACCAGTTTGTCGTGGTATTTGTTGACGACATTCTGGTGTACTCTACTTCAGAGGAGGAGCACGCCCAACACCTGAGGATAGTGTTGCAGACTCTGCGATAGCACCAATTGTATGTCAAGCTCAGTAAGTGTGAGTTTGGATGCAGCAGATTCACTTTTTGGGACACGTGATCTCAAGTGAGGGAGTCTTTATGAATCTGGTGAAGGTTGAGGCAATTTTACAGTGAGAGAAACCTTGCACAGTGATAGAGATACACAATTTTCTAGGCTTGGTTGGTTACTACCCTAGGTTTATTAGAGATTTTTCACATATCATTGCACCCATGACTCGTTTGACGAGGAAGGGAGTACCGTTTGAGTGGTTGGAGCAGTGTGATTAGAGCTTCCTATAGTTGACGCGACTGCTTACGTCGGCTCCAATCTTGGGGTTACCTTCAGGCATAGAGGGTTTTGAGGTCTGCACAGATGCTTCTAGAGTTGGTTTGGGAGCAGTTTTGATGCAGCATGGTAGAGTGGTGGCTTATGCGTCGCGTCAGCTAAAGCCCTATGAGGAGAGCTACCCCACCCATGACCTGGAGCTAGCAGCTGTGGTTTTTGCTTTGAGGATCTGGCGTCACTATTTGTACAGAGTGAGCTTTGTAGTTTGTACCGATCACTAGAGCCTGCGGTATGTCTTTTCACAGAGGGGCTTAAATATGAGGCAGCGACGCTAGATGGAGTATCTGAAGGACTATGATTTCAATATTGAGTATCAGCCTGGGAAGGCTAATGTAGTTGCAGATGCACTGAGTAGGAAGGCACATATCAGCTATCTCATGTTGAGAGAGTGGCAGTTGTGGCAGTCTATAGCTGAGGGGTCCTTCAGAGTCTCCACCAGGCAACAACAGTGTTTGCTAGGCAGTTTGTTAGTTGCTCCAGCCATTGTCTGGTAGGTTATAGAGGCTTAGTAGGCAGATCCTAAGTTGCACAGAGTGTCACTACTCCCAGAGGTTGAGTTACATGATGACAGTACTATCAGGTTTTAAGACAGACTCTACGTGCCGGTTGAGGAGTCTATCAGGAGAGCAGTGTTGTAGGAGGCACATGGGTCCCAGTACTCGATTCATCTAGAGTCAACCAAGATGTACCACAGATTGAGATGACAGTTTTGGTGGTCGAGGATGAAGAGAGACATAGCTGCTTTTGTTGCTAGGTGTTTGGTCTGTCAGCAGGTGAAGGTCGAGCACCAGCGCCCTGGAGGGCTTGTTCAGCCACTAGAGATTCCCATGTAAAGTGGGACCATGTGACGACAAATTTTGTGTGTGGACTGCCGAGGACATCAGGAGGTTATGACAATATTTGGATGATTGCTGATAGATTGATGAAGACTGCCAGGTTCTTGCCCATTAGAGCTGACTGGGGTGTGAGTATGTTAGCCAGATTGTATGTAGAGCAGATAGTTCCTTTTGCATGGGGTGCTGATCTCTATTGTGTCAGATAGAGATCCTCGCTTCACTTCTACATTCTGGCACAACTTTTAAAGAGCTTTAAGGACAGAGCTGGCGTTTAGTTCTGCCTACCACCCACAGACAGATGAACAGTCGGGGTAGACTATTCAGACTTTGGAGGACATGCTGTGAGCCTGTTGTTTGGAGTGGTAGGGATTGTGGGCAGCTAACTTGCCATTGGTTGAGTTTGCTTATAATAACAGTTATCATTCCAGCATCGGCATGGCACCCTAAGAGGCTCTATATGGACGACCATGTCGTACTCCTCTTGATTGGTTTGAGGTTGGTGAGTGTGTTGTCACCGGGCTAGAGTTGGTTCAACAGTCAGTAGAGGTGGTGCAGCATGTCAGGTAGAGGCTTCAGACAACACAGAGCTGGTAGAAGAGTTATGCAGACCAGTGCAGGCGACTGGTGGAGTTTCAGGTGGGGGACCAAGTATTTGTTAGAGTGTCCCCTATGAAGGGGGTGATGAGGTTTGGTAGGTGTGGGAAGCTGAGTCCCTGCTATATCAAACCCTTCACCATCACTGAGCATATTGGAGGTCTAGTGTACTGGCTACAATTACCCTTAGAGTTGGCTGTGGTCCACGATGTGTTCCACATGTCGATGTTGTGACGATACCTTGCAGATGAGCCGCACGTTCTCCCAAGTTCAGAGTGGACTAAAGTGACACCAGTGTTGACAGTGCCAGAGTTTCCGCTATACATTGAGGATCACTAAGTTCAAAGGTTGAGGAACAAAGCAATTCTACTGGTACGTGTTGCATGGAAGCAACACTCGAGTGGCGAGTCAACCTGGGAGAGAGAGGACGAGATGCACGAGCAATTTCTGTACCTCTTTTGTGAGATGTGAGATCTCTTCCCCCTTGCTCTTGTTTGAATTTCGAGGACAAAATTCTTCGAGGGGGGGGGGAGGTTGTAAGCCTTTGGGCCTTATTGGACCCTTAATGGGCCTTTCGACAATAGTGCCTATTGTTGGCAATATCGATTGCCGTCAACCTTGTGTTGACGGTAGTAAAGTGTGTCGTCTAATGGGTGTTGGCGGCACAGGGTTGTGCCGTTAATAGTGTCTTATAGGCAATGGATGTTGCCATCTAACCTAGTTTCTAGAAGTTTTCGACTTCTGAACTCGATGATAATCTATGCTGCTGTCAAGTTAGAGTCCGTTTGGTTGACGACAACCGAGGTTGACGTCAACCTAGGCCGGGTTTGTTTTTATGTGGCGACCTGAGGCCTCCCATTACACCTCTTTTTCCCCTTCCACACCACCACCCTCACCTCTCTCCTACTCCACTACTTCCGACGACCGACGGGAGCCCATGGGGAGGTCGCGGTGCTCGTGACGGTTTTGGATCGGGCAAGGAGATGATTTTTTTTGGAATTTTTGGCATCTTGAGGTAGGGATCCTACCCCTAAACCCCCCTTGATCTTTCTATGAGAAAGAAATGCATGTGATTTGAGTGAAAATTAAGTTTTGGGGAGAGTTCTTTTGACGGTCCTCGTCGTACAAACCCATTAACCTAATAACAAGCTTGATTCGACTCCGCCTCCCGCCAACAAGCCAATGCCTCGCAAGGGATATCAACACACTTGTTCGTGGAAATATAAAAGAACACACTGAATATATATAAGATTGCACATCCCACACATATTTACATGAGAATTACATAGCCAAGTCTCAACAAAAGTCAAAGTATAAGTACAACAGCCTGGGGCATATCCGAGGCACAACAGAAAGGAAATTATACTACTGGAGGAGTAGACCCAAACTTGCTACTATGCGGCTCCGAACTAGAAGAAGGACGAGAACCCTCCCTACTCTCCTTCACCTAAAAGGAGTAGGGGTGAGCCTCACAAGTCACTGGCTCAGTAGAGAAACTCCCTCAAAAGTCGAAACAGTATTAACCACATATAAGCATAAGTAAAACATCCATTTAAACAATTAATGAAGCTATCTCAGCATGGTACTACTATTGCAATTAAATAACAAATCTATATTACTAACATGAATTAAACTTCCATAAATAAACAGAAAACCATGCTCAGAGGTACGAGCTAAAGTAGGGTAACACCAAACATGAGTCACGAAGACTGGTTCGTGACACCAGCTACTGACTCGGACAAGCAACATAGGTCTACCTCTTAGCCTCATAGCCAAGGACGAAAGGTCCAGCTACCGCTCTGTTGCCCAGATAGCAAGCCCAGAGGGGGGTGAATGGATTGCTAAAAATTCTTTTTACAATAATTCCTGTAAATAAACACACTTGACAAACAACAGTAAGATCGATAGTTAGAGTTAGTGTTAATCAAAACAAAGAGAACAATTACACGGACAACAAGAAATTTTATCCTGGTTCCAATCTCCTATGCCAAGGAGTCCTACATCCAGTTCCCAAGCAACCACTTGGGATTCCACTAAAAAAGGGTACAACCCCCCTTAAGGACACTTACACATCTAGCATCAGCTGGCCTTCTCTTCTCTACCAGAAGAGGGATCGCTCCACCTGATGCAACAGGTTTTCTCTTCACACCCGAAGACGAATACTCATAGAGAAATGAGTTGAAAGATAAAGGCCCCAAGACCAAGCTTATAATCATTGCTTGATCTGAGGCGAAGTCTGAGAGACACAAGATTATCACAAATGGACTCTCTCAGATCTACGCAAGCTCTCAAAGGCAATGCAATATTCTATGGAGAGCTAAGAGCTACATAAAGTTAGAATGGACGAGCTGGCTCTTGTTGTTCTTCAGGTGACTAAGATGTTCAAGCTTCTCAAAGGTTGTTCCTCAAGGAATGTCACTTGTGCTTGGAGTCATCAGTCTTCTTTGAAATAATTTGACCGTTGAAGTATCTGTTGTCTCATATCTTCATGCACGTTGGAGTATCTGGTCCAAAGTATGGAGCAGGTGAGCTTGCAGCCATTAATGCCCAGATTGACACATACACTCATGAGGAGAGATTGTTTGAATCTTCTATCCTCTTGTCAAGTTGACAAGTCCATCTTTGCAACGTATGTTTCTACCGGAAACCCTGCACACAATAAATATTGACACCTAGACAACTTATCTTTGTCTAAAATTTCAGTCAACATTAGTAGTCGTGCTGTATGAAGATACACCAGAAGGGAAATCCCATTCTGTCATAGTGAAAAGTGTGACTTTGTGTGTCGTAGGCAAGATAGGTAAAAGATATATCGTGCAGAGGTTTGTACTGTTACAATAAATGTTAGAGATCATGGCATACAACATGCTTTCGCGGGAAAACTTGAAATCCACAAAGATTTGAAATACATTTGAGTATCATGTGGAATGAAACTAAAGAACGTTTAAAAATGATTTAAATGAGAATGTTTGACAGTTGTCTTAAATGTAATCATTAATAGAGGGTTGATGTATTTAGACAGGCTATACCCAGAGAGAGCCGATGTTGATATTAAATCAATGATATAATCATAAGTCAAGTGAGAATGTAATCCATATTGAAATCAAGTCGATGTGAGCATAATCCATGTATTAATGAAATTGATGTTCTGTACAAAGTCGTTGTTTAACTGAAGTCAATGTACTGATGAAATCATTGTTTGAAACGAAGTCGATATAAACATGAAGTTGATGTTTCATATGAAGTAGTTGTTCTACTGAAATCGTTGTTTAAGTGAAGTCGTTGTAGAGATGAAATCGTTGTTTCATATGAAGTAGATGTTTGAGTGAAATCGTTGTAGACATGAAGTCGTTGTTCTACCGAAATCGATGTTTAAGTAAAACGAAGTCGATGAAGCATCCAAATTGTTGTTTAAGTGAGACGAAATTGTTGTAGCAATCAAATCGTTGTTTAAGTGAGATGAAATCATTATAGCAACCAAATCGTTGTTTAAGTGAAGAAAAATCGTTGTTGCGATGAAATCGATGTTGAAGCTATGAAGTCGTTGTAGCAACCAAGTCGATGTTTAAGTGAAACGAAATCGATGTTTCTATGAAGTCGTTGTAGCGACACAGTCGATGTTCAAGTAAGATGAAATCGATGTTTCTATGAAATCGTTGTAACAATGAAGTCGATGTTTAGGTAAGACGGAATCAATGTTCTAGCTATGAAGTCGTTGTAAGACCGAAATCGTTGTTTTACTTATGAAATCGATGTTAGGATGAAATCAATGTGTACTCAGGAAGTTGTTGTTTAAGTGAAACCGATGTAGGGATGAAATCGATGTTAGGATGAAATCGATGTTCTTCTAAAGAAATCGTTGTTCTATCAAAGAAGTCGATGTGTACTTAGACAAAACATATGCATTGAACTTCAGATAGCAGTGTGTGTAGACAACTTACAGATATTGCTTGAATTACTGCCTGTGGATAAACTTAAGAAACTATTCTTAGAAAGTACTTTTCAAGGTTTTGTTAATGACCAAAAATATATATAATTAATAATAAATTACTTGGAGATGGACTGATGATCACGCTCCACCTCAACAGAGTCAACAAACTGTGGAGACCAAACCACACCACAACTGCAGACCACATCACTGCAGCTCCATGCCTGGCACCTTTAAGGACTCTGGCCCAAGCTCTCTAAAGTGAGGCACTGGAAAACAGAGCTAGCTGGGGACCAATACGTCTACTGGTGTCCGTCCCCCAACCAAGAGCGCGCTACACAACCACAACACATGAGTCACTGTCCCATTGTCTTCTTTCCCTTAGCCGGATGTACAACTCAAACAAAGGAGTGAGGGTGTCTAGGAAGACGACACAGACCTCGACGGTACACACACGTACGGAACAAACCCCGAGCACCACGTGCCTGGCTCACAAAGAACCTGGGGTACCCGACTCGAGAGGTAACCACGGAAGGTGTTAAACAACCCAACTTGCCATGTACACTCCTCCATGCAAGCTTGACATTCTTAATCACAATGCGTGCCGAAGCACCGCTTTCATGCATTAAATAATTTAAACAACAACGCATATCCATCATACAACTGAAAATAGACAAACTGCCCACAAAAGCGGACAACTCGGGTGGATACTTTTTAAAACGTGTCGAACACAGATGATGCATTTTAAACACATAATCACGACAGAGGAAAGCATCGCCTTTAAAACCTGAATAGCAACTGGACAGGTCGTCGCATTCAAAATGTGACGTCTGGGTCCGTCGCCTTTCAAACCATGATTTCCATCACAACCTCAGCTCTGAAAATCACTCAAACCACCCTGTACATCCATAGAACTCATGCTCTTGCATTCATATAAATACCCACACATGCTTTCTACTCACTATATCCATTCCCATACATTAAACACCTCAATCACGAACCAAACAATCCAAAAGAGAGAAGAATTCCCCTACCACACGAAGTACACAAAGAACAGCACTGCCTTGGCGTTTCTCGCACTCCGAACAACCTCTTCGTGACAGTAGCACGCCAAACCGCATGCCACAAATGCTGATTCGTCTGAAAATCCCACAACAAACCCTCCCTCGGCCCAAATAGTGTTTCTTGCACTGTTTGGCCAGGGCTCGGCCAACACCACAACATAGTCTAAATCGCGATGGGGTGCGCGGTCGTGTTTAAATCACGAAGCACAAAGTCATCACTATTAAACCTGACGTCCCTGCATGCGCCACATGGCGCGCATGCAGCCACGCACACCGCAAAGTGGCCTGTAAATCGTGATGGCACACGTGGTCGTGTTTCTACAAAATGTGACGCGTGTCTTGGTCGCATTTACAGAAAGTGCACTAGAGGTCTGTTGGGCTCAGATTTCTGACCCTCAACCCCTCACAACCTACTCAAGCAACAACAATACAACTAATAGGCCATACATTTGCCACCATAAACGACGTTCCGAAAGTTTACGATGTTATAGTTCTTCCATGCCGAGAATTTGAGGGTGTGTTGCTCGATCTAAGCATTGGATCTGTGTTTTCCGATATCATTATGGTGTTATCATATGAGGGAAAGCATTTCTGTAAGACCCTCAAAATTTATTTACATTGTGTTTATTTAACTTTATGCATAATATAAGTATTTAGTTCCTCATGTGCGTATGCATGTATATATATGTATGTACATGTATATATTTATTTCTGTGAATATAAGTACTTAGTTAATTCTGTACATATTGTACTTATTTAAATCCTATGTGTATTGTATTTAAATAATGTTGTGTATATAGTATCTAATTATTGATGTGCATATTATATTTATTTACTCCATACATATTGTATGTAATTATGTTGTGTACATATATATATATATATGCATATTTATTCTGCACATATGTTATCTATTTATTTTCTGTGCACATTAAGTTGTTTATGATATATAAGTATAGCTCTTTTGAGGTATTTCTATGTTCTGGCTGAAATGCCAGTTGACGTCAACACAAATTGACGTTAATTGCATGTTGACGGCAACATGCATGTCGTTGACTGCATGGCCAGGAGAGGTTGACGTCCAGATTGATGGACACTTACTCCCTGTTAGCGGCAGAAATGTTGACGTCTATTTCCCAATTTTATTGCGATTTCAGATTTGGAAATGGCTGTGTTTCCTCCGGTTCTTGTTTAGGAAACCTATCCTTATTGGTAGGAACCCTAACCTAATGCATACCCCGACCCCTTTAGTCTATAAAACACCCAGATTTAGGTGAGGGTAGGTCTTTTTGCTCTTGTGAAAACCCTAAGGCTTCTGTGAGAAAAGCTGTTCTTTGGCGAGCTTGATCCGGCGATTGGAGGAGTCTTCTGGCGATCTGCATCGACTAGGAGATAGTCCAATCATAGAGGAAGCTTCCCCGACTCCGATGTGCAGCCTACATCGACACAAAGACCGGATCTGAAGTAGTTTTGGGCACCTTCTTGGCTTGGCTGAGGAGGGCATCTTCGGATAAATTAGACCTTTGTAGAATTTTTATAAGGTAAGTGATCTAGGGATTACATCCCTGCCCATATCCTTTAGGTCTTAGGTATTTTTCTAGATTTGTATTCGAGTCCTGGAACCCCATTTCTCATGTATTTTGTGTTCAGTCTGCACTTCTGCAGAAAAAGGTTGGCGGCCACTTGTGTGCTGCCAAGTTCTTGTATTAGCGGCAACATCGTCTGTCGTTAACCCATGTTGGCAGCAACCCCTGTGCCGCCAAGTTCTTCAAGTTCTACAGAATGGCTGATTTGATCTCTGTGGCATGTTTGTCAGAATTATGAGTGTATATGTATGCTGTAAAATTTATATATGGTCAAGTACAGTCTATAGGTCATGTCATGAGAATATTTCGAATTTCTGTACATAGTGTTATTTATTGAAAATTTTGTATTAATGAGATAAGCATGATTTACCTATGTTTAATCCTAAATAATTAGATTTGTTGCATGTTAGGGTTTCGGAAATTTTATATGATCATATGATTACTGTTTTCAGGTTTTAAAACTATTAGGTAAAACTGTTTTGATGTGAACCATGTGATAATGAATTTCTTAATAAATATGCCTGAAGTCTGTCTAAATTATTAAAATTAGATTTACTGTTCTGAAAAATCTAAAAAAATAGATATGTGACATATAACTTGTTTGAATCCTGTGGCAAAAATTTCGTTCTGTTTGATAATAGTAGGCACTATTATTAGTTTAAATGGGCCATATGACCATGATAAATATGTTTAAGTTTAATCATGTGTAATACTGTGATTAGTAGTAGGATTAGGACGTTATTATGAGTTAATTATCACTGTGAACAGAAGCATCATGTACTGTAAACTGAACCATGTGTAATTATGTTTAAGTGCATGTAAACGAGCTAAAATGTGTATGTAAATGAATGAAACATGTGACAAGGTGGTAATGTGTAAAATTTGGCCGATATTGACACTGCTACCATAGAGGTCTGAGAGCCATATTGTAGTAAAGTCCCTATGAGAAGGCTCAACGTATAAGTGTTATCCTAAGGACATTAGGATGAAATCCTGGAGGTGGACAAGTACCACTGGATAGGGTGGAGAGGGCTTCTCCCGGTCTGTGCAGTTTACCAAGATTCGTCACTAGTTTGCCTAGGTGGCGAGTGTGTGTTATGTGAAGTGTTATGTGCTATGTGCTATGTGATATATGTGTGTGTTTCTCTAGATGGTAGTTAGGACTATGTGTCACGGCAAATTAAGTGTAAAAAGTGAATAATGTGTGAAGTGACATGTGAATAGGGAACGTGGTAAGTGCAAGTGATGTGACATGTGATAAGTGAATGTGCAAGTGAAAACTATGTGAAAAATGTGTAAAATCATGTGTAAATGAAAGTGAATGTAAATGTGAGAGTAAATGCATATGAAAACCAAAGTAAAAGATGCATATGTTCATATTATACATGTGTTAATGCAATTTTAATTAATTGTGATATCATGTTTAGTATCATGTTGTATAGTTTAATAAAATCTATGTACTAGTGTTATGTGAAAATGTGTAATGTGAAAAGTGAATATATGTTAGTATAGTAAGAATGTGTTAGCATGTGAATATGAAAATTTTACATTAAAACAGCAAGCTAATTATGTGAATAAGTGTTAAGAATGTATGTGAAAATGATTAGATACCATGCTAGGAGTGTTATTTACCATGTACACATTTCCATGATTTAAATTTGTATAATTGTGCAACGATTTGAATAAAGTATGAGACGATGAATCATGTTATATACATTGTATGTAGAAAGCATGCTATAGGTCATTCATGGATATTTGATTATGTTAAGAATATGATTGATATGAATTATGATTTGCAACATGAATCGAGTTAATTAGCATATATAGAAAACATGTATATCGAGTTAATTAGCATATATAGAAAACATGTATAGGTTGTTTTATGTTTAATTGTTAAAGTGATATAAAGCATGTGCCATGTAATTCGTTTATTGTTTAAAAGATAGCATGTGTTCCTTATTGTTTAATAGTTAGCATGTGTTGATATGTGTAAGGTTGTGTCTTTAGATTGCTTGCTGAGGTCTTTTAGACTCATACTTGCTTCGGCGTACAAGTGAGACATGTGTCCCCGTACTTGAAGAGGGCATAGCGAAGAGCGACTCCGAGCGCGAGGAGTAGTTACTTGTGGAAGATTTCTTCGTAGTTATATTTTCTTTCCATAGTATGTAAAAGATGTTATTCATATGGACAATGTCATAATGTATTTCATTTTGGAAATGTAATAATGTGGACTTTGTTATTTACATTTGCTATATAGACTGTGGAATGATGTGATGATGATGGAATAAGATGAGTTATTTCTTTATTTCCGCTATACTCATTTGCTATTCATATACATATCCACCATCGTTTAGTGTTGGGTTAATATCCCACTGTAATGATGCCCTTTGTACCGACGGAGATTGGTATAATCGTACCGGTATGAAGAGGGTCATTATAGTTTCCCATCATCAAATCGAGTTTTCTGGGCTTGGATTGCCCTGGGAAGCGGCCTAGGGCCGTATCAGCTATTGGAAGCCGATGAACTTGACGACATGGTCTGCTGCCGTCATGCTCTTCATAATGAACTTGGCGGCAAGATCCCTTGCCGTCAAGATGAGGTCGATAGTAGTCGACACTGCCGTCTACTTTGGTAGACGACAGGTCTATGTGTCGTCTACCTTGTGTTGACGGCAATCCTGTTTGCCGTCAACCCCACAAGTAGGTCCCAGCAATTTGATCCCCTTTCCATGTGCGAGGTTTGGACACGTGATGTCTACCTCTCGGCATGGTGTGCCAGACGTTGAGAGCGTCTCCGTCTATGCGTGTGTCGTGCTTTGCTGTGCTTGTGTTTGTGTTATGCTCTTCCCAGGCATTGAGCTGGGGGTCCGTCTAGATGACTGGCATTGAGTAGTTCTGCCAGTGAGCCTAGGTGTTGAGTGCGAGTTCGTCCAGTGCGTACCCCTTGTGGTGGTTACGAGCAGGTTTCCGTGGGTCCCCTTCTCCACTGTTTGAGTTCCGCATAGGGGAAAATCGGTCGAGGATCAGACATGAGGGAGAGCATCTGAGTGTGCACACGTGGCTAGGGTTTGAGGACTCTGTGGTGTCGAGGCACCAAGCCACAGGCCCTAGCTGCTCCTACTTTCTTGTGTGGGTGTGATTGTTGTTGTGTTGAGTCGTGTACTGTTAAGCCTACGAGGTTCCAGTCTTTTGACACATTCCTGTGAGGAGTTGGGCATCACACCACCGATTTCTGTGTATTTTAGTGCAGTGTTACTTCAGTGTAGTTTACTTTCCTGCACTTTTTGTACTGTTTACCAGTGGGGGTTAGTGTGGCGGAATGCCTCGGCCAAGCCCGTTAAACCGATAATGTACTTGATCCGAGTCCGCCTCCCGCGAACGGGTCGAAGCCTCGCTAGGGAAACCAAACCACAGTCCGTGTAAACACAAAGGAACACACCATTTTATATATATAATTCACAAGTTACATAGCCAAATTTCCACAAAACTGGAAAGAAGTACAAGAGCCTGGGGCATACCCCGAGGTACAACTGAAGAAAGTAAACACTAACTAAACTACACTGCTGGGAGTACTACACAGCTGGAACTACACCGTTGGAGGTACTAACCCTGCACCGCTACGGCGCGGCTCTGAGCTGGACGACGGTCGTGAAACGTCCTCCTCGCTCTCACCTGTGGGGGTAGGGTGAGCCTCGCTAGTCACTGGCTCAGTAGGGAACTCCCCCAACACCGAGCAAACCAAAACCACAAGTACGAAAGCAGTAAACAATACCACAATTTATAGAACAGCTAAACAGAATATTAAAGCTGTAAAAGTACTCACCGTCTGCCGACTACGTAAAACAACTTTAATAATTAAACGGCAAACCAGTACAGGTGTACAAGCTAAAGTAGAGACAGCCAACACGAGCCACGTGAACTAGTTCGCGACACCAGAAACTGACTCGGACAAGCTAAAACAGGTCTACCTCTCAGTCTCGCAGCCACGGACGAAAGGTCCAGCTGCCGCTCCACGTGAAAAGGTCAAGCAACTGTGGAGACCAACTAAACACCACCACCTGCGGACCACACGGTCGCAGGCCCATGCCTGACACCTCAGGAGACCCTGGCCCGGGCTCTCTAGAGTGAGGCACAGGAAATCGACGGCAAGGGATCTGGCCGTCTACATCTTGGCTGAGGAGCTTGGCGACAAACGATGTTGACGCCAAGTTCTTCGGCCTCAAACCCTGCAGAAACCCTAATCCGAATCTATGGGTTTTCCAACCGTTTAAACTACAGAAAAATATACTAAAATGGTTCTTTAAACATGCATGAACCCAAAACAACCCAACACAGCATGCTTTGTTCACTAAATTACTCAAACCACCCATTATCCCCGTATGGTGCAACTTAATCCGAAAATACATTATCATGCTGATTCAGGTGGTTACGATGTGTTTTAATGTTCTTATGGGGCTAAACGGGTTCATCCCCTACCTCAGAACACGCTAAAACCTCCTGCAATCTCCCGGTTCACGCCGAACCCTCCGCGAGCTCCCACGGGAATTGCACCACGCCGCGACGATTCCTCGCGCAATTCAGCAACGCCACGCGTTCTACAATCGTCCAACCACCCTTCGGTACCTGTTGGAAGCTTTAAAACCACTGGGACGAAAAGCTGGGGCAAGAGGGGAAGAGAACCAGGTAGAAAACCTGCTCTCGGGTGACCCTATAACCTGCAGAATTCTCAGGTTGGCGTCAACCCCTCTGCCGCCAAGAACAACCGCCACCCTAAACGTCCACAGCCACTGCCGCCAAGATCAGCAGTCAACGTCCACTTACCTGGACGCCAACCAGTCAACGGCCACCCCTGGCCGCCAACTCCAACTGAACTGCAGTAGGTCCTATTTCATTTCAGGACCAAACCTGCACCTCACCTGCTCAAGCCGCACATCCACACCAAACATTCCACACAACCAACTCACATTGGCCTCACAATGGCCTACACAACCAACACACACATGATCCGCATGGATCCGAAAATTACGCGACGTTACATTACTATCATCTAAAAAGAAAATTTCGACCTCGAAATTCATAATACAATTCAAAGTTAAACAACTTAAACATACACACCTTTACAAGCACTATCATCTAAAAAGAAAATACAAAAGCTTATACAAACAGATAGGGATACCCTTTAGCCATTTCCTCGGCTAACTCCCAGGTATCCTCACCACCCAACCTATTTTCCCATCTCACTTTAACCAACTCAATTCCTTTATTTCTCAGCTTCTTCATCTTTCGATCTGTGATCTGCACCGGATACTCAGGCATAGTCATATCCGGTCTCAGGTCACCACCTTGATATCTGATTATTTGAGCTGGATCTTCAATACATTTTCTCAACATAGAGACATGAAAAATATCATGCACATCTGCAAAATCAGCTGGCAAATCCAGCCTATAAGCTACTTCCCCAATTCTTTCGATCACCTGGAAAGGTCCCACATACCTTGGACTCAACTTTCCAGACTTGCCAAACCTCATGATACCTTTACTAGGGGAAACCCTTAAGAAAACAAAATCTCCCACCTCAAACTGAAGTGGTCTCCTCCGCACATCTGCATAACTCTTTTGCCTACTTTGAGTTGCCTGCAATTTCTCTTTAATAAGCTTCACCACCTCTGTGGTTTGCTGAATCAATTCAGGACCCACTAAGTGCCTTTCTCCCACTTCATGCCAGTTCAATGGGGTTCCACATGGCCTTCCATATAAAGCTTCATACGGTGCCATCCCAAGACTGGTATGATAACTATTATTGTAGGCAAACTCAACCATTCCCAAATGATGCTCCCAGCTACCTCCCCAAACCAAACAACAGGCCCGCAACATATCTTCAATTGTCTGGATAGTCCTCTCTGTCTGACCATCTGTCTGGGGATGATAAGCGGAGCTATACCTCAACTCAGATCCAATTACTCTTTGCAGACTTCTCCAAAAACCAGAAGTAAATCTTGGATCTCTATCAGATACAATAGTCTTCAGAATACCATGCAGTGGAACAATTCTTTCAACATAAATATTTACCAATTTGTCCACTGTCCAAGACATACTCACTGCCACTAATCTGCACACTTTGGTCAATCTGTCAACAAATACCCATATTCCATTATGCCCTGAACTCGACCTTGGTAAACCTGCCACAAAGTCCATAGCAATATCATCCCATTTCCACTGTGGAATGGGTAACGGTTGCAATAGACCTCCAGGCTTCTGATGCTCTGCTTTAATCTGCTGACAGATAGCACATCTTGAAACAAATTCTGCTATTTCCTTTTTCATAAAGGCCACCAGAAATGCTTTCTCAAATCATGGTACATTTTAGTACTACCCGGATGAATAGTGTACCTAGATTTATGAGCCTCTTCCAATACTCGCTGCTTCACCTCTCTCTCTGCAGGAACAAACAACCTGCCCCTGAGCCTGACCACACAATTATCATCAATAGTAACTCCTTCCATTTTTACAATTTCAGCCAAACTGGCATCTGCTCTCTTAGCTTCAACTATTTGCCAATACAAAGACGGCTCTACAGCACTAGCAGCTAGCACTGCCCGTCGCTGACTACTGGGCACATATAAGGAGTTCTCCGCTACTTCTTCATACAACTTCCATTCTTTAATCATCATCAAATTTATATATGCCTTTCTGCTTAAGGCATCTGCTACAACATTGGTCTTACCCGGATGGTAAGCCAAACTGAAATCATAATCTTTCAAATACTCGATCCATCTGCGCTGACGAAGATTTAAATCTTTCTGCGAGAATATATACTTCAAGCTTTTATGATCTGTAAAGATCTCAAATCTCTCGCCATACAGATAATGCCTCCACATTTTCAAGGCAAATACAACTGCTGCTAATTCCAAATCATGAGTGGGGTAATTCTCCTCTGCTGGCTTCAATTGCCTGGACGCATAAGCTATCACTTTACCATGCTGCATAAGCACTGCGCCAAGTTCTCTCCTTGAAGCATCAGTATACAACACAAAACCACCACTCCCTGCCGGTAATGTCAATATAGGTGCTGATGTAAGTCTTTTCTTCAATTCCATAAAACTTTTCTGACATTCACCGGATCACACAAATGGCACCCCTTTCCTAGTCAATCTAGTCATAGGTGCTGCAATCTTAGAAAAATCTTGAATGAAGCGCCAGTAATAACCTGCTAATCCCAGAAAACTTCTAATCTCAGTTATTGTCCTAGGCACTTCCCATCTCATCACTACTTCCACTTTACTTGGGTCCACTGCTACTCCTCTAGCTGAGATGACATGACCCAGGAACTGAATTTCTTTCAGCCAAAATTCACACTTACTGAATTTGACAAACAACTGGTTATCCCTTAACAATTGCAGAGTAAACCTCAAATGAGCTGCATGCTCCTCTTCAGATGCTGAGTAAATCAGAATATCATCGATAAAGACCACAATGAATTGATCTAAATATGGATGAAAAATTCTATTCATCAGATCCATAAAACCTGCAGGAGCATTAGTCAATCCAAATGGCATAACCACAAACTCATAGTGACCATATCTAGTTCGAAAAGCTGTCTTATCTATATCTTCCTCTTTAATTCTCAACTGATGGTACCCGGACCTCAAATCAATTTTAGAAAACACTTTTGCTGATTGCAACTGATCAAACAGATCATCTATCCTCGGCAACGGGTACTTATTCTTAATGGTCACATCATTCAACTTTCTATAATCAATACACATCCGAAAACTTCCATCTTTCTTTTCACAAATAAAACCAGCGCTCCCCACGGGGAATGACTCGGTCTAATAAACCTTTCTGCAACAATTCTTCTAACTGCTTTTTCAATTCTTTAAGTTCTGCTGGTGCCATCCAATATGGAGCTTTAGAAATCGGCATGGTACCTGGCAGCAACTCAATAGAAAAGTCCACCTCTCTATGTGGAGCTAAACCAGGCAAATCCTTAGGAAAAACATCAGCAAATTCCCTAACCACGGGAACTGCTTCTACTGGCTGACTGGCTTCTACCAGACTTACCGAAGTTAAATAAGCCACACACCCAGCATTTATCAACTTTCTAGCTTTAATTGCAGAAATTAGAAACTTGGAGGTATAAAAAGGCATACCTTGATATTCAAATACTGCACCATTAGGATGACAAAATCTGATCCTTTTCTTTCTGCAATCTAACATTGCTCCATACATTTCAAGCCAATCCATACCCAGAATAATATCATAATCTGACAACGTAGGGCATATAACCGACCCGGCATCTGGTTCCCTTCAATCATAACAGGAGCTTCATCTATATAGCTCGAAGTGAGTAAAACTCACCTGAAGGAACCTCCACTACTAACTCACAGGACTTCTCTTTAAAGGAAGAGCTATACAATCCAGAAATTCTTCGGAAATAAAAGAATGAGAGGCACCCGAATCAAATAAAACTCTTGCTGAATATTCATAAAGAGGTAAAGTACCTTCTATCATATTCGATGCCTCCGCCTGGGCTCGGGTGATAGCCATAACCCGGCCTCTTCCTCGCTGCTGCGGTACTCCTCTGCCACGACCTGACTGTGGCTGCTGAAACTGCTGAGGTTGCTGCTGCTGCACACCTCTTCCATATCCATATTCTCTCGGATAGGGACAATTGCGGATCAAATGTCCCGGCTGATTACAATTATAACACCGATACCCTGGTGGAACTATAGGCTGCCTGGCAGTACTCTGCTGCGACTCCTCCACCTCAGGTCTACCTCGGCCCTGTTGAAACTGCGGACGACCTCCCCATCCTCTTCCTCTGCCTTAAATGCTTGCTTTAATTTCTGGCCCCATTTACCAAAGCCTGATGAAGAAGGTCCTGCTGGTGCTTTACCCTTACTCACACCCACCGACTGCTGCGGTAGCCGAAAACTACCAGAACCTGACTCGCCCACCTGACGAGTCCGAATAGACCTTTCCAGTGTAGCTACTCTCTGAGCTGCCTCTTCCACTGTTTTGCACATGAGAGGTACTATCGCATCCTGCAATTCCACTCTCAAGCCTCTAATAAAATACTCAACCATCATATTATTATCTGAAACCACATATGGCGCATAACGGCTAAGTGCCATAAATCTCATCTGGTATTCCAAAACTGAAGAATTACTTTGCTGAAGAGTCCGAAACTGCTCTCTTTTTACTTGCTGCACTTGGATCGGAAAGAATGTATCATTAAATACATCGAGAAATTCCGACCAAGTGATGGCTTCCTCCGTCCTACCTACAAAGGTGGTCTGCATCTTCAGTCGCCACCATTCAAGGCAAAACCCCTCAACTGATAAGCAGCTAACACAACTCTATCTGCTGCCGGACACCTCATAGTCGCAAAAACTCTTTCAATTTCATGAACCCAATGCTCTGCTGTATCTGGATTCGGCCCTCCTGAATAAGTAGGCGGCTGCAATCTCAGAAACTTCTCCACCTGCATCACAGGTTCTTCTGCTATCAACACTGGCGGTGGTGGTGGCACAGGTGCTGCAAAAGGCACCTCTACTCTTGGCGCAACTGGGAGCTATAGGTACAGCCTCTCCATCTCCAGGTGGTACTGCAACCGGTGGTACCGGCGCCTGCTGATCCATTCTTGCCCGGATATCCGTAAGGCTTTCCTAGATTCTTTCAATCATACGTTGGGTACTCTCCTCCGGATCATTTCCTCCACCACCCCAATCTCTTCTATCAGCCATACCAGAGATTTCTACATAAACAAAACACCAAGCAAAAATCAAACAACAAATTATCAAAAACCAGGGTCCCTACCAACAGTGTTCAAAGACCGAAATAAGGCTATGTATCTATCTAGTTCCCTTATATTAACACGGACCTTGCTCTGATACCAACTGTGGCGGAACGCCTCGGCCAAGCCCGTTAAATCGATAACGTACTTGATCTGAGTCCGCCTCCCGCGAACGGGTTGAAGCCTCGCTAGGGAAACCAAACCACAGTCCGTGTAAACACAAAGGAACACACCATTTTATATATATAATTCACAAGTTACATAGCCAAATTTCCACAAAACTGGAAAGAAGTACAAGAGTCTGGGGCATACCCCGAGGTACAACTGAAGAAAGTAAACAACTAACTAAACTACACTGCTGGAGTACTACACAGCTGGAACTACACCGCTGGAGGTACTGACCCTGCACCGCTACGGCGCGGCTCTGAGCTGGACGACGGTCGTGAAACGTCCTCCTCGCTCTCACCTGTGGGGGTAGGGGTGAGCCTCGCTAGTCACTGGCTCAGTAGGGAACTCCCCCAACACCGAGCAAACCAAAACCACAGGTACGAAAGCAGTAAACAATACCAACAATTTATAGAACAGCTAAACAGAATATTAAAGCTGTAAAAGTACTCACCGTCTGCCGACTACGTAAAACAACTTTAATAATTAAATGGCAAACCAGTACAGGTGTACAAGCTAAAGTAGAGACAGCCAACATGAGCCACGTGAACTAGTTCGCGACATCAGAAACTGACTCGGACAAGCTAACACAGGTCTACCTCTCACTCTCGCAGCCACGGACGAAAGGTTCCAGCTGCCGCTCCACGTGAAAAGGTCAAGCAACTGTGGAGACCAACTAAACACCACCACCTGCGGACCACACGGTCGCAGGCCCATGCCTGACACCTCAAGAGACCCTGGCCCGGGCTCTCTAGAGTGAGGCACTGGAAAAGGACTAGCTGGGGACCAGTGTCGACTACTGGTGTCCGTACCCCCAACTACGAGCGCGCTACAAGTGACTAAAGACAAACACAAGTGTCACTGTCCCACTGTCGTCTTTCCCTCAGCCGGACGTGCAACTCAAACACAAGAGTGAGGGTGTCCAGGTCAGACGACACAGACCTCGACGGTACAACACAAGTACCGGGACAAAGCCCCGAGCTAACAGCCTGGCTCACAAAGAACCTGGGGCACCCAACTGGAGAGGTAACCACGGTAGGCGTCGTACTACTCGCCACGTACACAGAACCACGTGCACGTCACACACAAACCACGTGAAACCTCACGTAAACCACAAGTAACAATGGTTCACTACACGTGAACCCAACTGACTCGCGTAATACAACACGCAGCCATGAAAGTAAGTACCTTGTATGCTAAACACGAAAACTCAGTGCACCTCAGGTACCAACGCACAAGCATTATTGATAAATACCATAATTAGTTATTTATGTTTACAACCAGTAGGCGGCAACATCGATTGTCGCTTACAGGAAATCGACGGCAAGGGATCTGGCCGTCTACATCTTGGCTGAGGAGCTTGGCGACAAACGATGTTGACGCCAAGTTCTTCAGCCTCAAACCCTGCAGAAACCCTAATCCGAATCTATGGGTTTTCCAACCGTTTAAACTACAGAAAAATATACTGAAACGGTTCTTTAAACATGCATGAACCCAAAACAACCCAACACAGCATGCTTTGTTCACTAAATTACTCAAACCACCATTATCCCCGTATGGTGCAACTTAATCCGAAAATACATTATCATGCTGATTCAGGTGGTTACGATGTGTTTTAATGTTTCTATGGGGCTAAACGGGTTCGTCCCCTATCTCAGAACACGCTAAAACCTCCTGCAATCTCCCGGTTCACGCCAAACCCTCCGCGAGCTCCCACAGGAATTGCACCACGCCGCGACAATTCCTCGCGCAATTCAGCAACGCCACGCGTTCTACGATCGTCCAACCACCCTTCGGTACCTGTTGGAAGCTTTAAAACCACTGGGACGAAAATCTGGGGCAAGAGGGGAAGAGAACCAGGTAGAAAACCTGCTCTCGGGTGACCCTATAACCTGCAGAATTCTCAGGTTGGCGTCAACCCCTCTGCCGCCAAGAACAACCGCCACCCTAAACGTCCACAGCCACTGCCGCCAAGATCATGCAGTCAACGTCCACTTACCTGGACGCCAACCAGTCAACGGCCACCCCTGGCCGCCAACTCCAACTGAACTGCAGCAGGTCCTATTTCATTTCAGGACCAAACCTGCACCTCACCTGCTCAAGCCGCACATCCACACCAAACATTCCACACAACCAACTCACATTGGCCTCACAACGGCCTACACAACCAACACACACATGATCCGCATGGATCCGAAAAGCACGCGACGTTACAGTTAGTGTCCCTACTGGGTCTCTTCTTGAGACTCACTCCCTTCCTTTTCAGGTGATTCGTCGTCGGCTCCAGGTGCTGAGGAGCTGAGTCACTCCGATGTTGGTTCTGCTTATCTACTGGGAGTAGTACATTTTGTGTACGTACTTGTTGTACTCTTTTTCTTTGTTGGATTTTCTCTGAATTGTACCATGATATATAAATATATATATATAGTGGTTTATATTAGTTCTTGTGGTTTGTGCACTTTCTTATATGTTCTCCTCAGACATTCTCTTTAACCCTTCTGAGCCTCGGCTCGTGGGTGGTGGTTCAAGGTTCGGGTTACTAGTGGGTAACTGGTAATTCGGATCCTGAGTCGTTAAAAAGATAACTACTGGAATCAAATCGTATAGCAAGTGGGTAGAATACTACCAATAAGAGTTTCAGATTTCATGACAAGCAAGATTTTAAGATAGAGCTTCAAATCAAGTGACGGAAAGTTCAAATCAAGAGATTAAAAGCAAATAGAATAGTCTTCGTATTATTAAAGCTTTGACATAGCTTCAAAACCTTTAGGGTACTGAACAGGCCATATTGAGTACTAATCTAGGCTAAACAGAGCAGAAGAAATGGTTTTTGGAAGACCCTTTCTAAATGCATAAGAACAGATGACAACTATCATGGGATTCAAATAGTAGTAGGAGAGGGTCTTCAGAGTGAAAACAATCTAGATTTCCAATAGGACTATAAAAAATATCCGATTATCTGATTCGATTCTGATAAAAATTATAGGATTCGGAAACACATTTCACTACCGATAGCTTATCGGATCCAGATTCAGATATTTGCAATAAGCTATCGGAATCGGATAAGGAAACTGTTGTTTTCGTATCCGATTTTCAAATCCGATAGTATATATAATATATATTATATATTATTTGAATATCTTATTATCTGATTTCTGAATCCGATTTATCAAACATGTTCATATTCAACACTAATTTTCGAATTTGATTATATGATAATTTGATGAAATGGATTCAGATACGGAAATTGTTGTTTCCGTATCCGATTCCAAATCCGATTATTTTCAATAATTCTTATCAGAGTCGGATTTGAAAACTACTATTTTTGACTCCAACTCTGACTCATTTACACCCCTAATTTCCAACAAAGGAGATGTTAGAACTCAAGTAGAAGAACTCTATGTTAATCTTGGTCAAATACTATAGGTGTTGGAATTAGAAGATAAACAGGGTGTGAGTCCTAGAACTCTCAAGGTTCACAGATGCATTAGAGGTTGGGACAACAAAGATCAACGATAGAAATTTATAGAACTTTAACATATTAGTTTGGTGCCCGAGAAAATATACCTTAAATTGTACTCCAAATCTCAGGTTCTTATAAGTCAAAGTAGAGACAGGAGGAAGAACTCCAATATCCCAAGCAGTAGGATCGTCCTCTTGCTTCAGGAGGCTCCTCCAACTTTCGGCTCCAAGATTTTCCTTCCCACGGCCAGAAGTGTTCTAAGGAGTTTTGGATGGCCAAAGGAGAGTCATATAAGACATTAGTAAGGCTTTTGTCTCATTAGAACCCCTTTTTTATTTAACTAAAGTTAGTGCAAGAGGACAAATAGCTAAAGATCTATCATACTGGGGCCATAACTCCACCCATACCTAATGTTGACTTTGTCTAAAAAAGGATAGACCCACCATACCTGGGCACTGATACTTCTACCAACCCCAACAGTCGACTCCCTTGGCGCAGAAGTCGACTTTTTCATACATGTGTCGACACACACCCATACATATGTTGACACATACCCATGCCATGTCTACACATACCCATACTTCTATCGACACATATTCTTTCATCTAGGAAGAGACATTTACTGCAAAGGTCACTTGTCCTAAAAAATCTCAAAATTTCCCCAATCAGTCTTACCATGATTGAAAAATAATATTTCCCTTGATTGATGTTCAAGAGCTAAAATCAATTACTGCACAATTTAAAGGTTGTTCCAATTGCTGAACATAGGTTCAGGGTCTTCTGATTAATGTTCATGAAGGAATCGATGGCTGAACAAATGTTCAGAATCTTCTGATTAGTGTTATGGGTATCGATTACTGAAAAAAGTTCAGAATTTCTTCCGATTGGTGATATAACCACATCGATTACTAAACAAAATTTTGAAGTTTTTCGATTGGCATATAATCGCATCGATTACTAAACAAAATTCAAAAGTCTTCCAATTGGCGATATAATCGCATCGATTATTGAACAAAAGCTCAATAAACTTCTGATTGGCCTTATAAGTGAACCAAACATTGATCGGTGTTATTGCCACACCGATTATTGAAAAAAAGTTTAGTAAACACTTCGATTGGTGATATAATCAACCGATTACTGAACAAATGTTCAGTAACACTTCAATTGGACTTATAATCCTTTCGATTACTGAACAAAGGGTTCAATAAAGTTTCAATTGATTTTCAACCAATTATTTCTCATGAGTTATTTACTTATGTTATTAGTGGGTTCTCCATTTATTTGACTTTTAAAAGTTTGGGTCACTACACCTCCACTGTTTGACCATAATTTCTTATCTCTTTTCATATCAACTTCCCACACATGATAAGGTTTCTCTCATTGGTGGTTCTTTTAACTTAAAAATCTTAATTGAACCATTACTTAATCATTTCCACCTTTTTATTCTTATTTGTTTATGATCAAAAATTCAGGTTGTTACAGCGATAGAGGTTGGATGTGGGACGACTCTGTACAAAGTAGTTACTACATCGATCATGGGAGAGTCGTTATCTTCGCACGGTAAGATCTCGAAATACTGGACTGTAGTTAGTATCCCGATCTCAGTCGTAATTTTTATTATTTCGCTACGCATCGGGATCTCGTAGGGTACCTAAAACCTAACATTGATTGCATTCTAGTCGTGGATAGGGTGTTGATCGCGTTCAAACTAGCACTGCCTGTACCCCATAGTATTGTACAATAGTTGTGTCTCATGTGTTTTTTTTACCATTTCATGTGCACCCTCTGTATGGTTTTGGAAAAGTCAGAAACACTCTCTTATCTTATCGTCCTTAATTTCTCATCTTTTCTTAGAACTCTATGGCCATCAACTGATTGTCTACATAATACATAGGATCTAAAATTTATAACCAATGCCTAGTAATTATAGGACCCAGTCTGGTCCTTGGAGGAGCGCCCAAAAGTGCATGTGCTTGTGGGAGCTTATTGACTAGGGTTTTTGACATTATATTCGAGTACTTGACTTGCTAGATTAATCTACGACAATCAACTCTTGAATGCATGTTTGGTAAAGTTAGTGACTTGTATATATTGCCCTTGTGGATATTTACTCATAATATGATCAATTCTATCTCTTATTATACTTGTTACATGTTCATGATCGAGAATGAGATCTTGCTAGCTATTGACTTTATTACTTGATATCATCTTGACTCATTGCTTTATCTTTAGTTATTATATTTGTTTAAAATGTTAATCACTTAAAGCATGTCTTGCTCATGAGATATAGATTCTATTGAGCGTCTTGCTCTTCTAGATAGTACTACTCTATTTTTCAGATGAGTCTGATGACGACACATATATAAACAGAGAAGGTCAAGAGTGACAAATGACTTGATTGATCATAGTGGCATAGAGAAATTATCTTAGTGTCTAGGTTTAGTATAGCTTTAATTTATTTTCAATATAAGTGTCATGATGGGCCATAAGCAATAGCTCTAAATTAATAGATGTAATATACAATTAGTTAATTAATTATGAATAAAATTATCAATTGATTATTAACATTTTTTCATTGTCCAATAATTTGTTATTATTTATGTAGGTTTGGCCATTAAGTTATTAAGCAAGAAGAGAGAGATTTCGAATTAGAATCTGGGTGGGGCAAGTGTTGCGAATGTGGCCTTGGCCATTAAATTATTAACAAAAAAAGAGGAGTATTTCAAGTTCCAATTGAGATGGGACGAGTGTTTGCACATGACTTTAGTCATTAAATTATGAGAAAAATTAGTGTATTTTAGTTTTATACTTTGTACTTATATTTTTCATTTTGTATTGATCAATGAAAAAAAAAGTACAATAATAACATCCAAGTAAGAAATATAAGTATAAAATATAAAATTTAAGTGTATTAAATTTTTATTAGAGAGAGAGAGAGAGAGAGAGAGAGTTAAAGCCGAAAACAAAGGAAGGTATTGCCATTTGGTAGCACTTACCCTTCGTATTAAAAAAAAAAAGGGAGGGCGGGGGGAGAGACAATAATGGTGGTGCAGCTGGTGCCGTTCAGTGGGATTCACCGGGTGGGAGGGGTTTTGGACTAGCTGCTGGCAGAAAAGCTCCTCCCACAAACCCCTCCCACGAAGGCGGTGGCCATCGTCTTCCTCTGCTCAACACCACCACCACCACACACACCCTTGTTTGTTTTTTCCCAAAAGGGCTCTTCACTCTTCAGAGGCCGGGCAAAACCGCTTCGGCATCCCCACCGCCGATGCCAGGGGCCGATGCGCCGGTCCCCCCTGCCGGAAATGGCAACCCGAAGCCGACGGGCGCTCCACCGGCCCAAAGACCTGGTCTTCTTTGGGTGCGGGTGGTGGTTCCCCTCCCTCTGCATCCCCGCCAAATCCCAATCCTGTGGGCTGGTTTGGGGGTGGGCTGTTTAGGGTTTCTGATCAAGAGGGGAAGAACCTTGAATGAATCCTCAATGGGTGGGCTGCGGAATAGATTAAAGTCCGGCAACGCCTTTTGGGGAGCACTCTGTTACTAGTTGAGCTCATTGTTTAGCTTGGTTGGTCTGGTTTCCGTGTGTTGTATGTTATTTTATTTATTTTTAATAAAAAAGCCCGGGTGGGAGGATTGCTTGGCATCTCTGCTTCCTCTGTCCTGCAACACGCTACAGACAGCAACATGGAAAGAGAGGCCTTAATGGCCTAACGTGTCGACTACCGAGCTATATATATATATATATATATATATATATATATATATATATAACAGAGAGAGAGAGAGAGAGGAAGAGTTAACATGTTGTGAGGCTCTTAGCACTTGCTAGGTAATTGTGTTGGTTTATCAGCATAAATTTCTTGACCATAAATGTTACATTTCTTGCATGAGAGCATGTCATTGGGTTGAACACTTGAATGTGCTTGTCCGGGGATTCTAATATTGTTTAGAAGGCACTCTTTTTTTATTTTTTGTTTTGTAAGGTGTGCTAATTCCATGACTAACAAAAAATCTAATACATCAGTAGTGCTCAAGTTTAGACGAAATGTGTAAGATTTGAGTTCAAATTCAATAGATATCTAACTCAAGGTGAACCCATATATTTCTCGAAATCCATAAAATTTAGACAACCCATGTACAGGAACAGAATATGTAACCTGGTCTGAGAGTGACGGATTTAGAATGACAAAGGTGGCACCTTTTCTTGTAGTTGTAAGTAGTGACGGATTTAGAATTTTTATTCAGTGAATGTATCTTTAAATATATTTTTTTAATCTAATGAGATTATTAATAATAAAATTTTACATTATTAATAAAATTTTTTCAATCCAGTAGAATCAAAAGATCCCACTGATCTCACTGATCTCAAGATGGCTCCGTCACTAATTGTAGACTTGCAGTCTTGTGTTCCAAAGAGGCTAAGATTCCTTCTCACCAATCGAACTACTTCAACCTATATATGACGTCAAGTTCTCACAAAACTCACTTCGATGACCTCACCCCAAGTGAGCATTCCTAATAATAAATCCCATGCAACCATTCATGGGATGGGTCCCCAAAAAAATTAAAAAAAAAAAGTAGAAGAAAAAGCAACATATTTATGTGGGGTAGCTCTTGCCGATTTGGGTGTTCCATTCACTTAATTTGCTACTAAACAACTCCGCCTCTGCTCCCCCCAATCAAAAGAGGGGGGAAGAAGCACAAAAAACTAGTCCAAATGATGTGATCCATCCTGCATCCACACAAAGGAGAGAGCACAAGACAACAAGTGCCACCTATACATCTCTAAGAAATCTCTACATAGCCCCCCATTAGCCCCCTCTCATCTTTTGGCAATAGTATGTGTTCTTTTTTTTTTTTTTTTGTTTTTGTCCATCTCTCCCATCACTGTTCTCCCATCCGGATTCCTCGCTGGAGGAGGTGCCATTTAATGGCCTATGGATCATCGGCCACTATAGTAGTAGCTCAAGTGCAACAGAGGTGGCGATAAGGACAATGTCCATGTGAAATTGGGGGTTTAAGTATAGTTGGTGGCAAAATGGGATGATGAACAGATGAAACTGTACCAAGGACACCCGGCGTTCCGCCTAAGCAAAGCATCATATGTCCGTGCTGTGGCTGTGGTTGTGGTGGTGGGCTGAGTTAGCAAAGCCACTTCTCCTCCTACACGTCTCTGTCTTTGTCTTTTGTTTGTCTGGACGGGTGGGTCCCCACCACGTACGGTAACATTGCTACTCAGATGATGACCACGTATTTATCTTATTTATGCTCGATTTGACCCCCATAACTTTGATCAACTCATCTGCTTCCTAAAGATTTGATTCGGATGCATGTTTGATCACTGCCCAAGTATAACACACAGCTCACGTCGTGGGTGATGCTAGCAGCAAGGGAAAAAATTGTTGCCCTTCCCGTGCAATAAGTGCAGTAAGTTGGCATTTAAGGTGACGTCTGCGTGACGTCACCGTGAATGTCATGTGAGAGCAGCGAAGGCGACGGTGAGTTGTGGTGGACGGTGTCGAAGATAGGCGGCACCGATGATAGTCGGCGGTGAGCGACTATGGCGGTCGAATGTCCACAAATGCAATCGATAATTGAGATCTAAAATATATCTTCTGAATTTTAAAATGTAAATTTTAAGTTCTAAAATATTATCTTTAGAATTTAAAAATATTAACTGAATTTTTAATATTTGAACTCTAAAATACACATCTTGAACTTCAAAATATCAATTTTAAATTCTAAAATACTATTCATAGGGTTTAAAAGTATTGACTGAATTTTTAAATATTTAACATTAGACTCCAATATTTTACTATAGTTTTAAAATATGAATTTGAGTTCCAAATATATCTTTAAGAAATTTTAATAATATAAATTTCAAATTAAAAATTTTAGATTTCAAAATATAAACTACAACTCTAAGATATAAATTTAAATTCCTAAAACCCACTTGGCAACTTACGTGACGCCTAACAAAATACCATGTTAACTGTCAAGTGCAATAAGACTCTCTCTAGCAGCCACGGTGATGAATCCAGATGCGAACTGCTGATAGTTAGAAGCTGTTTGGGCACCCTTTTGTCATCAACTTTTCATGAATTGGTATTGTTGGAAGAACGAACATATAAATGTTTTGATAAAGTTATTGTGCCTTAACTTTTCATATAAACTTTTTTTTTCCTTTTTTGAGGGCTCTCTGCAACAGTGGCGGCAAAGATGTTCTAAGTAACAAGAAGAATTTACTAAACCCCAGGTTCATCGCTCTCTTAACCCTTTCTACCTAGCTAGTATCATCATCTGGCCTATGAACCAAACACATAAGGGTTCAGAATTCACTCGGAGACGCTCCCTTCTCTCCCTTTGTTGCCTTTTGGATTCCTCGTGCCGTAAAAACCCAATTGATGTCTCAAATCCTAGAAATATCGATATCAAGATCGATATAGTCTAGCTAACTAGCTAGAGAAGACATCAAGGACATAAATATACAAATATATAGCTCTTTCTGAAGTCTGAACCCGAACATCCACTTGCTTGTATGTGACAAATTTGATTCTACCATCGGATGTAGATATAAGTAATGACGGTGTCTATCTCATCTTAAAAATACTAAACCATTAAAGCGAAGTGGCACATTGCGTTTGCTCACGCGATAGCCAATGGGCTTAACAAAAAATTTGATGAACGGTTGTGCATCTTCAAATTATCGTGACCATAAGAACCATGCATAAGACGCTCCTTATTTGTTTTTCTATGCATCATCATCGTTAAAGTCTTATCCCATTATTTTGGGTTAATTATATAAATCTTATTTCGTCAAAAATTTCTATCAAGTGTTATATTCGTATTTAAATCTAAGAAATTAATTCTTTTCTAATAACATATCGTACCAACTTATTTTAAAATTTCTCTAATCTCTTTTACTAGCATCTCTAAAAATTTAATCGTATTTTTTAACCGGCGCCAATTAAAACGACGGTGTATGTATCTAAATCATATGAATCTATTTTATTTTATTTTATTATCAATTAGAGTTATTTTCAAATCTCTATAAAAATATTTATTTTTAATTTTCTTTCATAATTTTACCATACATTTATTTCGACATCTTCATCTCTGTCATACAAATGTTCTATTATAAATATATTATATATATATATATATATATATATATATATACACGTATGTATATATGGATTGGCTGTAATAATAGAAACTCAACTCAAAGCACCGTTGTACGTAGTCCAACCCTTGTTAATCTCTATTTATAAAAGTTAACTAGGGGTCACACATGGCTAGACTTTGGCTAGAAACGTAGCCTTTGGCATCTCAATTAGAGTGATGTGCCCCCTCCCCTGACCTTACGGGCTATGGCACATGCTTTCACAGTATCATGCATGCAGATGAACATGCTAGGAAAGGCAAAGTGATTTGATGTTATCTTGCGCCGCCACCGTTGGCTTGCTATTCGGTGCATGCAATAATACATGGAATGTCAAATCTTAGGTCGAATAAAGATATGACTGTCATCATCCATAGAGATAGCAAGAAAGCAATGGATGTTCACTGTTCCATCCTTCAAACAAATGTGGAAGACAGGGATTAATGTAAAGGCATAACCCTCCCAACTTTTTGGTTAAAAAAATAATAATAATAAAACTTGACAGAAAAGAAAACACCTGGTTTCAAAGGCCTTTGCATCCTTGGAATTAACAAGTTAGCAATCACCTTGTTCTAGGTATCCTTTAGTCAAAACACATGGGTCGGTTCCTTCCTCACAAACCCATTAAAAAAATGGTGTATGGTCCAAACTTATCATCTAGAAGCATGCAGACAGTTGAAACGCCGACCCTTGTTGCAGAGTGCTATGACGTTACCTTTGTCGATTTCTGTCTTATTCCAAGGGTCAATCCTCTGATGGGTTCTATTCTTTGGATGGTTCTTCCTTCGAGGCCACAATCTCTTCCTTTATCAACTGGGCAACCGAGGGAAGGAGGTGGTCAGAAATTCCGGAAAGCCGGATTGGGAGGCACCCATCAGTCTCAGGTTCCTGTAGACGGAGATCGCAGGTCAAAAAACAACCCTCCATAGCATAGGAAGCATCTAAACCACGCGCAAGGACTGTCACAAAGAAAGACAAAATTGCAGGCAGGGAAGATAAGAATGAGCTGTCGTTATCTTGAGCTTTGAGCCATGGGTTCGGCAGTGAGTTCATCACCCCCCAGCTTCAGACATATACATCTTCTAATTGGCGTATTCTCCAACCTGCCACGGAACACTGCAAGAATTGAAGTTGATGTCCCGCTATCGCTATACAGTAAGACGTGGGATAAATGAATAGGAAGGAACACGTTCTACCAGTTCAAGGTTTGGATGGAATCACATCATGTATAGACATATGATGAGTTGGAGCTCTTTAGATGGACAAGAAAGAGAGAGAGAGAGAGAGATTTTTGGAAGTCCATTATACAATGCTCCTGCTGTTCGTTGACTGTTGGACACAGAAGCTGACATGAAGCCTCTGGTTTTCCCCCACCTCAAGAGTTGTGAGTTTTGCTGCAGAGCCTCTTCCATTGAGCAGATTCTGTATCATCTGCTCCAGCAGATTTCTGGTTCTCAAGGGTGGTGATTTAAAGGATCTAGTCTTTGATGATTCAAGAGAAGAATCTCTTTCATAAGGTCCATGGCTTGTTTTCTGCCAAATGCCCAATCTGTACTAAGCAATGGCTTCCCTGATGTATAGATCCTATGTCCACCTGCACTTCCGAAAGAAATAAAATAGTGAGTTGAACAAACAATTCCCAGTGTACGGACAACAGTGTAGTACTCTTAACTGGTGGGGTTAACATGAGATTCTGTTCTCTCCTTTCTAGACTTCCTTTGTAGAGTAACTTCCTTTGGTTAGGATATAGTGTGACTAGACTAAGGGTCACATCTTTGTGGATTTATTATTAAGTTTGGTCGAACGCTACTTTGTGGATAAAAACCAGAGTGGAAGAGAAATCTAATGTTTGATAAAAAGTATGCCCTTCATTCGTAAAAATGTGTATATCTAATATCACACCTTGGTAACTAATAGAAATATGGTATCTTCTTCAATTTTTTTGGGGGTTTCGGGAAAGGTAGAGTCTACTGCCAATTTTATAATAAAGGCAGTACAATGAAGAGAGGAGAGCAGAGGTTCCTCTACATCTGAAAGAAACAACTAGCTCATGTGGAAACCAAATTGGCATCTACAAGATCTTGAAGGAAAGGATATGACTCCAACCACAAATCAGAGCAACAGCTCTAACATAAATGTTATCTACATGAGCTTTGCTGCCACAAATCAGAGCAACAGCTCTAACATAAATGTTATCTACATGAGCTTTGCTGCCACAAAACACATTCTCATTTCTCCTCTTCCAGATGCTCCGATAGACTGCCGCAAGAATCATCTTGAACACATGAGCATGGAATCTTAAATGATGTGGTTTTTTATGCTGTTTGAATTAGGTTCATATACGAGACAGAAGAAAAGCTTGCATGAAAGCCAGCAAAGTTTGACAATGATATGCTGAACGTCAAAGCTTTTATAGGGCAAGAAACCATTAGGGATCACACTCTTCTCCTGAACACCACACAATGGATACGTAGTGTCACAGTTATGTCCCCATTTCTTCCCATGTAACATGGTAACTATAAAGGCTCTAACTTAGATAGAAGACCACTTTCCATACTGAGAACTGCTGGTTAGCCGGATTGACTTGCTCCATTAACTTTATTGCGCTTTAAATGAAACTGACTCTTATTTTCTTCCAGAATGATACATCTTGGTTGCTTGGATTGATGTCTACTGAGGACAAGAAGTCAAGAAGGTGGAAGGTCCAGCTCTTCCTCATCCTTCAAATCTCTTCTAAGCTAGATGTGCCACGTTATCTTTGCATCCTCCTAAATATGAGTGTGGAAATCTGTATTCCATTTATTAGCAGCCAGAAAGAAGATCTCAAAAAACCATCCTTTTTTTCCCACAAAATAACATTCTTACTAACTAATATCCTTAAATATGTATCTTTCCCATGCATTTGCATGGACACTTCAACTACTAACAGGAAAAGCACCAACCTTACAACCTTAAATATTCTTATTCGGTGATGCATGTAGTACATACATTGAGCTGCAGTCGGTTCCAATTGGACTTTTCCAGAGGAAGTCGGAGAGGATTGATGGACATCAAGGATGTAAAGATGTCATTAAGTGTTTCAGGTAGGGAGGATATTGGGCTCTTTTGGGCCCTAGTAGGCACCTGGGTACATAGCCATCGGGAGGCGGGTCGTGATTTTATTGGCGCTGGTCAAGTTGTTGGCCTTGTGGTGGCAGAAGCTAGTTACTATGGGACTGTTGGTTGGATGGTGGGAAGATATGGAAGTTGTTGGGCTGGTTTTGTGGGTCGTTGACGACACCTAGCTGTTCATTTGTTTAGACCCCTTCGGTGATGGACCCTTGAGGTTTTCTCGGGTATTTAGGCTTCTAGGCCTCAACCCAAACATGGAGTGAAGAGGGGAGTCTTTGAGCTGTGTTGGATGAAATGTGTCTGGCTAAAGATTTGGTGCATGGTTGTTATATCATTTATGGCCAGGATGTTACGATAAGTAAGTGTGGCGTCGTCTATATCTCCACTTTATGGCCCTGGACATGTGTGGCCATCATGGTTGTTATATCATTTATGGCCAGGATGTTACGATAAGTGTGGCATTGTCTATATCTCCACTTTATGGCCCTGGACATGTGTGGCCATCAATTGTCCTATCAACCTGATACGGGAATATCCCAGCATGTCGGCTTTGTCCTCGGGGTCAGCCGACCTCATTGAAGGCATAGGCCGACGACCTTCATCTCAGGCAGAATATTAGCTATCCGACGGGTCAGGTCGGAACGACGAATCTACTTTGCACCTCAGTACGTCTTCCTCAGCTCGGCTGGGACGCTCTCCGCTTAGATAGAGCCGACCTAGAGCCCAACGTGCTCGCAGGTACTTCGAAGCATTGCTCACGTGGCTGACAAGGCAGATGAGGTAAGGTCCGAAGATTACGGAACTGATAACTGCGGCTATTTAGACCACGGTCACGATGACCTGGTAGGGCGGTTGCAACTTCCAATCCGGCGTTAATCACGGAGGCCCCCAGCGAGATTGACGGGGTCGTCTAGCTGTAACACACGTGTCCTAACACTATATAAGAGGCAGACACTCCACAGGTGCAGGTACGCTGTTATACCCCAAGCTAGGCCATTCTGTTCGGCTAGCGATTGACAAGAGCGTTGGAGTGTCTCCCCGCCGAGGCTTCTCGGCGGGCTTTGCAGGTCAGGTCGAGAGCTCAGAATCAGAGTCTCACGTCGGCCAAGCGAGCCTCAGACGGATTCGTTAGCTTGGTCGTCTCGACTCACTCTTTGGCGAGAAGCATCTCAGCGGTCATCTCGGCCTGAGCCGACCTATGTTACACTACTGTAACACAACCTAAGCAGCAAACTCTTCATTGGCCTAATATTCTCAACCATCAAATCGGTGAAAATGTATTTCGATCCCACCCGATTATATAATTGCTTAACAAATCTCTCTTTAATCAAATTGAAATCCTCGACTTCTTCAGAGATAGGAAGTAGAACCATTCTAGTATTGGTCCGTCCAATGATCGTCAAAAAAGATAGGGCATGAGGGAATAATGATATGGATAGGGAGTGGACTTAAGTGGATATAAGGGTTGCCGGTCCCAGTGTATCTACAATAGACAAGGAGCTCAGGTGGAGATGGAACGTGGACATTATGGAAATTAAGGAGCAATACATCTAGAGAAGGCATGGGGTGGTTCACTTGTATCCGTAGGTCGCTTAGCTCTTAGATAGGATATCCTAAGTGCATGACGATTGTGGGATACGAGAGCATTGTGGGATAAGAGAGCTAGACGATTTCATAGCCATAGGATCTAGGCCGAGGGTACTGGTTCAAATTAGGTTGAGAGTAATAGGTGGGACAAGGAGGAGACCTAGGTTGAGAATCATGGGCGAAAGCATAGCCTAATTTTGGAGTGGCAAATTGAATAGACTAGGAACTAACATGAGTGAGATCTATAAGACATAAGATGGTTCTTGGGCTAATGATAGAGGAGGAAAACACGAAATTAGACAAACCTACCCTAGGAGAAGAAGAAGCAATGGCCTTACGCTTGGCAACCACGAAAAGCCCTTGAGTTGAGAGGGATTCATTTAAGAGATCAGGTGCATTAACTAGGTGGCTTGATTGTCTAATGGAAGATATGTAATAGGGCAAGCAAGATCATTCTCGTTGGCTTGGGTAGGGACTTGACCATTATTGGACTGGAGGACGACAACCTTAGGTTGTGCCGCATCCTCGAAGAGTTCAAAGGGCAAAGAGTCCCCACAGGAGAAGGCAAGGTAGTGGATGGGATCGAGATTTTCTTTAGAATTATACAACGGATTGAAATATGACTGCATAATGGCATGATAAGGAGAGAAGAATCTTTGACACTTAAAATGCCTAAGCATAAACCACTGACATGCACAGAATCCCAACATCCCTAAATAATCATAGAGTCCTAGTTTTCCTAAGCAAACTAAAATAAAAGAAAAAAAATTTCTCACCCAATTCAAATAGCTTAAGATGATGCAATTATCTTTTAAGAATTTCACTTGGCTTTTTAACATATTAATCAATTAAGTAAAGCTTTAGAAGAGAATCAAGGGTCAACAAAATTTGATAATTATCAATATTTCAGGCGTATTAAGATGTCAGAAGTGGGTGATGCTTTAAGAAAATGAATTAGGCAAGGCCTTAGGACCGGATGGCATACCTATTGAAGTGTGGAAAGGCTTAGGAGACATTGGTATTAAATGGTTAACTAAACTTTTCAATAAAATTTTGAAGGAACGGAGAATGCCAGAAGAATGGAGGAAAAGTGTTGTAGTTCCTTTCTATAAAAACAAAGGGGATATTCAAAGCTGTAATAATTATCGTGGAATTAAGCTTATGAGTCACACTATGAAGCTTTGGGAAAGAGTAATCGAGAGTCGAGTGCGATGCATGACTAGTATATCAGAAAATCATTTGGTTTTTTGCCTAGTAGATCTCCTACAGAAGCTATTTTCTTATTGCGACAGTTAATGGAGAAGTATAGAGAGATGAGAAAAGATTTATATATGGTTTTTCTTGATTTGGAGAAGGCGTATGATCGAGTACCGAGAAACTTGATTTGGTGGGCATTAACAAAGAAGGGAGTCTCTCAAGGATATGTTGACTTGATTCAGGATATGTACGAGGGTGCTACTACTAGTGTGAGAACTATTGCTGGAGAGACTCGTGAATTTCCGGTCACTATAGGCTTGCATCAAGGTTCTGCCCTAAGTCCATATCTATTTCCTGTGGTTATAGATGAGGTGACAAAACATTTGCATGATAATATCCCTTGGTGTATGCTATTTGCAGATGATATTGTCTTAATTGATGAGAGTTTTGATGGTTTAAATGTTAAGCTAGAAAGTTGGAGACAGGCTTTGGAGTCTAAAGGTTTTAAAATTAGTAGGAGTAAGTCTGAGTTTATGCACTGTAATTATAGTAATCAAAGGGTGCCTCAAGGAGATATGTTCAAATTGATGGCCAAGATATTTCTAAGAGTAGTACCTTTCGATACTTGGGATCTATCATCCAAGAGAATGGAGAGATTTATGACGATGTTGCACACAGGATTAAGGCAGCCTGGCTAAAATGGAGAAGTGCATCAGGAGTCCTTTGCGATCGTCGTATACCAGTGAAACTTAAAGGAAAGTTTTATAGAACGGCAGTGAGACCTGCTTTATTATATGGTACCGAGTGTTGGGCAGTGCGAAAGGAACACGTTAACAAATTATGTGTAGCAGAGATGAGGATGCTGAGATGGATGTGTGGTAAGACTAAGAAAGATAAGATTAGGAATGAGCGTTTCCGTGAGGATTTGGGGATAGCTCCAATTGATAGAAAAATGAGAGAAAATAGACTTAGGTGGTTTGGACACGTGTATCGTCACCCTAACTCGGCGCCGGTTAAAAGATGTGACCAAATTTTAGTGGATGCTAGTAAAAGAGCTAGGGGTAGGCCTAAAATGAGATGGTGCGATGTTATTAAGAAGGATTTGGACTTCTTGAATTTAAACACGACTATAGCACTTATAGAAATGTTTGGCAGAAAAGGATTCATGTAGCCGACCCCAATTAATGGGATAAGGCTCTGATGATGATGATGAATCATTAAGTAAAGCATCCTCGGGGAATAGGACTCCTAAAGAACAAGGCCCAAACTTTGGGGTAAGCTATGATTTCACAAAAACTCATAAATGTATGACCTATGTAAAGGGGCACCAAGTGCAACCTACTAGGTGGCATGTAAGAATCCTGATCAGCAGAGACTTATAGAGATCCTTGAATAAGGGCCCTAGTTGACAATGAGGAGTAAGGACTGAGAGGGCCACTCACCAAGGTAGGACACACACAAACACATGCACACACACATATAAGACACTAATAGAACTGCTAGGATGATGGAACTAGCCTAAACAGAGAATAACTAAACACAAAATAGAAGAAAACACTAAGAATTTAATTTTGAAGAAAATCAAGAACTCACCTTAAGCACATCACATCTCCTTAACACATTCAGAACATGTCTCCCTCCGTTAATGTGTTAAACAAGAGAAAGAGAAAACTCAAAATGAATGAAAAATCCAAAACCCTAATAACTCCTAAGCATAGAAAATCACCAAAAAAGTAGGAAAGTAGAGCCAAACAGCACGATGGGCACTACGAGTCCCACTATGTTCGCTAAAAGGGTGTGGATAGGAAATTGACCCAAAAAAAATAATATGAAAAGATAGTGATTGCCACCAGGGGAATTGTGCAAAAAATGGGAAAGATGAAATTAATGTTAATTACTTTAAAAATTGTAAGGGAAAGGATAGAAGGCATACCAGTAACAAGACACATCACCTTTACTTGATGTGTTTAGAACACATCAATTGTCCTTGATTTCTTTTTCTGAGATGGGAGACTATATTTTCTCTCGTTCTCACTCCTCAGCTAGAGAGGACCTCATGTTGTTACTGGCTTGATGTACCTACCAAAACAAAGAAAACAAAGGAAATCTCTTGAGAAAATTGTGTATGTATAGTATCTGATCTTAAAGAGAATAATTATAAAATATGGTGGGAACTTACTGTGAAGGGTTTAAACTTTAAACCCCTTTAAAGAGAAATGTGTGTGTGTGTTTACTGTTTAGTGCTTTGGAGTTGAAAAGCATGCAAATTTTAAAAGAAAACTATGAAATACTACTATTCATGAAAGCAAAGAAGAAGAGTGACAAAATATGAGAATTTTCCTTAAAGGGTTACTTCCTAGACATATGGATGATGAGGAAAAGCTTTTGGGAGCATTGGGTGGCATCCTTATGACTTATTAGGGTGTTCTCCTGCACACATGAGCCTTAGGGACCTATTTATAGGGGTAGAAACCCTAATCTCGCTTGGAGAGGCTAATCACAATAAAACTCAAATTCTCAAGGATAAGTCCCACAAAAATAGACTCCAAATTGGCTCAAGATAAACATGACGCGTTTGAGTCTGATTCTTAGCACTCAAATTCACTCAAACATATAGGGAAGTTTCGTCATGAAAGGAAACATACTACATGAAGTTCGCATGAAATTCCATAGATGTGTCATATCGGGTTGACGCATTTAGGTTTTAGCTGAATTATTTAATTTTTCTAAAAATAAATGAAAACACATCATATTGGATTGACACCTTTAGGAGAGAGAATGTGAATCGCATCGATAAACCTTGACGCATTAAGGCTCTAAGTTCGAGACGTCAAAGAACCATGGGCTTTAGAATACAAATGCGAGATTGGGCTTGAAATTAGAACACAATGGGTTTATAATGGGCCAAGATTGGGCTCAACAACAGTGACCAATTTGAGACATCATTAAATGCACAAGAAAATTGGTTCAACGTAAAGGCCAAAATATGTGTCTCTTCAAAAATCTCTAAGCAAAACACACTTCCTTTTTCTCATCCATCTTCACACTCACTAGCACAATTTTGTTAAAATTAAGCATTTTTCAATATAACCATCATCATCATCAGAGCCTTATCCCATTATTTAAGGTCGGCTATATGAATCTTTTTCTGCCAAAGATTTCTATTAGTACTATATTCGTGTTTAAACCTAAGAAGTCCAAATTTTTCCTAATAAAATCTCACCATCTCATCTTAAGCCTTCCCCTTAACTCTTTTACTGGCACCCACTAAATTTTAGTCACATCTTTTAACTGACGTCGAGTTTGAGCGACGGTAGATGTATCTAAATCACTTACGTCTATTTTCTCTCATTTTTCTATCAATTGGAGCTATCCTAAGTCCTCACCGAAGCGCTCATTCCTAATATTATCTTTCTTAGTCTTACAACATATCTATATAATAGGGCAGGTCTCACTGCCGTTCTATAAAACTTTCATTTAAGTTTCATGGGTTTACGACGATCACAAAGGACTCCTGATGCACTTCTCCATTTTAAGCAGTCTACCTTAATCCTGTGTGCAACACCATCAAAAATATCCCCATTCTCTTAGATGATAGACCCTAAGTATCGAAACTACTCTTAGAAATGTTTTGTCCATCAATTAGAACCATATCTTCCTGTAACACTCTCTCCTTACTAAAATTACAATGCATAAACTCTGACTTACTCCTACTAATTTTAAAACCTTTAGACTCCAAGACATGCCTCCAACTTTCTAACTCAGCATTAAACCACCAATACTCTTATCACTTAAGACAATATCATCTCTAAATAACATACACCAAAATATTGTTTGCAACATCATCTGCAAATCGTCTACAAATAACATACACTCTCATCAATTTTTCAATTTAAACCATGTTACACAAAATTACAAAAATATCATTCCTGAAAAATGCTTTTGTACATGTATCATTATTTTTATCAGAATGTTACATAAATACCATACCCAAAACCTAGTGTTATAGTTGTTGAAACCATTGTGTGTGGCCCACTTGGAAGCATTTCCCTAGGAAGTAGAGAGAGGAGCATTAAGATTCCCTTTTTTCCTACAGTATGAAAGGTTATATATTGAAAATTTAAGAAATCTAATAAATATTAATAATACTAGTATTAAGAGGAACTTGCAAAAAGGGTAGTTTTTTTCATGGTATGGTAGACTAAGAGACATAGCAAATATATACATAATATACACCTGCCAAGAGATGGAACTTAATTCTAGAGTCATTATTGTAACATTTTGAAAAAAGACAAGATATTTGTGCAGATTCATTTCTAGGGATTATACTTCTGTGCTTTGTTGTGAATTGATGGTTTATATGCAAGTTGCTAGAGTTAGTGAATAATGATCATACCTCAGCATGATTCAAGACATTTCAACATGAAAATCAAAACTGAACTGAGAGCTTTTGCCTTTAAGAAATAAAAGGGTATCATCTGCATACTGTAAATGAGGAAACCAGGAAATCAATTTCCTAGACCTGAATGCCTTCGGTTCACCCATGACCTTCAATAATGGACTAATATTGGTTACCACAGCCAAATAAGAGAGGCAATAATGGGTATCCCAATCTAAGTCCCCATGTGCTAGTAAAAGGAGCGAAAAACTTTCTAACTGCAGGTGAGTCAAAACTTGGCAGTCCCAACAAAATCTTCATCCAATGATAAGGAAATTGATTATCACAGAAAGCAGTCTACAAAAAACATCCAAGTCCTGATGGTAGGCTTTGCTAAGATTCAAGTTACATGCCAACCCCAACTATTATTTATTGATTGAGAACAAAATTTCATGTGCCAGAAGAAGCATCCTTCAGTTTTCTTCCGTGCACAAAAACAGGTTGATATTCTGCAATCAACTTAGGTAACACTTATATTAAGCTAATAGCCAAAACTTTAGCAAGGATTTGAACAGGCTGATTAGTTGAGAAGTCCTAAACTTCGTACCTCTCCTTTCCTTGGAATTAAAGCAAAGAAAGCGTGACTGAATTATTCACTGCCTTTGCCTTCACAAAGACACATGCTGCTTTCAATGTGTCAAGTTTAGCAGTGCTCCAGAATTTCTGATTAAAAAAAAGTGAAAGACCATCAGCGCCTGGTGCGCGCCTGGTGCTTTATCTCCTCTTAAAAGCGAATTCTCTCCTTAACCTCTCGTCCAGAAATACTATTCATAAGCATACCATGCTTCTGAGATGATAAACCGGTTCCCTCTGGATCTGTCCTGTCAGGAAACCATCTGTTCTCTCCTAGAAAAAACAACCCACAGTTTTCACTCTTCTGCTACCTGTCATTCATCATCAAAATAAATGCTCCCTTTTGTAAAACAATACTCTCTTTTCTTCTTCTCAGACTTCTCTGGCCGTTAGCAAGTTGAGATTTCCAAATCTTGAATCTTCTGAACCATCTCATTTCCTCAGCTAGTATCTCTCCCTTCTCCAGTTCAAAGCCCACCTCCTCGTGACTTCTTTGGTTCACTTTGACTTTAGAACAGATTCTCTGCTGCAAAATCGATGTCCTGGAGGCTGCCCATGATCAATGACCATACTTGATTAATGACCATGCTACTGAAATCATCTGCTCCTGCATTCAAAACTTCTGTTAGAATTGTCCCACATCAGTTGGGACAAAAGTACTCATTAGTGGTGCCCTCTCAACTCATCACCTCAAGGTTTTGAGTTGGAAGGCCCAATTTGTTATAAAATTTAATTTGGTATCATATCCCATGGTATGACCCAGGTGGAGACATGTTAGAACTTAGAGTAGTCCCACATCGGTTCGGACAAAAACACTCGTGTTTAAAATAATGGTTCCCTCTCCACTCATCACATTAAGGTTTTGAGTTGAAAGGCCCAATCCAATATAAAATTTAATTACTTATTAAATATGAAAGATTTATGGAAACTATTGTCTCTCTCCCTTAACCAGAACTGCATTATTAGCTGAAACAGTTCTTGGTTGAAAAGACAACTTGGCTAAATGAAAACAGGGATCCCATGTTGCTCAACAAAACCCGTCAAGTTTGGACATCCAACTATCCAAGGGATCTCCATAGAATTGATCCAAGTGAACTTTTGATTAGAAAAGTTTGCTTGATCAAACCACATTCTTCCACCCAAGCATTAAAACACTTCACTCCTTCATAGTCTTGATTTCCCTTTTTCTGTCAGAATGGAATGAGACCTCATTAAAATTTCGAAGGGCACACCAAACAGAATCAGATTTCATTGACAGCCATTCAATTCTTCTCAGTGAGCATCCTGTCAATGATATTATTGTGACCATAAACAGTAGAAATCATCCAGGTAATCCTACTTCTCTGACTGAACAATTTTAGATTAACTGGGAAATCATTGTCCCTCCTACTTCCCATCTCCAAGCCAGTAATACACTCCCAGGGACCCAGTTAACTCTACTGCATCTAATTCATTCATTCCACGTTAGTCTCCTGCACACATGCAAACAATGTGAACCTGCCTGCTGCAAATAGTATCCTTTATAGCTGGCTTCTTATTGTATACGAAAGTCCCCCAGCATACCAAGTCAACAGAATCATGATGACTTTCCTTGGGCAGTCTACTACTTTGGACCAAGGTTCAAAAAATCGCTTGGATCGGGATCGGATGGGCCGATCCGGGTTGGTTTTGAGCCGACCGATCCTATCCGGGGTAACCCAACCACCGGCTAGAATCCAGATCGGGCTAGATTGGCCAGGATCATTCTGATCGGCCGATCCGGCACGGGATCGCCTTGAATCGGGCTGATCCGGGTGTTACAGTTAGTTTGAACTAGATGTTACTAGTCGTTGGGGGGCGCTCCCCAACAGCCAGAAACGACAAGTTTCGGCCTTGGGAGGCCTTGAGGGGCCTATATAAACTCCCCCAAGGCCCGGATTATGCTCCAAACTCAAGTCTTGAGTTCTCCTCCCCTCCTCTCAATATTTTGGCATTCTCTCTCTCTTTCTGTCGAACGCTCTTTTACACTCTTGCGAGGTGATCTCTCACTCTCTTGCTCTTCATATTCAGGCTCTCTCTCACTCACACACTCTTGGCCTGGGCTCTCGGCTGCAAACTCTCTCTCCCAGCCCCGTTCTCTCACAAAAACAATTCTTTATTTTTCTTTGTTTATTTTTTACTTAGTTTTTTTTTTTTGTTCTAAGCACTTTTGATTGCAACCATCCTAGGCATAAGACATGGCCGCTGAAGGTGGTGCATCCCGATCTTCAAGCAACCCTACTAGCGCCAATCCCACTTGGGGGCTCATTGCACCGTCGGGGATATAGGTCGAAGGAAGGTCCAATGCAAGTATGGTAACCGGACCATATCGGGTGGCATGCGGCGTTTCAAGCAACACCTAGCGGGAATTAAAGGCGAGGTGGCATCATGTGCAAATGTTTCTTCCAAGGTTCGAGTGCAATTTTGTCAATATATGAAAGAGAAGGAAACATACAAAGCGAGCACCTTTAGAAGACATCAAGAAATCTGAGAAGAGCTGTCTGTCCCTTCTTGAAGTTCCATGGACGAGATCCATTTATAAGAGACAGATAAACAATTGATCTTGATGAGAATGAAGAAGGTTAGTTCAAAAACCCTTCATTACTTAGAGTATCGAGAACTTTTTCTTAATGAATAATATTATAAACTAGTTTTATGCATTTTCTCTATTATAGAACAATTTCATCGGGTATCGGAAGAGAGTCGAAAGTCCTTTGTGGAAGAGAACTACTTCCGACGTACTGGCCAACACATGGGTCAAAGAAGTGGTCATGAATCTTCTGGACAAGGGAGTACAAAAGTTGGGATGAGCACAAATGTATCCGAGGTGCTTGTAGACATCTCTAGAGACGGCAATCCTAGAGTGGGACTATTGGACCCATTTCTCACCAGGAGGAAGGACAACGGATGGAGTGGGAGCATCAAGAAAAACTACGGATGGAGTTTGAGACCATGGAGCAAGTCTCAGATACATCATCTTATGCTTCTACTGAAGGATACTACCAAGGGTATGCAGGGATGCTACTTGGCATATCCTCAATATTCGGATGCATCATACTATATACCGGAGGCAGAGCCTATGCATAATCCATGGAGTCTAATTCACATTCATAGGACTCATGGCTCATATCAAGTGCCAAAAATACCCAGATACACACCTATTAGTGTGATATATGAGAACACAGATGCATATAATCAATATTTAACTCAACATGAGACATATTACCAACATTATATGTCATTGGCAAATTATGTAGATCTTTTGTCCAGACAATATAATGTGCGGTTTCAATAAATATAACGTTGTTCTATTCTCTCATAAAAAATGATGTATCATGTACTTTATTTTCATGTATTTCAGTTAATAAATATAATCTTTATATTTTTTTCTCTATTTTTCATATTTTTTTTTCTAATTTTTAACAATTTTTTGAGAGGGTGATCCAGTCCCAATTGGCTTGGCCGGGATCGGCCGACCTGATTGGCTTTGAGCTGGCCGATCCGGGAACGATACCCGAGCTCCTCGTGCACCAAAGATATAGAATCCTTTAGTAACCCATAGAGCTCTCTCTGATAATCTTTTTCTTTTTATGAAATTATTATCCCTAAAATGGTACCACATATCTTCCAGCCCATTCCTAATTGCTCTCCTACCCTATGATTGCTCTAGCCACTAATAAGGGAGGTAAATTTCCCTTTTTTTTCACCAGCCTTGTCCTGTCGTAAAGTCGCCATCTTTCTAATTCAAACAATGAGTGTCACTTTGCTCTACGATAAAGTTACTGCGGTGACATGCCTAAAATGGTACCACATATCTTCCAGCCCATTCCTAAATTGCTCTCCTACCCTATGATTGCTCTAGCCACTATAAGGGAGGTAAATTCCCTTTTTTTTCACCAGCCTTGTCCTGTCGTAAAGTCGCCATCAGTTTCTAATTCAAACAATGAGTGTCACTTTGCTCTACGATAAAGTTACTGCGGTGACATGCCTAGGGAGGTGACAGAGTAAATGGGGAACCTTGTTGGTGGGATTGAATCAGGAAAAACGCACATACAAAAATACCCAGATCTCCCAAGGGAAGTCACGGTGGGATCCCCAGGATTGGCTCCCTCGATGTGCCATCGGCACCAGATCAAGCGTTCAACTTCACCAAGATCTCCTTAGGACTGGTACCAGCTGCACTGCCCATGTGAGCTTTCCAGTTAAATCAGGGTTTTCTCCTCTGTACCATCCTCACCTCCTTGCAACAGCTTGAGACACCAAGACCTTAATGGCAGTCCTCCACACCGTCAGCCGAACTACTAGATATTCCTTTCGCCAATGTCCTCATTACCCTCGGCATTAGAAGTTGTGGCCTCACTCAACTGGGAATATGCAGCTATGATTTACCGCAAACAGCACCGTCATCTTCCTCAAGAAGATCAAGTATCAATCATCAAAATTACTTGTAGACATATCCACAAGGCATTACTCAAACTCTCAATCACAGGACCACAATCAGGAAGAATCCTGCTAAATATACTCGAGTTTGTAGACAAACAACATCAATCACCAACAATATTAAAAAACTAGGGTAATTTTGTGTGTGATTCATGAAAGCAAAAAATACAATCTATTCGGTGGATTTGATACTCTTGCCTCATGCTAACCTGCCACGCGCATCACCTCGCCTTCGTTACCCCACATTTGATGCATCTGTTTGCCATTTCCGCTCCATTTTGCTCCCAGAAACCTCCGTGACTACTTGAAAAAGGCTCTTCCACAGGTAGCATCAACTTCACTTTTCCATTGTGCCCCTATATATGAAAACATGGAAAATATCATCCTACAAAAATAAAATAAGACACATGATAATCGTGTTTTCTTTATTTGTATTTGTTCGTGCTGAATGAATCACGCATCAACTTCTCAGTCCCTGATCGCAGTGTTATGGACCAGTTCCCCTGTTCTTCATGCTCCGAGCAACACTCTTGTTGATCTGATGAACTACCTAAACTACAAAACAATTAGAGAATTGCTGAAGAAGAGTGGACCTATTCTACAGAGCTGTTTACAGGATATGTGAAGACTGAAATTCACATATATGGGCTCTTATTGGAGTTAGGGATCTTAATTAATTAGATAACTTGGTTGGCAGGAATGGCTCAATCTGACATAATTCTAGTGGACTCTAGGTTTCCAACCTACGACATGTTAGACAATTCTGCACCTTAATCACTCTCGAGTTCCATGATAAATTAGTTTAGTGAACTCATTCTTTAATAAACATCAATCAATTATCCTCTAAACGTATCTAAATAAGACATTATAAAACCAATCACCCTGGAATATGAGTGAGCAGATATAATAAGCAATAATCTATCTATCTGAATTATTTGATATCCAATTGTCAAACATCTTATGACTAGGAAGCTTCAGAAGTTCTGCATATCCATGTTTAAAGACTGATCTCTTTATCATAACCCCATTGTTTAACTGAATCTTCATCACAAGAGCTCTTAGATTTCATTATATTGGGAACTAAATGTACAATAAAATGAAAAACGTAATGTGTATATATATATATATATATATATATCAGATGATGTCTCATAAATGCCCTAACTTTTTAAACATCCTTTCGCTGACAAAATTTTGTGAAATTCTTTGGAAAAGGGTGTAGGATTTGGGATTAAATAAGTTGATTGAAGGGGCCGGTACTAACTACAATTTAATTGATTCCATATTTAATTAGCTAATAAAAGAATAGACCTATAGAAGGAACCAAAAATATTTTGCTTGCTTCTAATCCCTGTGGATCATAGAAAAGGTGTTAACATAAAGAGCTCCCCACTTAATTAAGAAGAATATATATATGTATATACTAACGAGGCACAATAAAGTTTCTCCTTTCATTTTATTAGAAAGTGCCTATCAATTCAATCTTTTATGATCTCTACTTGTCACCAAACTGAAGCGGTACACTTCTTTTTGATACTTTGTCTCTTTCTTTGTAAGACTCTATAGAGATGTTTCAATTTTAAGATGGAACCATGGCGACCCCAACTTCATGATTTGTATTGTATCTTTTCTTTGTTGCAATAATATGAAGAACAATCTTATATATATATATATATATATATATATATATGTTCTCATCTTTGAGTAGCTTCTCTCAATAGCAACCATGAACTAGTTATTAAACATCGAATACACCTTTTTTTGTTTGTCTAACATTAACTTTTATCAACTTCTCCAATACTTCGTTATCAAAGATCATCCCCCCTCTCCCCCCCCCCCCACCTGTTGTAGTCATTGCTATCAACTACTTCAGTGTTTTCAATTACATCATCGCCAAGCAATTTTCTAACTTTGTCATATTTGCTTCTACTGTCGTTGTCCATACTTTCTGTCACATCTCTATCTCTCCTGTACCTTAATATATCTCTGTTGGTATGGTCACACCCGACCTAAGCACACTTTTCTCTAACATTGTTTTCATTTTTTTTACTATTTAAGATTAACTTTTTCATGCAAAAGATCGCCACTTGTCAAGGAAGTTAAGTTTAATTGATTTTTGGAGATAAATAGTTAAGATATGGGTAATAAAAGCCAATTATACAATATTAATATTGACAAAAACTAAAACCCTAAATCATATATGAAAGTCTAACAACAGATTAACCTCATAATCTTAGTTAAATTGACAGATTAACCAATACAAACATGTCTAATCTCATCTAGCACTTCTATAAATTCCTATATTCTCGTAATAACTTGTACAACTCACATTTTTACTCTATTTGACTATAAATAATCTATCTAATTGCTACTACTAAGTAGGGCTACTGTGGTTTGATGAGATTCAATTTGACTGAGCTATGTAAACATTACATAGTGTGATCCTTTCCGCACCTCTATTGTCATCTACCACCTACATGTATCATGTCATTGTTCCGTAACATTGGCTTTGGCAAGATAGCTCGGTTCCTTCGGCCCCTCCGTACACCGACCATGCATGTACGTCTTTCCAGCTATTTCTCTTGCTCTGCTGCATAGATGTGCTGCAGCTTCTTCATTTTGGAGATGGCGTTCTTTGTGTATCGTCTTGCAGCTTCTTCATTTTGGAGATGGCTTTATGTGTATCAGGTTTGGCAAGGCTCAAGCTTCACCCTCTTAGTTGATTCTATTGTTAGCTTATATGTTTTGTTCGATCGTCGCATCCTCCATCTCGCTCTGCATCGCTTTGTCCCATCTGGCCTTTCATCCATCCCCCTTACCCCCTTCTTCCTCTTTGTTCACTCTTGCTCAACCCCAGTCTGTTATTCCGCCGATATAACCCTACCCTGTTCACAATCCCACCTCATTCATCTCCACCACCGACTCACCCTACCCACCCTTCTTCATCTCTTACACATTCTTATCCTCTGTTGTGTTATGATGCTACCTCTTACTCCTCTCACCCTCCCCCTGTTTGTTTTGGCTCTTTTTTGGCTGCTCCTAATTTTGTTTCAGGATCGAACTGGTGCAGAAGTTTGGGAAGTGGTAATCTTGTTTACTCAGGTGATGCGCCTCCTTTATGCTCCCTCCCCTTATCCTCCCTGGTGGGATATTGGTGACATTAGTTTAGCTCGAGTTCTGGGGATCATCCGCTCCATCTCTTTAGATGGGCGTCTACCGAGCTACCTTTTCTGCTGCACAAATGGTTGGCAGCCTCTGTCCGTTGGAGTGGAGTTTCACTGCAATTTGAAGTTTGCTCTTCCCAAGTTTCTGCTCATCAGGCTTGTTTGTGGCCGTCTTAACTCTGGAGCGCCCTTTTTAGCTGGTGTTTTTCCTTCCCTAGTGTTCTCTTTCTCCTTTGCTGTTCTATGTTTGTGTGGGGCATGGGCTGCCATTTCTGTCTCTGTTGTCTGCAAGGTATGGATTGTTCTTCACTTTTCAAGTGTTGTACGCCAACCTCTCTCTGTATTATTTATGTTTATATAATATAGTATCTTCTTCGTCAAAAAAAAAAAATTTGTCACTCCTTATTACCTATCTCCATCTGTCACTATCTTGACATTGCTATTTATATCACATCACGTCCACATAGATATGATGTGGCCCAATCAAAATGAATTTGATCAAGTTATGTTAGTCTTATTATCTATCTCACTAGGAAGTACACGTTTCTCAAGAATAAATATTCAACATAAAATTTTAGCAAATTTAATTATCTTTCAAATTTTTGTTTCCAAGTACTGAAATTTCTTTTTCCTTTAACCACATTTGTCTTTGTTTACTTAGATACTTAAAAAAGTATAAAATTAAGAATTTAATGAAGACCTTTAAGATAAATAAGTTGGTATATATTATAACAAATATGTTGACACTTCTATGTCATTTAATAACACAATGTGAATGGATTCTAAATGCTAAAATCATAATATTTTTCACTCCTTTTCTCAAATCTTGAAATTGTGATCTCTCAAAATTCACACAAGTTCGAGTATCACTATGCTACATTCCCATCATAAAAAAAAAATCAACACCTTATAAATTTTGTTACAATATCAAAACCTAATAAGAATGAGCGATAGCCACAATTCATTAAAAAGTTTGAAAATCTTCTATCATTGAGTTTTTGTGTTTTTTAATAATTAAAATGAGTTTCAATTATCAAAGAGAGTATTTGTTCAAAGAAATGATAAAAATATTGCTGAAATTAAAATCTAAAAAGTGAATGTCTGAATATAAACTCCACAAAAAAGCTGTCCACATTTATTACATTTTATAATGTGCCTCCTTTCTCTTAACTTTTAAATTTAAATTTGTTTGTGAGAAATATTTGTTATACATCTAAATACGTATTGAACAATCACATAAGAAGTATATATATTCTTATATGATTGATTGGACATTATTAAGTGAAGATGATCATCATACTTTCATAAATATGAAAATTGAGATATATTCCTCGTTACCATCAATGACTATTTGCATGTCAAATCTTAAAATTACAAAAATAATACTAATGAAAGAGAAAATTAGAGAGAGAAAGAAAGAGAGAGGAGTCCAACATTTTTTTTTTAACTCTTGAAACTTTAGCTGTAGAACCTTAATTATGAAAGAGTTGAAGATGCCAACCTATTAAACTTTGAAGACTCTATCCAATGTTGACCACATGTTAAAAAATAAGAATTGAAGTTGTAGACACGCATTTCCACCTCGCAAGTGGGCTATTTTTCTTGTTCTTATCTTAGTGCCCCAAGTTGGTCATCATTTTAGAGCGCGTCTTTAGCCTATTATGAGTCCAATATCATCATACTTCCCACCCCAACGGTAAGCTAATCGGTCGCCAATAGTCTGAATTTCACTTCAACTATTTAATCTGTCATCCTATCATGATTCCTTTGTTGGATTGATAAAAGCCTCATTTCTTATTCAAATCTGACATATTATATCATCATTTTGTATGTCTCTAAGGTTAGATCTAATATAATAACATTTCTTAATCCCCCTTATGGAGGAGATATGGTCAAGTGAGTAAACCCTATGCAAACTTGAGTTTTATTTGTGACACGTTAGGCATCATAAGCATTCAATAATGTGTCCTGTAAGACGACAATTTTAATGGCCTTTTGGGTGCTTTTAGGTCATCCCCATAATGCATCCTTAGTGTAGGATACGATCCAAGTCACACCCTATCGTGTGGATGTGACTCGGATGCTTGTATGTAGGCAACTTTATGTCCTTTCACATAAGTCGCGATGATCCATTATTTTGGGGTGTTTTTGAGCCTTCTAACAATCTTTTTTAAAAAATCTCAAAATGACTTCTTCTCATCCCCATCAACCTCCCTATATATTTTAAATATTCAAAATACTCTAAAATTATGGGTAAAATGAGGTTATTCTTGACCTTTGTCTTTCAAACCATGTCCTTATATAAACATCTCTTGGGGTTCTAAATGGGAGGGAGAGGCTCTTAGTGGTTTTGGGGAGGTTTCTAGAGGGGTCTTCAATATATCACAACAACCCAACCTAAAGGAGAGTGACTATATGTGACGGCCCTGGATACTTATGCCCAATAAGGCTCCATATCTAGATCCGCCTCTCGCGAACGGACCGAAGTCTCGCAAGGAATATCTCACACAAGTGTCCAGTAAGAATATAAAAGACAACAACTACAGTATAAGACACAAGAAAGTACATGTGCTCATATCTGTAAACCACATTGTACAACTGTCTCAATACATTATTACATGTCTAATTAAAAAGTACAACTACCTGGGGCATATCCCGAGGGAGCACAAGCTCACACAACACGACTACAACTTAACTGATGATGGTACAAGTCTGCCACAACGTCTCCACAAGCACACAAACGGCAAGCCCTGAAAAGAATTATAAGAGAGTGAGTCTCAACAAGTCACAGGCTCAGTAGGGGACCACCCAAAATAACATGCAACACTGAAGAACCTCAACCTCAGAGGGTCTCACTGACAACTCAAATAGCCAAACAATATCATGCTCACAACATTTATAATAAATAACAGCTTAAACAGTAAATCATAAACAAATCATATTTCCTCGGAAAGAAAGAAGAACCATAGGACTAGCACAACACTACTAGTCCGCTCAACAACTGAAATTCCTAGGCCGCAAGCCTCACAGACACATTATTTCAACGACTGGTCACCTAAGCTACAAGCCACACAGGCAAACCACTGCCTAGGCTACAAGCTTCACAGGCGAACCCCAAACACACGGGTAGTAGAACTGTTGACCAAGAGCTAGCCCATTATACCCCCAGACCACAATATGTCGAGAGCCACACACAAGGTAGCAAGACGGGATACAACGATGTCAGTCCATCACGCACTGAAACCATAATCGAAAGTTTACCCGAGGAAGGGTAAAACACAACAAGTGGAAGGTCACACCACACGACCTCCACCTCAACACCTGAAAAGACTGGTACACAGCGTACCACCATAAAGCACTACCCACACAGGGTACAGGTACCTACTACCACGAGGTACCACCACGGAAACCACAACCAAACCAGTGCCATCACAAAGCACTCCACCATGGCAAACCTTGACACAACTGTGCCAATGATGGGGCACACCACATGAGTCAAATCACAACCAATGAGTCTTCACTCACCAACCACACTACCACCGTGCCAACACAGGCACCACCTCAACGGGTAAAACCACAACCAACAAGCCACTACACACACTACAACCAGCAAAGCACGAGTCGGAAAGAACGACGCCGCCACTGGGAATGGACTACTGTTCATGACGCCAGTATCCAACCTGGGCACACAACACAACTACCTCTCAGTCTCGCAGTCACGGACGAAAGGTCAACTGCCGCTCCACAAGCCACAGTCAAAGGACAGTGCAGTCCAACCACCCCACACATGTAGACTACACAGCTGCAGGCCCATGCCTGGCACTTTAGGGACTCTGGCCTAAGCTCCCTAAAGTGAGGCACTGGAAAACAGGACTAGATGGGGACCAGTGTCGACTACTGGTGTTTGTACCCCCAACTACGAGCACGCTACAAGTGACTAAACATAAACTCTCACAAGTCGCTGCCCTCTGTCTTCTTTCCCTCAGCCGGACGTACAACTCAAGCACATGAGTGAGGGTGTCCAGGACAAACGACACAGACCTCAACGGTACACACAGTACCGGGACAAACTCCGAGCACAACAAACACACGTGCCTGGCTCACACAGAACCTGGGGTACCCGACTGAAGAGGCATTCCGGAATAGGCGCCGAACCACCACACTCAGCAACGCACAAACCGCAATACATACATATATCATCTTTATTACAAACCATGGTAGACATGTAAGGAGTAGCTTGTTCCGGTCACCCTATGACCTACAAGCTAGCCTATACAAACACACACATACATTACCTTAACCAATAATATCCTGGCCTGTCATTGATCACGAAATGACCTCCACGGCCGCACCAAACTCGTTACACAATAATCACTTAATAGCCATACTCATAACTTATTAGTTAAACCATCTTAGATACACAATCTATAACATACATTAAAGGACCAAGGCTAGGTTCACACCGGAATCTCACTGCCCATCACCATAAACCAACCTTAATGGTTAAACCACAATAGAGTGTGCACAATGCACACACATACACCAAGCCATCTACATAAATAACAAGCTAACCATGTAAGAACCTGCTCACCACGTGAGTAACACGCTTCATGAGTGCTACAAACACAAATGCATCACCTACCGGTGCCATGCACAAGGAAAAATGATATTCGGATAATCCCTCCATTAAAACCATGCACAACAGGACCTCACGGCTAAGGTCGCGACGTGGGGTACTGTCGCCTCCAGAACGCGACACCCCGACATGTCGTGTTCCCAACATGAACGTGACGGGTCGGCCTGTCACGTTCAGAACGTGACAGGGGGCTCCGTCACCTTCATAGGCAGGAACCCTAATCTGGGATCCTTTTCCCGGATCACCACCCCAAGACACACAAACCATGGTTAATTCTTATTTTTCATGCTTTAATGGATACCCTAGCATGGTACCTACTGTTCTCAAAGCCAGAAAACATCCACACATGCATTCCATGCAATTTCACAACGTAAAAGGTTAGAACCTCCCTACCTTCACGAAGAATACGCAAACCATCCACGATACGGCATCTCTCCCGCTCCACGCGACGTCCTCGTGGCGAGAGCGCGCAGAAAACCACGCTAGAACGCCGAATCTCCCGAAGAAACCGCAGCAACTCCTCCCCTAGCCGAGCAGAGCTTGCCCCAGCTCTGTCCGGCCAAAACATCTTTAAAAACACACAGCGGTTGGGAACACGACGCAGCCCTACGTCGCGACCTGAACGCGATGTAGGAGGCCGTCGCCTTCCCAAGGCCGACGTCAGCTGACTGTCCAGCGCACGACACGCGGCAGCCATGCAGACGAAGACCACCAAACAGCAGCAACATGAATGCAACCACCAGGGCCGTCGCGTTCAGAACGCGACGCATACCCCTGTCGCGTTCACAGGCAGAGAACCTGTGAGCGCTTTGGGCCCAATCTGCCGGCCCACAAAGCCTCACAACCCATGCAGACACCTGAAACACAAGTTAATGGGCCACATATTGGCCACCAAACCCGCTAAATAAGGATCTACGAGGATCCAAAAAACGCGCGACGTTACACTATATGTCACACTGCATCGTCCTCCTCCTCCGATTTTCTCTCTCATATCATCCCTATGACTCAATAGGCTTTGCAGCCTGTGGAGCTCGAACGAGGGGTCAGTTCATTCAGGGTCATCATCAACTTTGCTCCCCACATCCTCTTCTACACTCACGAATAGGAAGTACTCTGAAAGGGATGTGCTTCAAGTCTTATTTTTTTTTATTCTTTCTCAAATTTCTACCATGCATGCATGTTAGGTACCTGTTCTAACCTTCTCTCCCATTCAAATAACCTCATGCATCCCACGCACAGTTATCTTTTGTCTAAATAGGGGTTTCCAAACCCTCTCTGTAAGCTCTACCCCATTTCCATGTTTACCCGAATCAAAAGGGGCGGATACTATACCTATAACTTTCTTATCTTCTCTTTATTTTCCAGACACAAAATAGTATTAGAATGTGAGGCCTTCTGGCCTTGTTTGACTGAGGAAGGAGGAGGAAGTCTCCCACATCCTCTGCACTTCGAGCTTCAATGCAGTCGCAACCTAGAACATGTTTGTAGTCGCATCATCTTTGGTCCATGTCTCTATCCATAGGTCTCTTTTTCATATTCCAAGGTAACTAGCATGCTCTTTGTTAGGCGGTTCTGCCCATTTGGGCACCGCAGAGCCACCGCCTCCACTGCCTTGGGCGGGTGGAGGGGGGCCGGCCACGCCAGCGCCCAAGGCGCTGGCGTGTTGGCGTGGGCTGCTGCTGCCACGAGGCAGCAGCAGCACCACGCAGCTCTGCCGCCTCTCCAGGCGGCTGAGGCTGCCGCCTCTCCAGGCGGCTGAGGTTGCAGCCTCTTCTCCCACAAGCCGCCTCCCTCCTCACACCCTCTCCTCAACCCCTCGCCTATAAATACCCCGGCAGAGGCAAAGGGAAGAGGCGTCCCATGCACATCCAGTGCATCTCATTTCTCATCCCCAAGTGAGTTCTCCTTGTGGATTCTGTTGGCATGCATGTGTGCATGTGTGTGAGAGAGTGTGCTCTGCAAGTGTGTCTTGCAAGAGCAGCCTTTTCTGTGTGAGAAGGTCTTGTCCCAAGTGTGGGACATCTGGTATTCTCTATCGGTATCGACTAACGGAGGTACGTCATCTTCAGTCCTCGGATCTAAGGTGTGGTGCTGTATAGTGACTCTGGTAGCCGTCTATCTACTTATGTGGGGATACTCTTTTTATTACGTTTCCTCTGCGAGGTATGTCCTCTTAAATCGTTTTTACCTACATTGGTATCAGAGCCACTTGGTTGGTTCTTATTTTCTCTATCTCTTGCAAACTGCGAGATGGCAGATTCCCCAGCATAGTCGGACTCAGAGTTTGTGGATCAATATTTCGAGGATTGGTTCTTGGATGTAGATCCGGCGTTGCTCGACGTCAACTCTAGTGTGCTGGCACCAGATTACAGACAGGTGTTGGACCTGATCGACTCTGGGACCAACGGGACGAGTGCACCGAGTTCAGATGCGCAGGCAGTGGCCAGCGGCACAGCGGACTCTGAGTTCCAGATGGTCCCTTCACTTCCTAGAATAGATACATCGGATAGTCTGAGTATCTATGCACCATCTCCCCTGACTGTGTCAAACCCTTGGTCCCCACCTGTTGTTGAACAGACTGCTTGGGAACCATGGCCGGCCGAATGGGCCATGGTGGTGCCAGTTGTACCCCTCCCTACACCACCTCTCACTATCACCCTTAGGACTACTGAGGGAGATGGTGGTTGCAGAGGGTTATATACAGCTTTTGTAGAGAGATAGAGATATTCGGTCATGTACTTACTGGCGCTAGTTTTAGAAGCGCAATTTTGGTTTTCCCTTTTTGCGCGTGAATATTTCACGCTTGCATCGGAAATAGTACATGTACATTTATATATGTTTATATATAAATATGTTTTATATATATTAAGCATGTTTAAAGATAGTATGTTTTGTACATATTTTTCTTAATGTTATGCAAATTAGTTTTGCATATGAGATATTTGCTCGAAATCATTTTAATTATATGACTTATCTTATATAAGTGGGAGATGATTGTAATTGCCTAGCTTTACTTTCGATTTTACTATATAAGAAACGTTCAATATAATTAGCTTGGATTTCTAGAAGCAAATATAAAATGTGTAAATTGATGTCAAAAACCTTTTCCTGTTTTGATATGTAGTGGTATTCTATGGCTGCCCAAAAATGTTATAGCTGATCTCACTAGGGTGAAAAGTTAAATGGCACAAACTATGATATATGGCATCGTAAAATGCAATATTTGCTAGATGAACAAGATGTGATTGATCATCTTACATGTCCTTGTCACCGCCCATTGAGGGCAGTAGCAAAACAGACCAAGAAGCTTATGTAGCTAAGAGGACATACCTCGCAGCGGAAACGTAATAACAAGAGTATCCCCACAGAAGTAGATAGACGGCTACCAGAGTCGCCTATACAGCACCACACCTTAGATCCGAGGACTGAAGATGACGTACCTCTGTTAGTCGATACCCGATAGAGAATACCAGATGTCCCACACCTGGGACAGTACCTTCTCACACAGAAAAGGCTGCTCTTGCAAGACACACTTGCAGAGCACACTCTCTCACACACATGCACACATGCATGCCAACAAATTCCACAAGGAGAACTCACTTGGGGATGAGAAATGAGATGCACTGGATGTGCATGGGACGCCTCTTCCCTTTGCCTCTGCTGGGGTATTTATAGGCGAGGGGTTGAGGAGAGGGTGTGAGGAGGGAGGCGGCTTGTGGGAGAAGAGGCGGCAGCCTCAGCCGCCTGGAGAGGCGGCAGAGCTGCGTGGTGCTGCTGCTGCCTCGTGGCAGCAGCAGCCCACGCCAACACGCCAGCGCCCAAGGCGCTGGTGTGGCCGGCCCCCCTCCACCTGCCCAAGGCGGTGGAGGCGGTGGCTCTGCGTTGTAATTGCCTAGCTTTACTTTCATTTTACTATATAAGAAACGTTCAATATAAATTAGCTTGATTTCTAGAAGCAAATATACAAATGTGTAAATTGATGTCAAAAACTCTTTTTCCTATTTTGATATGTAGTGGTATTCTATGGCTGCCAAAAATGTTTATAGCTGATCTCACTAAGGGTGAAAGTTAAATGGCACAAACTATGATATATGGCATCGTAAAATGCAATATTTGCTGGATGAACAAGATGTGATTGATCATCTTACGATGTCCTTGTCACCGCCCATTGAGGGCAGTAGCAAAACAGACCAAGAAGCTTATGTAGCTTGGTTTAAGAAAGATCGTAGTGCGCGCTTTACTTTGTTAAGCGCTATGGCCGACGATCTTATTGGCGATTTTGAGAACTGCGCCACTGCTAAGGAATTGTGGAATCAATTAAAGTTCATTTATGGTGGACCTCAGTCACCCGATTAAGGGCTCTCGTTTTGAAATTTGAGACCTACCGGATGGACTCGCGCCATACGGTTGGTGAACACCTTAGGGTGATTTCATCTATGGTCCGTGATTTGAAGGCTGCAGGTCATGATCTCACTGATGAACAGCAGGTGCAAGTGGTGATTAGATCTTTGCCAGATGCTTGGACCCACTTGAAGCAAATTTTGACTCACAATGAGAATATCAAAAATTTTATTGATATATCTCGGCATGTGGAGTTAGAAGCAGAGCGCGAGATTGTGCAACGCGCTTTTACTAATGTCGCTTAGGGAAGCAGACGCTTCAAGAAAAAAGGGGTCGCAAAAGAAGGACAAAGGATCAGACGCTGCACAGATTCCATCAAGGATAAATCTTTCAAGCGCCAACGTGGGAAGCGTGGCGGCATGAAAGACAAAAGCCGTCTGAAGTGTTTTACTGTAAAAAGTGAGGCCATTTCGCTCATGAGTGTCCTGAGCCGAAAAAGTAACTCACTTCCCCTGCTCTCCATGTACGTTTGTCTGTACACATGTTTTGACTGCTCATCCTAATCCTGTGTGGATCGTGGATTCAGGAGCAACGAAACATATAACGATGGATCGAGCGGGTTTGTTGATTATCATCGGATTCCAGAAGGCATGCAAAGAGTCTTCATGGGCAATGGTGCCAGTGAAGAAGTCCGTGGAGTCGGTTCATACCAACTCTATTTTGCGAACAGACGTACGTTGCTTTTGAGTAATGTACTCTATGCGCCTAGAATCCAATATAATCTTTTGTCAGTTTCAACTTTATCAGTAATGGGCTTTTTTTATATCCTTTTCTAGCAATCTGTAACCATTGTCTTGGATGATGTCTTTTTATGGACATGCATTGCTACGTGATGGTTTTTATATCTTAGATTTGATTGACAACTTTTCTAATTCTTCTTCTCTTGATAATCCTGCGTTAGCTCAAAAAGATTTAATTCTGTGACATGGCATGCTCGTTAGGGGCATATTGGACAAGATAGAATGGCTAGATTAGCTAGAGAAGGCCTTTTAGGGTCGCTCGCTAAGGTCAACTTGCCCATATGTGAGCCCTGCTTGGCAGGAAAAGCATGCCGTAAGCCTTTTAGAAAAGCTGTTAGAACCTCCGAACCATTGGAATTAATCCATTCTGACGTCTGTGGACCCATGAGTGTTAGAGCTCGGCATGGATATTACTATTTTCTCACATTTATTGATGATTATTCGCGATACAGATATGTCTATTTGATTGCTCATCGCTATGAAGTGCTAGATTGTTTCAAGCATTTCTTAGCTAGAGTTGAAAATCAAAAGGAGAGGAGTATCAAAGCTCTTCGGACAGACCGTGGACGCGCTATCTGTCGGATCAGTTCCGAGCATTATGTGAAGAAAAAGGTATACGTCGGCAACTCACTATTCCATATACGCCGCAACAAAATGGTGTTGCAGAACGAAGGAATAAACATGCTAGACATGGTTAGGTCAATGATGGCGCAGGCAAATTTGCCATCTCTTTTGGGGAGATGCTCTGTTACTGCTGCCTACATTCTTAACCGAGTGCCCTCTCAATCAGTTCCTTCTACCCCCATATGAATTGTGGCATGGTCACAAACCGAACTTAAATTGTTTACGTCCATGGGGATCAGCTGGATATGTTCATCACATGACGAGTAAGTTTGGGAAACTTGGCCCTAGAGCTCAAAAGTCTATCTTTCTTAGATATCCTGAGAGCTCAATAGGTTATGTCATGTATGGACATCATCCAGATGGAGGAATGATAGAGCGTGAGGTCCGAGATGTTGTCTTCTTAGAGAATGAATTTCCTAGTCTTGGCGACAATGTGAAGAATCTTGATATTTTTGAAATAGATGAACAATTGAACATCCTACCATCTTCCGGTGAAGGGAGGGAAAGTGTTCCCATACCAATGTCTGCCAAAAATGATAGGATGGTCAGTCTAGTGGGAGTGCGTCCAGTGGGAGTGCACCAATAGAAAGTCAAGATTCTTACGTCGTAGCAAGAGTGGGAATGTTCCTCGTCGATTTTTTGAAATTGACAGTGAGGTACTTCTTTGTGAACCCACGGATGATGAAGAGCCTAGATTGTTCAGGAAGCTCTTGCGTCATCATCTAGAAAAGAATGGGAAATGCCATGCAAGAGGAGATTCTTTCAATGATACAGAATGGAGTCTGGAGTTAGTGTATCTTCCACCTGAGCGTAAGGCGATTGGAAACAAGTGGGTTTTCAAGCTTAAACGCAAGGCTGATGGGACTATTGACAAGTATAAAGCAAGACTTGCGGCGAAAGGTTATACCCAGAAAGAGGGTATAGATTATGATGAGACATTTTCACCAGTGGTGAGATTCTCATCTGTTCGCCTTATTCTAGCCATTGTCGCGCATCTCGACTTGGAATTATTCCAAATGGATGTAAAGACTGCATTTCTCAATGGAGACTAGACGAGGAAATATACATGGCTCAACCAGAGGGTTTTGAGACTAAAGGAGAGGAGCAAAAATTTTGCCGCCTCAAGCGTTCAATCTATGGATTGAAACAATCGTCTAGACATGGGTATATGAAATTTCATAAGGCTATTATCTCATATGGTTTTGAGATGATGAAGAGGACCACTGTGTGTATGTTAAGCGAGTGGGAGTTAGTCTCCTCATTTTTCATTATATGTTGATGATATTTTAATGGCTGGAAATGATATGGAGTTGATCGATGCCACTAAGAGGTGGTTATCTTCCGTCTTTGAGATGAAAGATATGGGTGAAGCGAGCTATGTGCTCGGAGTGAAGATTGTGCGGAATCGCTCGGAAAGGTCACTGAGTTTGTCTCAGGAGACATACATTAATAAGATCCTGAAGCATTTCCGAATGCACAATTCTAAACCCATTGATACTCCACTTGATAAAGGATGTGTCCTAAGTACTTATCAATGCCCCAAGAGTAAAGAAGAAATAGAAAATATGTCTAGTGTGCCATATGCCGCTGCAATTGGAAGTCTAATGTTGCTATGTGGTGTGTACTCGCCAAACATTAGCTTCGCAGTGGGTTTGTAAGTCGTTACCAAAGTAACTCTGGTCTCGCGCATTGGAAGCCGTTAAAAGGATTTTACGGTATTTGCGAGGGACGTCAGATTATGCACTACGTTACAAGGCTGGCGACCTGAAAATCATCGGCTATAGTGATGCGGATTGGGCTGGTGACCGAGATGAGCGTAAGTCCACTTCAGGCTTGTGTTCCTGTTGCTGGTGGAGCTATCTCGTGGAGTAGCAAGAGCAGTCTTGCATTGCCCTATCCACGATGGAAGCCGAATATGTTGCTTGTTCTTCTGCTAGCCAAGAGGCGATTTGGTTGCAAAGTTTATTGCAGCGTTTGGCGATTACACCTCATCAGAATGAGGGTGTACTGTTATATGTTGACAGTACCTCGGCATTGGCCTTCGCCAAAGATCCCAAATTCATGGCAGAACGAAGCATATTGATATTCATTACCACTACATTAGGGATTTGGTGGCAAAGGGTTAGTGGTGCTTCGTCAGATTAGTTCTGTTAGAATGATGGCAGATCCACTAACGAAACCTTTAGCCAGAGTGAGTTTTGTGACCCATTGTGGATCTATGGTCTTTGTAAATTATAGTAATTTACATGTTTGACATCATTAAAGTTTTGTTTATCATAAGTGTTATTTATGTGAAAAATGATTGCTTTATACATTGTTAGAGTGTCACCAGGCTAAGAGGATCAGCCTCTCACACTGGTGATCCGCCTTTGGCGCTTATTGATAGCGAGCAAAGATGAGGCACTTGATGTTGTGGAACTCTAGATGACTAGAGGTCGAGCACAAATATCCCGAGTCTTGTGAGTATGCCGCCTTGGCTGAGGCCGAGATGAAATCTGAATAAGTTCAGATTGACCATGTGGATTATTGCTATAATCCTGTGTAGCCTGTTAGATCCGGATATGTGAGTCGCAAAAAGGCTCTAAATGAGAGTGACTGGTTTGCGGGACTCTGGTCAATTGTATTTGTTACAATTGGATATGTATCCGTGCGATGTTATTTGACATGCCCATATGAATGGAGGAACATCGCAGCATGTGAATCATACCACATGTGTAATATACAACCGCATATGAGAATGATGAATGGTTCTCTCTTCATCATTGTGTGAGCTCATGAATCACGTTTGTCTGTGATTCCTAATGTACCCCCAGTGACCTGCAGCGCTGTGCCATGACAAGGAAGCTTGATGTCGCTACTTTAGCATGTTACTTAGGGTGATGGATGATACCGTCCAGTGGAACATGTCTAGGAAAGCGGTTAAGACAAATTGAATTGGCATGAGCGGCATAGGGAAGGTATCTTGTTATTTCACCATGCTTAATTACTCATATCCCGGTCGGGAGACTCAGTTTCCTATGTGGTAATAGAGTCATGAGTGTTATGCTTTTGGATTTGATACTGCCTTCTGAGAGATACGGAGTATCAGAATCAGGTGAATATTAAGAGCCTGAGGTACATACTGAGATTAAGTGTTCCATTAGTAGATGACGACTTAATGGAACACTTGTTGGTGACTCGGCAAATCTCACAGAGGTTGCACGCCTTATTTTTGGTATGACCGTTGATGTCGAATGCCATAGAGAATGTTGGGTGCGCCGTCAACCCTGTGTGGGTAAGTGGGCAGTGAACCCTAAATGGGCAAGTGGGAGCTTGTTAGGCGGTTCTGCCCATTTGGGCACCGCAGAGCCACCGCCTCCACCGCCTTGGGTGGGTGGAGGGGGGCCGGCCACGCCAGCGCCTTGGGCGCTGGCGTGGGCTGCTGCTGCCACGAGGCAGCAGCAGCACCACGCAGCTCTGCCGCCTCTCCAGGCGGCTGAGGCTGCCGCCTCTTCTCCCATAAGTCGCCTCCCTCCTCACACCCCCTCCTCAACCCCTCGCCTATAATACCCCGGAGAGGCAAAGGAAGAGGCGTCCCATGCACATCCAGTGCATCTCATTTCTCATCCCCAAGTGAGTTCTCCTTGTGGATTCTGTTGGCATGCATGTGTGCATGTGTATGAGAGAGTGTGCTCTGCAAGTGTGTCTTGCAAGAGCAGCCTTTTCTGTGTGAGAATGTACTGTCCCAGGTGTGGGACATCTGGTATTCTCTATCGGGTATCGACTAACGGAGGTACGTCATCTTCAGTCCTCGGATCTAAGGTGTGGTGCTGTATAGGCGACTCTGGTAGCCGTCTATCTACTTCTGTGGGGATACTCTTGTTATTACGTTTCCGCTGCGAGGTATGTCCTCTTAAATCGTTTTTACCTACACTCTTAACCCTTTATTTTTGCAGTTAACTTTGGTGGTGATCATATCTTTCATATTTTATTTTATATATGATATTGATATCCGACTGGTGTAGAGGGTCACATCTCTGTCATTATAGGAGTGTCTTATCATATAGAGAGGTCATATCTTATGTTTTATCACTTCTATGTGATCTAGTTAAAAAATGTGGCTAAATATTAATTTTGTTAGAATAAGTGATCTTATTTATATCGCCGAACATTAATTTTTGTCATATTTAACAAGAAGAGTAGAGTTATGACTGCACTCTAAAATAAGATCTAAGTAGTGTGATATTTTAAATTTAGAAAATAGATTAATGTATCATATAACCCCTTTATCACATTATTATGAAATCATTTGTAAAAGTTATATTGCAAAGTTACTTAAATAAACTATTCTTTAAGGCCCCTTATATAGTGGCATTGCTCAGTTGGCTAGTCAACTTTGGTATTGATTTAAGATTTTAAGAAAATTGTTTTTGAAATCTTCCGCTAGCTACCGTCACTAGTATTATTTTTCAGCTAGTTAGAGTAGACAACATGCCAACTATCCCATTTTCTTTTATATAGTAGTGATAACTTTTGGTTACTTCTAGAGTTTTGAAAAAGAATTATGGATTATGAGTCTATAATATTACGCCATTTTAAAATTTTATATCTTTATTGGATTTAAAATTTGAAATTTATTGTTATTAAGTTGTGTTTGATCTTAGGTAGTTAGATTTTATAATAGTTTTGGGTATTTGATATTTGAACTCATCTTATGTACTTCATGGACAAAGGTATCAGATCAATCCAAGAATTATTTTTAAAAATAATATAAATTATGAAAATCATAAAGAAGAGGTGTTGAAAGAAGAAGAAGAAGAAGAGAGAGAAAAATTTTCCCCTTTTAAGAGAAGGTCGTGAAAGAAGAAAAGAAAAGAGAAAGAAGAAAAAGGATAAAAAAAGAACTCGTTACTTCCCAGTATGCTCCCTCTCTCTCCCCATCCATCCCCAAGCAGAGTTTGTCAAATCGGTTCTAAATTTCATCACAAAGGCATTGAGGGAGAAGAAAAATATTTAACACCTGTAAAGGTAGGGTATCGATCTGAATCCACCCTCTCGCATGGGTGTGGGGACCACCACACTTATGTGAGCGTAGATAGCATCCCATCTTCATAAATCTTAAGTGGTTCTCTCCGGAGAAATCTCAATAAAATTGTCAGAAATCAAATCTTGAGATATCAAAATGTAAAAAAGATATATACACATATATATTGTAACACTTCAAAAATTTAATTGATTAAAAAAAAGTAAATACCATCGTATTGGATAAAGTGTTTAAGTAAAAATAAAATAAAATTATGGTTAGACTTCCAAAAGTGAAATCAACTATTTAATATATTTGGGCCAAAAAATTCTTAATGGACCAAAGAACAAAACAAATAACAATAAATCCTAAAATTCGTAGGGTTAATTGGGTTTGAATGATAAAGGCTAATTAGGAAAAAAAATTAGCGAATAGACTCCTAAAACTGACCAAATTCATGTTCTATCAAGATGGAAGGTTTCCTAATAAATTTCACACTCAATGAGAATGGGAATCCTCAAGTTTTGGAAAGGATCAACTAAATTAATAGTCTCCCTTTTCCTAGTTACATTAGAACTTGAATTAATTCTAGATCTATAAAAAATCATCATAATTCGCTTGGGGACGAGTTACCATTTGGGGTCGAGAGGAGTCGAGCTAGGGCACCAGAAGTGGAGGAGCTCGAACAACAAACCTTGCTTCTTCTCCAACTCTTGTGCTACATCAACCTGGGAAGGACCTGTACTAGGATAGATTAAAGGTAGGTGCTCTCGGGCTTAAACTAAATGTATCACATACCACATGAAAGAGCATCGAGTCTAGTTCCATATGCACCTGCTTTGCCCAATTTTAATCAAGCATGCTAGTTGTATTAAGCGTTTTTCAAGAGTCGCGTATGATTAGGGCTTTTCATGTTTATGTCATATTTCACGCATATCGAGGTCAAATTGAATCAATCCAAAGCATAGTTCTCTTCTGCTCATCATCCTCTACCACTTTCATGTTCAGAGTTTTATCTAAGGACCTCTAGATTTCGAGTTATAAATCAATCAAGAGCAACTGCATCGTTTTTGAGGTTTTTGGGCAAGAACAGTAATCTCAAGCTCTATATGTCACTTTCTTCATCTCATGAAGGCGACGTACCACTCCGTCGCGATTCAGGTAAGAGCGACAAACCATATTGTCGCGTTTAAGGTTCTGTCTGACATCCCACGTGCATAAAACTATGTGCCACTTGGATTTCAGTGCACTTCGATAACGTGATCGTTGGTACCATCGTGATTTGACCTATTTTCCCACCCTTGGTTTTCATGCACATTTTGTATTTGAGAAGGTCACTTGAACGCGACATACAACCCCATCGCGATTATGTGTCACCAATTGATAGCCTACCGATTGCCTTTAAGGTGACGCATACACCCGTCGCGATTCTGTTTCACCAATCGATAAGCCCTACCGATTGCCCTTTAACGCGACCATCCTATACGTCGCGATTTTGAGTCACCAATCGATACCCTGTATCGATTTCCATGAACGTGACCTTGCATCCCATTGCGATTCTATGTAATCAATTGATTAGTCATACCAATTGTCTGTAAACGTGACCGTTAGAACTGTCGTGATTTAGAAGATTGACTATACACCTATTTTAACTATTTAAGCCTTGGAAATAGGCGACGACTGAACCCGTTATGATTTATAAAGCCTACCTGAGACTTGTACAATCTTAAGTGTAAGTCTTGCATGCTATGTGTTATAGAAGTTTTTGTACAGTCTGTCCATGGCCTAAAATATGTCAATCCATGTAAAAGACATAATACCTAAAAGGTCTAATTGTTCTTAATCGCATGACCTTTCTATCTTGACATTGATATGATCATCTTAATGCTCGTGCTCCATAGATTCCCTCATAGAGACCGAGTTAGTTGTACTATTGAAGTTCTCAGAAGATAGAAAGCACTTTTGTTCTCATCTACTTCTCGTGAGAGTGATTTTTGATACATGGAAACTAAGCCACTAAGTGTAAATATTGAACTAATGAAATTAAGCTGTTATGAACTACAGATCATGTGTAGACGAGCCATTTTGACAATATATCGAGTATAATTCATGTTATACCGCAATGGCTCTCTTCAATTAACCTCTTGAGTGATTTTTTTATTTTTCCAAATTTTTTTAAGATTTTTAGGAATTTTTCTGGGGGCCTTTAGGGGTTCAGTGTGTACAGCTTATTCGCGACTGACACAGTGGTCGAAGTTTCAGGAGTTTGATCCACGACGGGTCAAACCGTCGCGCATCACACTTCCTTTTCTGGCGCTTACCCTATTTTGAATCGCGTTCGGTCAAGTCGTCACGTTTAAAAGTTTCCAATTTCGAATTATGGCAATTCCAAAATTGTTTTTAGAAAGATTTTCTTACTAATTAGAATCGCGTCCACATGGTCCGTCGCGTTTCTAACCTTCCATCGATTACGAAGATCGACTCCCTATCAGAAGATCGATTCATTCAAATACGTGACCACTCATGTCGTCGCGATTCAATATTTCCATTTATTAATTTGGAAAGAATCGATCAGTATTGGAATTGTTTGAAATACGATGATCTATGTCGTCAGGATTCTAAAACCTACTATAATCGGTGTTTGGAAAGGCTTAATCAAAGTAAGTCAATCTTGTGAAACGCGACGCTTTAGTCGGTCACGATTCATCTCAATAGGCGACCACTGTGTCCATCGCGATTCTAAAACCTGCTATAATCGATGTTTGGAAAGACTTAATCGAAGTAAGTCGATCTTGTGAAACGCGATGCTTTGGTCGGTCGTGATTCATCTCAATAGGCGACCACTGTGTTCGTCACGATTTTCCAAATTTGCCCCTATAAGAAGACCCCCGAGGCCATTGTTAGAAAAGAATCCTAAGCACTACGGCGAAGCCCTACCGCACTGGAGAGTCGAATTCTGAGCTAAAGAAGAAGAACCCTCTTCTTAAGCCATCCCAAGTCATCAATCATCAAGTGGAGTTCATTCTCCAACCTTCCAAGCTTTAGAGCAGGGAGGAGGAGGCTTCTTCCTCTTTGGACATTGCAGCAGCGGGCTCATTTCGCCAACTTTTCTTTTCCCCTTCATTATTTTCGTTAATTCATCTTTTAGTTCATACATTTTACACTAACCATCATTCACACACTCACATCATTCCTTCCACACCTACATTTTAGGGGTTTAACACCACCTCCACAAGGTGTGTTCAAGCCCATGTTCTTGCGTTTTTCTCATCTTCATTTGAATTTCATACTACACAATTTAGTCTAATATTGTTTTCACTTGTTTATGTGTCTTCTTCATTTTTGCAAGGTAACCATCTAGCTAAAGTCTTCTCTGCCAGCCGGCCGGTCGGAGGCGTAGAAGTCAACCCACCAACATTCAACTCCCGCGATCTTTGGGTGAAGGTAAGTAAACCCATCCTTCGCTCACTCTCTTCAGTACTCTCGTGTACCTAGCGATCACACCTCCATCTTCGTGCACACATGCGCTTTCTCCTTCTCCTTTCTTCTTTCATGCGTATTTAATTATTCCTTCGTTTAATTATTCTTTATGGGGTGTTTTGAATGAAAAAATACATTCATAAATTGGCGATCATGGTGGGACTTCTTTTATTTTAGTTGTGGTTACCTCTCCTTCGGCACCCATGCGTGCCCCTCCTTTTGACACCCACGTGTGTCCCTCCCTCCATACCCTACGCAGTACAAATCTCCTTCTCTCGTACCCCACGCGGCACTCCATGAGATCCCCCGCCATTACCAAGTTGTGTTAGTGTTTCTTTTTCTCGCTCTCCATAAAGTTTAATTAAAAAAATTCATCATCCTGATTCCCTCCCCATTTACTTACCTTTACCTAAAGAAAGCATCGTTGTTTGACTCCTACTTGACTCTAACTGGTTGGTTGAATAGCATGTTTATGTGATTTATTGCTTTCATATAAGTCTCGGGTGCTTTTGGAATCGCGACGTGTTCAGACGTCGTGTTTTTTATTGTTGTGCGATGGTTTACCCCGTTGCGATTTGTGACAGACACCGGAGGGAGTTGTCGTGGCTCTTACAACTTCCGCGAGCCGTCAGATCCGCGACCAACTGAACGGTCGTGATTTAGCTTGAAGCACGACGATTGAACTCGTCGCGTTTCTGTCAGTCACAGAGAGCAGGGGTTTCTGTCATCTCTCACATTCTTCTGCATTACAAGGCATACTTCGATTGAGGGACCACCTTCCCTCCTTACACTAGGATCCAAACACCTCTCTCGGTGAGGGCTATCTCTCAATTGGGCATTCCATCTCATTGGACTAGAGAATCCCCATCGGGACCTCCGTAAGTCTCCGTACCTTGTGGATTCCCTCACGGTGGACCGAGCAGGTTGTACCACCCCGGAGACCCGTGCTAGAATACCTACATTGTGAAGGAGTGTGCTTAGTGGACCCGGAGTTCTCATCATCCCCATCTAGGCTCTTACCTACATTGGAGTGAAATCATTGCAATAAAACCCACATTGAATCATATTGAAACAAGTAATTGGACGTAAGCATCCCCAAGTGTTTGATTAAAAGTCATTAACTTCTTCTCTCAAACTTGTTTGAGTAGTTGTTTGTTAATAAACTTCTGTGTTTAAATTCCATGTTGCTTCGTTCAGGCAAATCCCTCGGAATGGCCGAGTACGAAGATATAGGTTATCATGAGGATGTCTATGATGAGATGTATGACTCCACTCAACCACTTGCACAAACTCCCCAATGAGCCCCACATTGATCCATCCACTTCGCAAGTTCATGCGGTGGATTCACATTCTCCCCACCTTTCCCCGAGGCATGTTGCTGGAAATACCTCCGCTTCTATCGATCTGTCCCAATTAGTGGACCTCCTCCAGAACCTCCAACCCTCTCAACTCCAGGACGTTCAAGCTGCTTTGAAGGGGAAATCCATCCCCAAACCTATTCAATCTCTCCACCCAAACACGGTGTTTTCTATGAACCCATTCGCGACCCGACGGTCCGAGCCTCCCCTGCCCCCTCGTAGGACAATTCTATTACACATTCTCACCCTCACAGCCTTGTTGGGAGGCCCTCCCTTGTCCGGCCAAGCCCCACCGCGGCAAGGTCCACTTACCCCCCTTGGGCTCTGGCCCATGCTTCCGCGCCCGTTGGTGCACTTCCCTGCTACCATTCCGTTCAAGTGAGTGCACCCCAACCTCATTCTTCCGAAGTGGCTCACAAATCATCCTCCAATCAACTCACTCAAGCCCTCTTGGCAAAGGTGAGTCGATTGGATCAAGACTTGAAGAGGGTGTCCGCACCCAAGGATTCTTTTGAGCTGGCCCTTCCTTCTATGCCAGTCTTCCATCTTCCTCCCTCCGAGCTACCGGTCTACCGCCGCTACAATGGCACCGTCAACCTCTTTATACATATCAAGGAATTAATGTACGAATCATCTTTCTGGAAAAATGATAATCGTGCTCTTTCTTTTCTATTTCGGCGATCTCTAGATGGTCCCGCCCTTGAGTTGTTCTACTCTTTAGAACCCATCGATGCGGAAGACTTCGAGGTAGTACAGAGGAAATTCCTGCAGAGGTATAGAGATCGGGTCAGTCCCTCTTTGTCCATCACCGACCTTATGGCTGAGAAAATGAAAGGAGATGAGGATTTCTTGCATTATGCTGATAGGTGGAGAGCATTGGCTAAAAGACTGAGGGATTCATTGTCAGAGTCCGAGCAGGTAAAGATGGTCATCGCTAATGCCACGCCACAATTCATACATATTCTGGCCATGAACAAATTGACAACTATGGAGGAGCTATATGAGAGAGCCCATTATATTCAGACTCAGTTAAAGGACTCTCCTATCATGGCTATGTTTGAGCCAAAGGCCAGGACAACAAAGAAAAGCAATGGCAATCCCCCAACTGGTGGTCCCACGACTGAAGGGGTTATGCAGCACGAGCAGGTGAGTGCCATGGGCAACCCGAACACCTCTTCCTACCACCCGAACCCTAACCCCAGGCTTCAATAATCACAACAACCAGCCTTCAGGCCAAACAACCCTCCAGTGTTTAAGGCCCCAGCTCAACAACCCCAATAGTCACAAGCCCTACCTCAATACCAACAAGCTCCTCCTCCTACCCAATATCGCCAAGCTCCTCCCCCTCCTCAATACCGTCCAACCCCACAGCCTCAATACCAACAAGATCCTCCTCCTACCCAATATCAACAAGCTCTACCACCTCCTCAACGCCCTCAGTAATACAACCAAGTCCCTCCCCCAGGCAATTATGATCCCCAGTAGCCTAGATGCCCTCCTAGCCCAAGAAGAGCCCAATAACCTCCATTACTGGAGTCTTTACCTGATATTTTCAATGCTCTAATGACCGCCAATGCACTCACCTTGCCAAGGGAACAACTGCAATGGCCTCCCAATGTTGATACCTCCCGCTACTGTGCATTTCACAAGGAACCAGACCACACTCTAGAAGCATGCTTCCACTTTAAGGACAATATCTATGATTTGAATGACAATGGAGGCATCGATTGGGAAGAGATGAGGAAATACATCGCCGAGATGAAGGCGAGAAGGCCACCCAGGCAGGAACAACAATAGCAACAACAACCACAACAACAACCCCCACAGCAGCACCAGGCACCTTTGCAGCAGCCCAATATGGGCATTGTCCAAAACCCACTCCCGGAGCACCAGGCTCCGAATCACCAAATGAACGCCCTCAGGACGTCTCCACGCGATGAAAGCGCATCCGGCAGGCAAATGGAAGCATCCCCCTCCACCTCTATCCACCAATCCTCCTTTACTCTACCCCTGTTCATCCGTACACCTACACCCTCCAATCCACTCCCGTCCTTTCTCCGTATCCCTGCAACCCGCACACAACATCCACCACCATCCAGTCAACCAACCAACCAACCGCTCATCCGCCAATCTTCCGTAACTTCCACACCACCACCCCCTAACCCTCAAGCCCCCTTTCTACACAACACCGCCACCATACCACTATAGCCTAATCACTCACTCATATGCCAACCTCCTACCAATGCCACCACCTCCCAACCTTCATCATCCAACCCACCTCTTCTACGCACACCACCAACTGTTCCCATCATCACCCCTAATCTCCGAGCTCCCTTCCTACGTACCCCCATTCCACCACCAAACGTGGCAAGTATTCAACTGCTGCACCAAATGTTCAACAACCAACACCCCACCACCCATCCATCTTTCGCTCTGCCAGTTGCGACACAAGTAGCGGGAGACGATACTGAGGAGACTATGGTGCTCTGGAGTGGGCGTATATTCAATCGGATTTTCCCACAGCAAAACCAGGCACCCCAGCAACCCATGAAGAAGAAGCCCTAGCTGAAGAGTCCATCCCTGGGACTCAATATGATCTGCTCAAGCACTTGGATAGGACACCAGCCAGAATTTCCATTCTAGAACTGATTAAAAGGTCGTCAGTACATCAAGAAGATCTATTGTAGTATTTACAGAAGGTTATGGTGAATGAAGACCTCCCCGTGCATCAGATCAGCGCAGTTTTGACCCCCACGAGTCAACATCCGGCTATAGAATTCCATAAAGATGAGCTAGCACCCGTGGAATACCAAAGATATGCATTATGCCTAACCGTGAAGATCAACGACATCCGCGTTTCTTAATGCTTGGTGGACACCGGAGCGTCAATTAATGTCGTGTCCTTAGACACGTTAAACTTTTGTGGTGTCACTTAGCAGTCAGTCCGACCCTCCACCATCACTGTCACAGCCTACGACAACACTAGTAGGCCGCCAAAAGGAGTGGTCGCATTAAAGGTGGGGCTGGGTCCATCCATTACTGAGATAGACTTTCATATTCTAGATATGGACCCGAGCTTCCTCATGATATTGGGCCGGCCATTTATTCAGGCACTTGGCTCCGTCACCTCAACTATACATCAGTGTCTGAAGTTTCCATACAAGGGACGGGTCATTAAAGTCGCCAGTAAACCAATTGTTCTGGAAGTGGATGCGATGACTGACAACTATGTCCCTTCCATTTGGGCAAGTAATCAGTCGTTAATGTCAATGCTAGACATGTACGGTATGCAGCAAGGCACAGCCAATTCACCGTCAATAAGTGCAGCAAAGAGGAGCAAGATCATAACAGAAAAGGGTGGCATATTATGTTGAAGATGGGGTACTAGCCAAGCAAAGGGCTGGGGGTATACTTGCAGGGGAGAACCGAGGCTGTGAAGGATAGCAAGACGAGACCCTAAGGCAGGGCTGGGGTACAAGCCGGGCAGAACAGATTCTAAGCAGGGATAGCCACTCACTGGTCCCTATATCAGCACTTTAAGAGGGGGCCGCTGCAGCCAGAGAGTGAACAGACCTCGACCATCACTGCTGAACCTTCTCATAGTTCACCCCTGGCCACATACAAAGTCGTTGAGAATTTCACACCCCAGAAGCAAAGGAAAAGGGGCGATCCAGAATGTGAATGGTATCGCTGGTTCAATGTAAATGATCTTGCTATTTCCTTAAGTCAACTCTTTACGCCAACGGATATCGAGCAGCTGGCAACAGTCAGGGGAAAAAGACAGCAGATAAATGTACAAACAGATGAAGTCGATCCAAGCACACACTCTGAAAGAGCTCCTACTATAACCAGGCTCAGGGTGGGCCTCTTTTCTTCGGGCATCACGCCTTCTCACCTCCAGGCCACCACGTGGCCCTTCTTTATTTCTCTAAGTATTCCTCAGGCACAAACGCCCCACTTCATAATCTCCCTCCACTCCTCCAAGCAAACGCCCACCCTCCAACTTCCTCTCCTCAACAGTCTGCCTCCACTCGAGCGTACGCTCGTTTCTCTACTCTCCCGATTGGCGATCTCACCTCACCCCCTGCTTATGATCAACAAAAACCCTAAAAATTCAAATAACATTGAAAATTCCCAAGTAAAAATGCCATTTTCAAATGGCCAATTCTATCATCTCGTTGAGGAGACCTCTCACCTTTCTTCAGAGTGTGCCCCAACCTACGGGCCACTCCTCCCCGGTCCTATGACCGACCTTCTCTTTCCATCCATGCAGGGACTCCCTTCCCCCACCACGCAAGGTATTTTTACTGCTTTTCCTCCTCCTCCATCTTCCCCCACGTAGGGAAATTCTTTTACTGCTTTTACTTCTCCTCTATCCTCCCCCACGCAGGGATCCGCTTTTACTGCTTTTCCCACTTCTTCACCCTCTGCTGTAGATTCTAGTAGTTGTAGTAAGAGTCTAGGTGAGGGTAGAAATAATCTAGGGTAGTATCCAAGAAGAAGTCCAAAGATAAGAGGGTTCCACACCGCTTCTTAGCTGATCTAGCCCATAGGTGCAAGGCATGCTAGCAATTCCAGAATTTGTTGAAGAGCCTTTGCAGTTGCCGGATATAGAATATGAGCAGTCTTTGTGCTTCATTGATGATGGGTTCAGAGTGTACGAGATCATGGATGACGACGACCTAATTGAGGAAGGTGATGAAGAATTCGAGGACGAGGCTGATGCGTTCGCAAGTGGAGTCAGAAGATTCGACGAACCGTCAGCTGTTGTAGAAGAAACCACCAAGGAAATCAACCTGAAAACGAGGAAAACCCTAGGACCATCCTCATAAGCAGTAACTTATCACCAGCTGAAGAGGAGGCAATCATTGAGGTTCTCAAAGAGTACAAGGACATGTTTGCTTGGAGCTACGAGGATATGCCAGGACTGGACACCGCGCTTGTTGAACATCACCTTACACTTAAGCCGGGGTCAGTCGCCATTACGAAACGGTTGAGACATTTCCACCCTCATATGGCTTTGAAAATGAAAGATGAGGTCGACAAGCTCCACACAGCCAAATTTATTAGAGTCGTACTTTATCCCAACTGGGTGGCGAACATTGTCCCGGTCATGAAGAAAGACGGAAGAGTCAGGATTTGTATTGACTTCCGGGGCCTCAACCGCGCGTGTCCTAAGGATGATTTCCTTTTGCCTCATCTCGATGTGCTCATAGACAATACGGCCGGGTATGAAACCCTCTCCTTCATAAACGGCTTCTCAGGGTACAATCAAATTAAGTTGGCTGAGGAAGACCAGGAGAAGACATCGTTCACTACACCCTGGGGCACATATTGCTATGTGGTCATGCCATTTGGACTTAAGAATGCTGGAGCTACTTATTAAAGAGTGATGACGGCCATCTTTCATGACATGATTCATATTTTTATTGAGGTGTATGTGGACGACCTGGTAGTAAAATCAAGAACAGTGGCTGAGCATCCTGGGGTTCTAACTAAAGTCTTGCAAAGATCAAGAGAGTATCAATTGAAAATGAACCCCAAGAAGTGTGTATTTGGTGTGCCATCGGGTAAACTCCTAGGGTTCATCGTGAGCAAGAGGGGTATTGAGATCGATCCCAATAAGGCGAAGGCGATAAGAGAGATGCCTCCTCCCAAAAATTTGAAGGAAGTTCAAGGATTGATCGGGAGGTTGCAATTTATTCACCGATTTATCTCCCAACATTCGTAGAGGTGTAGACCCTTCTACGACCTCACCAAGCCAGGAGTCAAATTCCATTGGGACGAGAAGTGTCAGGCTGCTTTTGACAGACTAAAGGAATATTTGGCTAATCCTCCTGTCCTGAGGCCGCCGACTCCAGGTAAACCTCTAATTCTCTATGTATCTATCCTAGAAGACTCTGTAGGAGCTGTCGTAGCACAAGTGGATGAAGAAGGCAAGGAGAGGGCAGCATACTACTTGTCTAAGCTTCTCAACCCCTGTGAGCAAAGGTACACAACAATGGAGAAGACATGTGCCACTCTTGTTTGGATAGTGCAGAAATTGAAGCACTACTTTCTTGCTCATGAGGTCCACCCCATCGCCCGTATGAATCCTATCAAGTTCCTCCTCGAAAAATCCATTCTCACTGATAGGCTAGCACATTGGGAAAGCTTTCTCTCCCAATTTGACATCACTTACATTCAGCAGAAATCTATTAATGGCTATGCCATAGTAGAACATCTCGCTCATCACCCTATTCCACAATTTGATCCTATTCGTTTGGAGTTTCCAGATGAGGAATTAATGTCCCTTAGCCGATCTGATCCTATGTGGACGTTATATTTCGATGGAGCTCTGAATTCTTATGGAAAGGGTATCCGGATTGCTCTACTATCACCTGAAGGGGTCACCATTCCACAGGCTTTTTAGCTGGCATTCCCTGTCACCAACAATATAGCTGAATATGAAGCCCTATTGGCTGGCCTTGAGCTTGCCCATTTCTATAGTGTTACCCATCTGCGAATTATAGGTGATAGTCAACTAGTTCTACGCCAAGTGCTCACCAAATATCACACTCGTGATCCCAAGCTCAAGCCATACCAAGAACTCACCTCAGCCTATGCCAAGCTATTCTCCAAACTTATCTTTGTCCATGTGCCTCGTCACCAAAACCTCCTAAAAGACGCTCTTGCTACTATCGCTTCAACTCTCAACATGTGTTATCCTGGGGATTTTGACAGCATCCTTATTGCACGACGTCATACCCCAGCTGTTCAAGACCCAGTCTTTCTGTGGATCAAAGAAGAGATGTTGAAGAAGGTAGAGAGGAAGAGCATAACAGAAGTCATGTTACTAGAGCTAGAAGAAGAGTTGGAGGATGAAGAGAAGCCATGGTACTATGAGATAGCTAAGTACTGTAGAAATCAGATGTACCCCGAGGAAGCCACAGCTGATAAGAAAAGAGCCATAAGGAGAATGTCCCAGAAATACACGTTGGTTGGAAACACTCTCTATAGGAGGGGCCTCACTAGAGTTTTACTTAGATGTCTGAATGATGATGAAGTACTAAAAGTTGTTGAGGAGGCACATTCAGGTGTGTGTGGTGGCCATGTGAATAGCCAAATGCTTGTTAAGAAGATCCTTCGACAAGGCTTTTACTGGTCCACTTTAGAGGAGGATTGTTCTAGCTATGTTCGTCGGTGTGTCAAGTGCCAATTGCACACTGATAGAATTTATTCTCCATCCTCTACGCTCCACCCAATATCCTCCCCATGGCCTTTCGCTATGTGGGCTTTCGACATCATTGGTCCCCTTGGTGATCTAAATTCCCAAAATAAATCTAAGTCATACATCCTCACTGCAATAGAGTACTTCACCAAGTGGGCGGAAGCTGAAGCATATGCGGAGGTCAAGGCAACAACTCTATGCAAATTTATCATGAAGAACATCATCACCAGATTCGGCATCCCAAATACCATCATCACCGACAATGGACTGCAATTCACCTCTCAGGAGCTTCGTGACCCCTGCAACAGGTATAAAATTGCATTGCATCATTCATCTCCATATTATCCGCAAGGCAATGACCAAGCAGAGGCCACAAACAAAACCTTAATCAAAATCATAAAGAAGACATGTGAGGCTAATAAGTTCTCGGATTGGCCAGATAAGCTTGTAGAAGCTCTATGGGCCTACCACACTTCAATCCGTACCCCCACTAGGCAAACACCGTTCGCCCTCACTTATGGATGGAGGCTGTAGTACCATATGAGATTCTCATTCCCTCACTAAGAGTCCAGCTTGACAATGACTTGTCAATCGATGAGCGATGTGAATCTCTCCTTGCACAACTGGAACTCTTAGATGAGAAGCGTCTGGTCGCCGCAGAACACACAAAGGCATATTAGAATAGACTCACACATTTTTATCAAATAAGGTAATTGAGAGAAAGTTTAAAGTCGATGAAATGGTAATCAAAAGAATCTTTGTAAAACCTGGTGGTCCCCGATCTAAACTCCAACCAAACTGGGAAAGGCCGTATGTAATCAAAGAAGCATATCCAGGCAACGCGTACAGGCTAGTGAATGCAGAGGGTGAGGAACTCTACCACCCTTGGAATGGGCTTTATCTGAAGAAATACTACCCCTAGATAGATGTTTGGATTTACATGGTACATGGATTCTAAAATGAAAAATCCTCATTTCTAATTCATTTTTCATTCTTGGTAGGTTAACCTGAGGTGTCGACAATCACACACATTTACACGCCCACCCTTGGAAACTAGAAGCGTGAAATCTAAGGAAGATCAATGCCTAACTAAGAGTTTAGGACATTACCTTTTCTTTCTATTCGGCCCACCAATAAAAATGGGAACCTGAGGATCGACCATTGAATCTGTTCAAAGCTTAAGTGGGTAGAGGTCAAAGGCCCAATAAGGGGGACAAAAGAAAAACAATGTAAATCAAAATGAAAAGAGCCAAAACAAGGCAAATCCTAAATAAAAAGCACGTCAAGAGCGGCAAAGTCCCTGCAGAGATCCAAATGGACCTGGTCGTAAGTGTGCCAAAACCCCATAAGCCAAAAGACTGAATCCCATCAAGTGTAGGGTAGAGGAATGAGTGTCTCCTCGGTCACCCAAATTGTTGGCAGACTTCCTAAACGTCATCTTCCCTTCTCCCCTACGGATATGTCTTAGGTTTAAGGCAAGGCAATGATCAACTGAAGAGGACGTCACTGAAAGTCTCTTTGGGTGAAGGCATCGCTTAAGCACGCCCAACTGCTGTTTAGCACACTCAAGAATCATTAATGAATTTTAAACGATGATTGAGTAATTAAAGGGTCCAAGTACCACGTTTTTCCAATTAGAGTGGATCCCTTTCGTTCCGTGCGTTTTTTTTAGAAAGGACTATGTCGGGTTGCAGCCCTTATTAAAAAAAAACAAAATATTTTAAAATAAAAAATAGAATATTTCAAAACCCAAAAAAGACTATTTCAAAGTTAAAAAATAGAATATTTCAAAACAAAAAAAGAATATTTTAAAACAAAAAATAGAATATTTCAAAATCTAAAAAAATGTGTGAATATTCTCAAAACCTCAAAAAATTTGCATATCTTCAAAACCCAAAAAAAATAAATATATCAAAATCCAAAAAGTTGAATATGTTGAAAACACAAAAATCACACCCTATTTGTATGAATGCATCATGCGTGCTCATCTTTTAATTTCTTGTTAGCATCTGCCTGCTTGCATGTTGTATTTTTAATTATGTTATTTCTTTATTTCTACCTTATTTAATAAAGGCTCAGCCCCTTGACAAGATCATGAAGCCTAGTTCGCCTAATGGGCAAGGGGCTGAGTCAGAGCAGTCATTTAACTTGTTTGCTTAAGTGCTTTTCAAGTGAGACAAGAAAAAGGGTAGAAACACACATGCTATATATATCATGGCCAAAAGGAGGGGGCTAGCCCCAAAGTACAACATATAAAGGTACCCCATAGGGTACACATCATCATAAAAAAAAGGGGAGTACAAGTCATGTGGGTGGCCTAGCTCTTGCCACCACTCTCAACTAGACAGTGCTGTCGGCTGCTCTCAGCCTCGCTAGGGTCTGTAGTTGAGCGAGGAGGCAGTGGCCTCATGGAATTACAGGAGTCGGTCGACCGCTGGGCAGCGCGTCCCTCTTGGACATTCCTCTGATACTCAGAGCAAGTCACCAAGTAGCTCATGGAGTAAGCGCTGGCTCGCCCCTCCCTCACAGCACGCTCCCAACCGCACCGGTACCGATCCTCCACCTCGCGCAGCAGACTCTCGGAGATGCCCAGGCTCGTGCATGCCTCGAGGACCTACTGGGAGAGACGGTCCTGCTCCCACCGACTGCGCTCCCGCTCCCGCTCCCTCCGCTCCACGGCGAGCGTCACCCGTAGCTCCGTAACCTCATGAAGGAGGTTTGCATCGTGCTAGGAGGCCTGAGTGCGCAGCTCAGACAACTACTGCGTCAACTCTGTCACCTCAGCACTAGCAAGTGTCGCCTGGGTGATGGCGCTCTGAAACTCGGCGGACTGCACACAAGAAGACACATGTAAGTATAAATGTAATTCACTTTCATGTATGTAATTGATTTACTTACCTGTGCAGCGAGGTCATGCTCTACCGTCTCTGCCCAAGCCACTGCCGATGCTAGCTGCTCCCAGAGAGAGGCTACCTCTGGGTCTAGAGCACTCCGACTTGTGGAGGCACCCGCGGTATCGGTGCGCTCCACAGTGGCCTGCGCCGCGCGCTGCATACATTGAAAATTAGGTCAGCACATGGTAAGACAAAAAAGCAAAGGTATGATATTTCTAACATACCAAAGTCACTAGGGCCTCTCTAGCCATCGCCAGCTAGGCCTCCGTACCCGCCAGCTGGGCACAGAGAGTGTCAATCAGGTCATCCATGGCATCCTACACATGCACACAATTGTTAAGTCAATCATGCATATCATAATGAACAAGTCAAGTTTAGTAGTGCGTACCCTAGCCAGCCTCATGTAGTCACGGTCCCTGTACACCTCTTGGTAACGCTGGAGGTAGGCGAAGCTGTCAACGGTGTCAGATTCCACCAAGTATCCTCCTCGCTGCCAGTCAATGTACTGGTTAGGGAAGCAGAGGTGCCAGTCGACCCTCTTCGCCTTCCCCCTCGTCCTTCGGCCGACCCCCCTCGGCTCTGATAATTGTAAAATTTTTAGCGTTAAATTTCATACATTTAGTTAATTTTAGACATTCGTTGTTTGTAAATAAAGTGTATTTTGATTTTAATTTTCATTTCATCCAGAAATAGGTTTTAAAGTATAATAGTTAAAATTTTGGATAGAATACATAGTTAGATTTTTCATTTAATAAAGTCAATACTTTTTGAATAAATTGACTTAAAAATTGTTTTCTCTTTTTGCAAGTACATTATACAAAAATAATTTTTGGTCTTCTTATATTCTAATAATTCTTGTAAATAAATTAGATTTTAAATAAACTTTAGTTAAATAAATAAATCAAAACCAATCATGCCACATACCCTCCTCATAAATCCATTGCGCCATTACCCTTATCTCAGCCAACCCACCACTGAAACTTTTATTAATAAGTTTTTTTTATTATTACCTCACCTATCATTTTGCCACATGTACCATTAAAACCCCACTTAATAAACCCATTTTTTTGTTTTTCTTCCCCACCAGGTCGGTAGAAGCAGCTGGAAGCTGGAGGCGGTGCTCGGGCGATGGAGTCCTGGGTGATTTGGAGCAGAAGCGCGGCTGGGCAGGTGTGCTGCGCGTGGAGCTGGTGCGCTGGGTGTGCAGAGGCTGGACCAGAGGCGCGGCGACCTGGTGAAGCTAGCGGCCAGTGGTGGTACGACGCGGATGGAGCTGGGCTTGGGCGGCCAGTTGGGCTGGCGGGATGGAGAGCGGTGCGCAGCAGGTGAGCAGCGGCCGGGTCAGGTGCGCTGAGGTGGTGCGGAGGCCGTGCGAAGTAGACCTGAGCGGGAGATGGCGCTTCGAATCTGGGAGCGCTGGAGGAGGTGTATGCTGGCCCTGGACTGTTGCGTACGGAAGCGGGTGCAGGGGTCAGCTGAGGTGGTGCGATGGCGGGCTTGTGCAGCTGATGACAGGCTGAGCTGGTGCGTAGCAGAGCAACTGTGCGAAGCGGGATCCGGAGGCGGGAAACGCAGCCGGGTCATGCCGATCTGGTGCAGAGGCCGTGCGTTAAGAAGCTGTGAGCGATGGCACCTAGAAGCCTATATAAGGATCTCAGGTCCTCTTCTCCGGGGGCCCTGGTTCAGATTTTAGGATTTTTCTAGCTTTTATTTCTGTAATTTTCTTTCCTGTGAGAGCAGAGGCTTGGCTAGTTTTAGAATTGGTCTGGTTTTTTTAGTTTTAATTTCTGTTGTTTCAACAGAGCTGGGAGTTGGCTGGTTCGGATTTTAGGATTTAATTTTAGTTTTTTTTTTTTTTTTTTTTTCTGTTCTTCCATCTTTCTGTAAGGGCTTCACCAGTAGATATTTTTTTAAGATTTTTTTCTTCCAGTTTATTTATGTATTTTCGTATTCCTGTTTGAGCAACTGAGCAAAATTAGATCTAGTTTAATTTCTCATTTCGTTTGTGTGAAGATTACTGTTTCTTCTATGTTGAGCTCTTCCATTTCTTCAGTGGCGTTTATAACATTTCTTCTATGTTTAGTTTAATCGTGTGAAGTTTTCCATTTCGTCTGTATTGTCTGAATTCTTTTGTGTGAATTTTCTCGTTTCTTCTACATCCGGGAGGACCTCAGCAGCAGAGATTCGGCATCCAGAGGGTTCGGCTACAGGAGAGGTAGATGTCATTTCTCTTCTTTCATCTGTAAGTTGTTGTGTTGGGGAGATCGGCTTTGTCTTCCTCTTTTCTATAGGGGATTAGTGAGATGGTTGAGCTGTGTGAGATTCCAGAGTTCTTGGAGTTCGCCATATCAAGTTTTAGTGAGATTTTAGAAAATTTTCTTTGCCATTTCTTCTGTAATTTCTTTCTTTCAGCAGAGGTGAGAGCTGTAAGAGTTGTGTTTGGCTGGTTTGATATGAGAACTGGGAGAGATGGTTATGTTCTTGGCTGGTGCTGTTCTTCTGGAGTTTAGAATTTTTGGAGATTTACTTCTTTGCTGTGAGGGATTCCGAGGACTGTTGGGTTCCATTTCCCTTTCTTCTGTGAATTGTTCTTATGCTGTGAGGTTTGAGTTCTATGTTTAGCATTTCGGGAGGTTTGAGTTCTGTAAGGAAGGGAGGCTAGTTCAGATTTTGGGGAATTCGGCTGCAGGGAGGTAGGTTTATTTGTTTTCTTTTCTTCTTCTGTGGAGGTTGTGAGATTGGGGTGGAGAGATCGATCTAGAGATTTTAATTTCTTCTTTCTGCAATTGTTGGTTCATTCCTGCGCTAGACAGTCCGATCCAGTGGTGTTGTCTGCATTTAATTTCCATTTTGTCTATGCTTAGAATAATTCAGTCCAATGTTATTTGAAGTCTTTTGTTCATCTGGAGAGATTTGAGGGGCTGTTGTATATTTTTTTGTGGATTTTCCTTCTCTTCGGTTGTTCTTGCTATTGAGAGGAGCTTAGCTATTTCACCTTCTGGGATTTTCTCCTTGCTGTGAGCAGAGTTCATGAGTTGAAGTTGCAATTTACATTTCTTTCTGTCTACCGATTTGATCCCTCAATTGAGAGGGTACAGTGATACCAAGTTTCTTTTCATTTCAATTCCACATGTTCTTTCATTAAGTTTGATCTGTCAAGATTGTGAGGGATTTGATCGGTGTTGCTTACACATTCACTTTTAATGCATTGTCGATAGAGATTTCAAGTCAAAGCAGTTTAATTCAAGCTTTATTCGGCCTCCCTGTGGAAATTACCTGCTCTCACCACTATGCTAGTTCATCTTTGCAATTTTCAGTTTGAGAGACAGTTTAGAGAAGGCGAGCATTTTGACCTGTGCAATGAACTTTGAACAACGAGAGGGCACATTCAACAATGTTGTGCGCTTCATCTTGGTGCCATTGCCGGGGAGGCGTTAGAGTTTGATTTAACTCTGTTTTGATTTGATTTCATTTGCTTTGAGCTTTCTATTGACTTATTATTGGGCTTTCATTTCAGATTTGCACATAAGGAGGAACATGGAGATTGGGCTTGACATTTGAAGCCCATTGGAGGAGAGCTTGCTGAATTCTTTTCACAATTGCTTTTAATTCAGAAATTTAGATAGAAAGAGTGTGAGTGAAGCTTGTAGTGAGGATTTCATGTACTCTCTGTGCATGTACAAAGATTTCTTTTTCGTTGACATGTAATAATTGGCCTTTTGGGTGGTTTGAATGGTTTGGAATTAGATTATAGTATCACTTTATATTTTCTTAATTTCATTCCCTTTAGTTCAAAAAACCAAATAAAAATTAAAAAAATCAAAAATCTAAAAAATTTCCAAATCTCTCTTTCATGTTAGCCGTTTGTTTGTAATTAAAATTTTCATCTTCTTAAGATTAGAAACATTTGTTTTAGGACATTCATCATTTTAATTCCATTTCTTTTTCTGCATTGAAGAGTGCGGGGGAAAGGTAAGGTTTCTAACTCTTGTTTCATGCATTAGACTTAGCATTAGAAAACCACTGTTTGAACTTGTTTGTTGCACTTCACATTTGTAAAAGGGACTACTTAAGGGCATCACCCTTTAGAAATCATAAAGATAAGGTGAGGGATTTCATCACCCTTTCCTTTGCCCAAAAATCACAAAATTTTTTCACATTCTTGCATTTGCCTAAACTTTCAATAAAAATTAGTAGACTTGGCCCTAGGGTTCATAATTAGATTTATCTTTTCTCAAATTCAAAACTTCTCTTTAAGTTTGGTGTCTAGGATTAGAGGTTAAAAAGCTTATGCTTAAGTGAGTTAGATGTTATTTAATTGGGTCCTTGCGAAAGCAAGGGGGGCCTCCCTCTACTCCACCTCTTACCTGGCCAGTACAAGAAGAGTTAGGATTGGGTTTAAGCAAGTATAAATCTGATTTTGAGAAAAATAACATAGGTCCAAGTAACACTTAGTGTTTAGGTTAATTTGTTTTGAAAGTGTTTGTTTGTTTGTGTTTGTCTATAAAAATTTAAAAATCTTAAAAAAATCTAAAAAGTTCAAAAATCAAAAAATAGAAGGCTTTTCAATTGTGCATGCTTGGTAGACGCTCCCAGAACTTAGATTTGGCTCAACCTATAGACGAGATTGAAAGGTTCTTTCATAGGATGGCCAACCAAAACCAGAACCAAATTGCTAGGAATATGGAGGAGGTTGCACCCAGACAGATGAAGGAGTATTTTATTCCTTCTAACTATCAACCTGCTACTTGCATCAGACCGGAAATTCTGACAAATCATTTTGAGATCAAGCCAGGAACCATTCAGATGTTGCCATCTTTTTATGGCAATCTCAATGAAGACCCTTATAGGCATATAGATGAGTTCCTAGAGATTTGTTCCACTATAAGGATCCAAAACATCACTGAAAATGCCTTGAGATTGACCCTATTTCCATTCTCTTTGAAAGACAAGGCCAAATATTGGTTAGGAACAATAGGGAGAACAATTACAACATGGCCAGAAATGCAGCAGGAGTTTTTAAAGAAATTTTACCCCATTGGCTGCACCAATACAATGAGAAGAGCAATAACTGGATTCTCCCAACACGCAGGAGAGTTAATGCATGAATCATGGGAGAGATTGAAGGATTTGCTTAGAAAATGTCCCCATCATGGTCTGTTGAGGTGGCAAATAGTCCAAGCTTTTTATGAAGGACTGACTGAATCAAATAGGCAGATGGTTGATGCCTCGTATGGAGGAGCATTTATGACTAAGAGCGAGGATGAGGCATATAATCTTTTTGAAGCATTGAGTGAAAATTCTATCAATCATGCCTCACTCTACTCTTATGAGAGAGCATTAGGACCTGTAAAGAAGGCGAGGATGTATGAAGTATGAGGGAGAGGAGAATCAGATTCTAGGATAGAAGATCTGATAGCTAGACTTGATCAGAGATTGGAGCAGAAGTTGGAACAAAATTTGATCAATTGCTATCTTTCACTGGGCAAGCCATACCCAAATTTTCTCAACAACCTGAAACTTGTGCTATGTGTGCTAGCCCAGCTCACTCTACCAATGTTTGTCCCACTACTGCCCAATTACCCCCTTTCATTCAAGAATAAGTCCAAGCTGCCCAAGGTTTCTACAAACCCTCTCATGATCCATATTCTAACACATACAACCCTGGTTGGAGAAATCACCCGAATTTTTCATGGAAAAATCAATCTGAACAAGTTTCTCAACCTTCTTTCAAGCAATCCATGTACGGTCAATCCTATCCCAATCAGAATCTGGGATTTGGCCAATCTTCTTACTCCAAACCTCCACAAGTCCAAGAAAATCAAAATTCAAATCAATTTGCTCACACAAATTTCCACCAACCTTCATATCAACCACCACCTCCTCAGCCCAATTGGGACGATAAAATGAATCAACTTCAAAACATGATGGCGACTCTATGTCAAACTGTGCAAGAACAAAAAAATCAATATCAAACTCAAAATAAAAAATTTTAACAAAATTTGACAAGGATAGAGTCCCAGATTGATGATGTATGTCATAGGAGGGAATCATGGCAGCTACCAAGTCAAGCTGTAGCAAACCCAAGGAACAACCCTCCCGAATTTTATCAGAACCAGCAATACCATAAAGCTCAGGGGTATAGACCACCTGTTAGAACAAATGCCCCTCCACCACAAAACCAACACCAAGCTTTTGTCCAGAACATTCCAGCACCACAAAACCAGAATCAACCGATACAACAGGACCATCCTCCTGCCCAAGCTAGGGGCCCCCAAGTGGAAAATGTGAAAACTGTGTCAACATTAAGAAGTGGAAAAATCAGAATGAATCCTCACCCACACATGTCAACATTGCATGAGGAGAAAGAAAATGAAATTGAAACTGAAATTGTTAAAGATATTGAAGAAAATGTTGAAAAAGAACAATCCAAGGGAAAAGAGAAAATGACTGAAGAACCTCTAGACAAAATCAAAATGAATGAAAACCCAAGCTGTTACATTCCAAGAGTCCCTTTTCCTGAAGTTTTAAAGCCAAAATCCAAAAACAAACCAACTGGTAATGAAGAACTCTTGGAACTCTTTAAGCAAGTTCATGTCAACATTCCTCTTCTTGATGCCATTAAGCATGTGCCTGCTTATGCCAAATTCTTAAAAGAAATGTGCACTCCAAAACGGGAAATGAGAAATAAAATTGAAACAATCATTCTTCCAGAAACTGTGAGTGCCGTTATCTTAAACCAACTCCCTAAAAAGCTTAAAGATCCAGGCACTCCACTAATTCCATGCACCATCGGTGGAGTCACTTTTGAAAGCAGCCTTTTGGATTTGGGAACCAGTGTCAATCTCCTACCTTTTGCTATTTTTGAGAAATTCAAATTAGGAGAATTGAAACCTACTTTTGTTGTCCTTCAACTAGTCGATCGTTCTATCACCACTCCAAAAGGCTTAGTTGAGGACGTTATTGTAAAAATCAAAGATTGTTACTTCCCTGCTGATTTCATCATTCTAGAGATGAACACTCCTCAAGATTTAACTCAGTCCACCATCATCCTTGGTAGACCCTTTTTGGCCACAGCTAGAGCTAACATTGATTGTGCTACCGGGATGATGGATATATCATTTGGGGATGAGCGGGTTAGTATCGACATTTTTAAGGCATCTAGGCATCATGATCAAGGAGAGAGTTGTCTAGTGGTAGACTCCTTAGAGGAATCTTGTGAGGAAAAAGCAGTAGACCAACCTTGTGCTCTAGGGTTTGAGGGAGAGGAAGGACAATTCAGTTCCATGTTTCATAATAATGAGCCATCATTTCATTTAGAGTGTCCTCCTAAGGTTGAGCTAAAACCACTCCCTGATAATGTAAAGAACATCTTTTTAGGAGAGAATGAGTCCTATGAAAGTTCCAAGATCTATAAAGCTAAAACCAAAACATTCCATGATAAGCATATTCATAGAAAAAATTTTCATGTGCATGATAAAGTTTGGCTATTTAATTCTAGGCTTCGTCTGTTTCCGGGAAAATTGAAGTCCGATGGGATGGTCCTTACACTATTGTCAAAGTTTATGACAATGGTGCCGTCATTATTCTTGACCATAAAATTGGACAATCATTCACTATTAATGGGCAGAGGTTAATGCATTTCTTTGAAAGCCCACATTCCTTGAAATTTGATTCTACCAAGCTAGCTGAGCCAAATGGAGCCTAATTGCGTCCGGCTGAAGACGATAAACTTAGCGCTCTTGGGAGGCAACCCATGTGTACAAATTTCCTTTATCAGGTAATTTTCTGTCTTACTTTCTTTTCCTGTAAATAAGTAGGGGGGAGAGGTAGAATAAAGCATGCATTCATAGTCTCCATCCTATCTAATGCTTCATTTTCTTTCTTAGCTTGCACATATGCAAATAAAAATTTCACATTGTTTCATCTTTGAATAAAAATTGCATGGCATTGCGCAACCCAGACTGTGTGCCTGATCTTTAACCATTAAATTTTTATAGTTGTCACATTCCCTTGCAAGTATCTATGTTAGGTAACCTCTAGTAAAGGATTACATGTACTTCTTGTCTACCTTATGTAAGGATTTATGGCAAGAAGTTTTCATACACACACTACACAGCCACTTAGACTAGCTGAACCCGAATGTAGCAAATCTGTTAAAGCTAGTAAGAGAGAGAGGCGATTGGTTTTCTCCCCTCCCCTTAAGTGAATTGCGAAGGAAGTGAAGGCATGTGATCAAGGAACCTGACTGTCCATCCTTCTTTTAAAAGGAAAAGAAAAGAAAAGCAAAAGCAAAAGCAAAAAATATATATATATCCATGAAAAATGCCCCAGATCTGAGTAAAGTTGCACTCGCTACTCTTGAAAAGTGATGGGTTGTGCAGCATTATGGATGAAAAAGAAAGAAAAATCCTGAGTGCACAAAGTGCAAATAAAGGGGCAAAGTCCTCAACTCAGAGAAATAATCCTCAAGGAAGTTGGGCAGAATGGAACTAAGAGAAACAACCCAATCTGACTGAGCAAGGATCTTATTCCACAATTCTTTTCTTCTCCCTCGAATTAATCTAATCTCAATTACTAGCTGAGGCAAAGAAGCTTCATGAGGGCTGATGTGAACTCTTAAGTGAGCTATCATCTGTGCACTAATTTCTTGCCATAAACCCTTACAATTAGGAAAGACATGTACCCACATTAATCTTTTACATGATGACTGTTTAGCATGAGACATTACATCTTCTAGTCCTACATTTTGAATAATTTTTATTACTAAGGGACTAGCAATATTCAAGTAGCGGGGAGTGATAATGACAAAATTTTTAGCGTTAAATTTCATACATCTAGTTAAGTTTAGACAGTTTTTGTTTATAAATAATTTTCCATTTGATTTTAATTCTCATTTCATCTATAAATAAGTTTTTGAACATATTAGGTGATATTCGGGTAGAATGCACTTGTTAAATTTTCATTCAACAATTTACTGTTTCTTTTTCAAAATTGACTAATCATATTCAATTTTCTTTTCACGAGTTTACTTTGAAAAATAAAAGGCATTTGTAAATAAATAAATTTTTTTAAAATACTTTTGTAAATATTCTTTTTTAATAGATAAACTTTACTTTAATAAATAGATAAATCACCTCAATCCCAATAAATAAATAAATAAAAACTTTTAAATAAACACCCCTCATAAAATCATCAAGCCACATACCCCCCCTTAAAAACCATTTTCTCTCATCTCACCAAATCCAGCCAAGTACCCCCATTAAACCCTTCTTTACCTTTCTTTCCTTCGTAGCTCTGGTGTTGTGTGGAAGCTGCTGGAAGCAGTTGGATGGTGGAGCTCTGGTGCGAAGGCGGAATTCAGTTGGAGCTGGGGCAGTTGAAGCGGCCAAGAGAGATGGAGCTGGCCAGGCGTACGGGCGGCTGTGTGCGTTGCGGCTGGTGTGCAGCTGAGGTGGCTGGCGGTGTGTGCTGGACTAGGGGCTGGCTGATGGGCGATGGTGCCTGAAGGCTGGGGCAGCAAAAGCGTGTGAAGGAGATGTGAGGAGGGGCGCATGCTGGCACGGCCAGATCTGGGAGCTCGGGTTGGTGCGGCCGGTGCCCAGATCTGTGCGTTAGCGGATGGGCTACTATGCGAAGGCAGTTTGGCGGATGGAGGTTTGAAGGCTGGTGTGTGCACGGCTGTGGCCATTGGTGCGGTGTACGGATGGAGGCGGTCCTGTGCGATGCTGAGGCGGTGTTGGGCATGGAGGCGCAACAGATCTAAAGCTGAGGTGGATGGCTCAGGTGGTGCGAACTTGAGCAGTGCGGATGGCGCCTAGGAGAGGTGCTGAGGTGGACGAAGTAGAGCAGAGGCAGACCTGTTGAAGTAGAAGGCTGAGCCAGTAAAGTTTTTAGGATTTTTTCTTCCAATTTTTCTTGGTATTTTTCCTTTTGGCATCCGGGAGGGGTGGAGGAGTTGTTGTTGGGTTCTCTCTTCTATAAGCATGCAAAGCAGTGGAGGGGCTTCCGGAGTTCAATTTTTGGAGGATTTCTAGTTTTATTTGTTTCTTCTATAAGGAGCAGGGGAGGCTTCGTCAGTAGATATTTTGAGGAATTGTTTCTTCCAGTTTAGTTCTTTTGTATTTTCTTATTTCAAGCAGAGCAGTGGAGGGGGCTCAGATCTAGAGTTCGGATCATTTTTTGGGATTATTTTGTTTTAATTCTATCGTTCTCTTCTTCTGTGTTCATCCGAAGAGCAACTGGGATTTTGTTGGATTTTTGTTCTTCCATTCCTTCTGATCTGTTCTGTGAGGAACGACGCCAGATTTGTTGCTGCTGTGTTTTGCTGCTGGTTGGAGTCCGGGAGTGGAGTTTCTTTTGCTTCTGCTGTGAGGTTTAGGTTCTGCAAACTAGGGAGTTCTTATTGTTTTTTTTTTGTTCTTCTGTTCTGGGAGTTCGGCTGCTGTGAGAGCTGTGAGATTGGTGTGGAGAGATCAATCCAGAGATTTTAATTTCTTTCTTCTGCAATTATTTGTTCATTCCGACTGTGTTAGATAGTTCGATCCAGTGGTGTTGTTTGCATTTAATTTTCATTTCCTCTGTATTTAGAACAGATAGATCCAGTGTGTTGCAATTTTCAATTCTGTTGTGTTTAGAATCTGATCCATTGTTTAATTCCTCTGTTCTTGCTTTAATGGTTGAGCATTGATGGATAATTCGACATTTGTAAGGGGATCAGATCTGGATTTTTGGCGTTACTGATAGCCCACGAATGCGTCGTTACAAACGTGACTAACAATCTCAAAATTATCGGCCTACACTAATTATTTTGACAATAGTTAAGTGGTGAGAGCCGAGTCGAATCCACGAGAACTAGATTTTAGAGTTGAAAACGTTGGGTTTTTAGTTAAGAAAATAACATGGTGATATTAAAACTAAGTTGTGTTAAATAAATCTAAGCTAAGTAAATAAATAAAGAGAGAGATAGAGAGGGAAGGAGAGAACACAAGATACAACTTAAAACTATAATATATTAAACAATAACAAAATGATTAACAAAGAGTGTATTCTAATCCAAAGCCTTAAGAAATACATTGAAATAAAGAGAATAAGAGAGAGAAAAGAGAGATGGAAGGAGAGAAAGAGAGAAGAAAGCAAAGAGAAAGAAGAGAGAGAGAGCGATAGAAGAGAGAGAGGAGAGAGAAGAGAGAGACGAGAAAGAGGAGAGAGAAGGGAGAGAGATAGAAGAGAGAGAGCGGAGAGAGAAGAGAGAAAAGAGATAGAGCGAGAGAGCGATAGAGGAGAGAGAGAGAGAGACTGAGAGAGAGGAGAGAAGAGAGAAGCGTGAGAGAGAGGCGAGAGGGATAGGAGAGAGAAGAGAGAGAGGAGAGAGAGAAATAGGCGAGAGAAACGAGAGAGAGAGAGGAGATAGAAGAGAGAGGCGAGAGAGAGGAGAGAGAAAGAGAGAAGAGAAGAGAGAGAGAGGAGAGAGATGAGAGACGCGAGAGGAGAGGAGAGAGAGAGGCGCGAGCCTCTCTACGTGCATGCATGCACGTAGAGAGGGGAGAGGGCAGCGGCGGGCGGACGCGGCAGGCGGGCTGGGCGCGGGTCGCGCACGGGGAGGCGGCCGGGCAACTGGGGCGCGCGCGCGGGCGCAGCAGGGGCCGGGGCAGCGGGCGCTGGCGGGCCGCGCAGGGGCGCGCGCGCGGGCGCAGCAGGGGGCCGGGGCAGCGGGCGCTGGCGGGCGCGCAGGGGGCAGGGGCACGCGGCAGGGCGCGGGCGCGGGGGCACGCGCGGGCGGCAGGCGCGCCGGGCGGGCGCGCGGGGCGCGCGGGCAGGCCTACGCGAGGCCCAGGCGGGCGCGCAGGGGCGCGCGCGGGACAGCGGCCAAGCGGGGCGCAGGCCAGGCGGGTGCGTGGCTGCTGTGCTGCTTCTGCTGAGTCTGTGCGAGAACCGGGAGAGAGGAAGAGGAAGAGAGGAGGAAGAAAAGGAGAAGAAGAGAAAGAGGAGGAAGGTGTGTGCGGAGGAAAGAGAGAGAGAAAATAAAAGGGAATGAGAGAGAGCTCGGGGGAAGGGAATAAAAAAAAATGAGAGAGAGAGAAGGGGGGCTTTTTAAATAGAGAGCTCTCTCTCTAAAAGAGAAGTTTTAAAATAGGAAGAAAATATTTAAAAAATAGAAAGAAGAGAGGAAGAAGAAGGAATGTGGCTAGGGTTTTGCAACTTTTTATATATGTCAGATTTGCCCCTGTTGGATTGCTTGATTCATTGGCCCTTTAAGCACTTCATAAATGGCCCATTAACCTGCAAATACAACACATGATTGAATTTAATCAATTAAACGTTCATGATAATAGAAATCATATGAGTTTATCAAGTATTAGTCATCAAAATGGCATGATTATTCATGATAATTGTGATATTATCAGTTACAGTTTAATGTCTTTTATTGTTTCTTAACCTAAAGTTTATTACATTATGTTCCCCTTTTGTTCTTCATCTTATAGTTCATAGTGTTCTTAGTGTAAATCTCTAATTGATTTCTTTGATTTTGTTACTGTCTCAGTCCGATCTTTGAGTGGCAATAGAATGGTGATATATCTTATGTTCTAGTTATTTCTTTTTGCATAATTGAAGCACTTATCTACTATTTCCTTTATCTTATGTTGCTTCCCTTCGAGTCATGAAGGTGTGAGAAATTCTGGAATAGTAACAGTCTTGAGATTAGAAGTAGGAATGTTTGTTTCATCGAAGAATTCTTGATTTGATCTTTCATTAAGAGTAGTTTAGTTTTAATGCATTTAGAATTTAAGTCTTGTAGTGTTCATATTGAATGTGATGTCGTAGAACTCTAATTGCATTGGAGTTTTCGTGAACTGAGTGGATTTAAATCGTGACTTACTGTTAGATTTTTCTGATTTCAAGTCAAAGTAGTTTAAGTCAGATTCTATTCAGCCTCTCCGTGGATATGACCTGTTCTCACCACTCTATTAGTTCACTTTTACAATTTTATGTTTGTGAGACAGTTTAGAGGAAGTGCGCATATTGACTTGTGCGAGGAACTCTGGACAACGAAAGTGCACAGTCAACAATGTCGCGTTCAGGCTCCACCTCATCGGACCACACCTAGTGCAGCCCTAGCATCCTCATGGTGAGCCGTAGGCGGAGCGGCTCGATCTCGTTCAGGCAATGGACCCAAAGGTCCCGCCCGAAATGAAGTCGACCTCTCTCCACCCACGGCTGGCCATCGTCTGCCATGCTTACAAAGGGCTGCCACACCACCTGCACACATGCATATATGACACCACATGTCATATATCATAAATAAATGTATGAGAGAAAAAGATGAAGTAGATACATACCAGGAGTGCCGGAAGTCCCAGATGTCGCAGTTGTGAACGTGTTTTTTTTTTCAAACACTCCCACAAAGAGTAATTAAAAAAAAGAAGATTTTATAAATGAAAAGAAATAGCAAAGTGTAGGCGGTGAAAGAAAGAGGGGAAAGAAAAGTGCGTGTGTTCACGAGATGGAGGTGTGATCGCCAGGTACGCGTGGGTACCGAAGGAGATGGGTAAAGAAGACATGTAGGGTACTTATCTTCACCCAAAGATTGCGGGAGAGTGGTTACGGGTTGACTTCTACTCCTTCCACCGACCGGCCAATGAAGAAGACTTTAGTTCGGCGGTTACCTTGCAAGAAAAGAAAACAACAAACAAGTGAAAAGGGATTAGACTATGATGTGAGGTATCAAAATCAATGAAATGTAAGAAAAAAAAGTGTAATGACATGGGCGTTAACACACCTCATGGGAGTGGTGTTAAACCCCTAAAATATAGGTGTGGTGGAAAATGAAATGTGTGTGTGAGAATGATGTGATGATACTAAATGAAAACTAAGAAAAAGAATGAAGAAGGGGGATGGAGAATCTGATGGGGTAGAAGCCCACTGCTTGAATGGCCAAGGTGGGAGATGAAAGCTCCTCCCGCCTTGCTCCAATGCACGTGAGGATGACAGAAGCTTCGAACTCCGAGGAATGGCTTGAGTAGCTTGAAACGAGGGCCCTCTTTAGCTCAGAAGTCGAGTCTCCGATGCGGCAGGGCTTCGCCGTAGTGCTTGGGTTATTCTCAAAACAGTAGCCTTGTGGGTCCTTTTATAGGAGAAAAATACAGAAATCGCGTCGGACACAGAGGATGCCTATCTCAGTGAATCGTGTCTGACAAAAGTGTCGTGTTTACTAAGATCGACTTGCTCCAATTAAGCCTTTCCAAACATCGATTATAGAAGGTTCCAGAATCGCATCGGCATTGACCGCCGCATTTCAAACACTTCCGATTTCAAATGATCCTTTCCAAATATTAATAAATAGAAATATTGAATCACGACGACTTGAGTGGCCGCGTATTTGAACAGAATCAATTTTCTGGAGAGAATCGATCTTCATATGATGGAAGGTCAGAAACGTGACAGACCATGTGGACGCGATTCTAATTAGCAAGAAAATCTTTCCAAAAACAATTTTGGAATTTGTCATAATTTAAAAATGGAAACCATTAAACGCATCAACTCTATTGGACGCGATTCAAAACGTGGCAAGCGCTAGAAAAGGAAGTGTGATACGCGTCAATTTTATCCGCCATGGATTAGACATCCTAAAAGGTGTCCGCTGTGTTAGACGCGAATTACTTGTGCTCAACAGACCCCTTTAGACCCCTTAGAAAAGTTCCTAAAATCCTAGAAAATCTGAAAAATAGGAAAATCACTCAAGAGGTTAATTGAAGAGAGCCACTTTGAAGCATTGCTGTATAACATGAAATTTACTCGACATGTTATAAAAATGGTGTGTCTACAGCTGCCTCACCTTGGCGTCTGCTTTGCAAGGAAATGAAGGGGAATGATACGAAATGAAAGCAATGAAATGGGGTGAATTGAGTGGAATGAAGTGGAATGACTGAAAAGTAGACACCAAGGGGTGATGAGACACGCCTCAACAACATATGACTGGAATCGTTCTTCAATTCATCAAGAAGCGGTTTGCAGAAAATCTCAAGAGAAAACTCAATGTTTGAATGAAGGTAAAGGATGTGCACGTGGGCACGAAAAAGAGAAAGATCAACTTCCAGCGTCAGGGAAGTACCTACGGACACAATCTGTAACGTCGCGTGCTTTTCAGATCCATGCGGATCATGTGTGTGTTGGTTGTGTAGGCCGTTGTGAGGCCAATGTGAGCTAGTTGTGTGGAATGTGTGATGTGAATGTGTGGTTTGAGCAGGTGAAGAGCAGGGTTGGTCCTGAAATGAAACAGGACCTGCTGCTATTCAGTTGGAGTTGGCGGCCAGGGGTGGCCGTTGACTGGTTGGCGTCCATGTTAGTGGACGTTGACTTCTTGAACTTGGCGGCAGTAGATGTGGACGCTAAGGGTGGCGGTTGCTATTGGCGGCATAGGGGTTGACGCCAACCTGAGAATTCTGCAGGTTATAGGCTCATCCGAGAGCAGCTCTCTCAGCTCACTCTCTTCCCCTCTTGCCCTAGCTTCGCGTCCCGAAGTCTCTGAAGCTTCTAACAGGTTCCGAGGAGTGGTTGGACGATCGTAGAACGCGTGGCGTTGCTGAATTGCGCAAGGAAACGTCGCGGCGTGGTGCAATTCCTGTGGGAGCTCGCGGAGGGCTCGGCGTGAACCGGGAGATTGCGGGAGGTTCTAGCGTGTTCTGAGGTAGGGGACGAACCCGTTTAGCTCCGGAGAAACATTAAAACACATCATAACCACCTGAACCAGCATGATAATGCATGTTTGGATAAAGTTGCACCATATGGGGATAATGGGTGGTTTGAGTAGTTTAATGTACGAAGCATGTTGTAATGGGTTGTATTGGGTTCTGGCAAGTTGAAGGAACTACATTTGCATGTTTTTCTGTAGTTAGAACAGTTAGAAAGCCCGCAGAGCCGGATTAGGGTTTCTGCAGGGTTTATGGTCAGAGAACTTGGTGTCAACATCGTTTGTCGCCAAGCTCCTCAGCCAGGATGTTAACGGCTAGGTTCCTTGCCGTTGACTTAGTGTAAGCGGCAGTCGATGTTGTCGCCTACTGGTTATGAGCAGAAACGACTGATTGCAGTATTTATCGATAATGCATGTGTGTTGACACATGAGGTGCACTGAGTGCACTTGGTTCTCGTGTTTAGCATACAAGGTTAGCAGTTAGTTGCTTACTTCAGTGACTGCGCGTTGTTTACGCGTGTCAATTGGGTTCACGTGTAGTGGACCGTGGTTACTTGTGGTTTACGTGTGGTTTCACGTGGTTTGTGTGTGACGTGCACGTGGTTCTGTGTACGTGGCGAGTAGTACGACGTCTACAGTGGTTACCTCTCCAGTTGGGTGCCCCAGGTTCTTTGTGAGCCAGACTGTTAGCTCGGGGCTTTGTCCCGGTACTTGTGTTGTACCGTCGAGGTCTGTGTCGTCTGACCTGGACACCCTCACTCCTATGTTGAGTTGTACGTCCGGCTGAGGAAAGATGACAGTGGGACAGTGACACTTGTGTTTGTCTTTAGTCACTTGTAGCGCGCTCGTAGTTGGGGGTACGGACACCAGTAGATGTACTGGACCCCAGCTAGTCCTTTTCCAGTGCCTCACTCTAGAGAGCCCAGGCCAGGGTCTCTGGAGGTGCCAGGCATGGGCCTGTGACCGTGTGGTCTGCAGGTGGTGGTATTTAGTTGGTCTCCACAGTTGCTTGACCTTTTTACGTGGAGCGGCAGCTGGACCTTTCGTCCGTGGCTGCGAGATTGAGAGGTAGACCTGTGTTAGTTGTCCGAGTCAGTTTCTGGTGTCGCGAACCAGTTCACGTGGCTCGTGTTGGCTGTCTCTACTTTAGCTTGTACACCTGTACTGGTTTTCCGTTTAATTATTATTGTTATTTCTCGTAGTCGGCAGACGGTGAGTACTTTTACAGCTTTACTTATCTGCTTACTGTTATATAAATTGTTGGTATTGTTTACTACTTTCGTACCTGTGGTTTTTGGTTTGCTCGATTTTGGGGGAGTTCCCTACTGAGCCAGTGACTAGAGAGGCTCACCCCTACCCCCACAGGTGAGGGCGAGGAGGACGTTTCTCGTCCGACATCCAGTTCAGGGCCGCGTTGTAGCGGTGCAGGGTCAGTACCTCCAGCAGAGTAGTTCCAGCTGTGTAGTTCTCCAGCAGTGTAGCTTTGTAGTTGCTTATTTTCTTTAGTTGTACCTCGGGGTATGCCCCAGGCTCTTGTACCTCTTTTCAGTTTTTGTGGAAATTTGGCTATGTAAAACTGTGAATTATATATGAAATGTGGTGTGTTCCTTTATGCTTACACGGACTGTGGTTTGATATCCCTTGCGAGGCTTCGGCCCGTTCGCGGGAGGCGGACTCGGATCAAGTACGTTATCGGTTTAACGGGCTTGGCCGAGGCGTTCCGTCACAGTTGGTATCAGAGCAAGGTCCGTGATAATATAAGGGAATTAGAAAGATACATAGCCTTATTTTGGTCATTATACATTGCTGGTAGGGACCCTGGTTTTGATAATTGGTGGTTTTGATTTTTGTCTGGTGTTTTGTGTATGTAGAAATTTCTGAAATGGCTGATAGGAGAGATTGGGGTGGTGGAGGAGATGATCCGGAGGAAAGCACCTAGCAAATGATAGAAAGAATTTGGGAGAGCCTCACGGATATTCGGGAGAGAATGGATCAGCAGGCGCCTGTACCACCGGTTGCAGTGCCACCTGGGGATGGAGAGGCAATACCTATTGCTCCAGTTCCGCCGAGAGTGGAGGTACCTTTTGTAGCACCTGTGCCACCACCCCACCAGTGTTGATAGCAGAAGAACCAGTGATGCAAGTGGAGAAATTTCTGAGATTGCAGCCGCCTACTTATTCAGGAGGGCCGAATCCAGATACAGCTGAGCATTGGGTTCATGAATTGAGAGGGTTTTTTGCGACTATGAGATGTCCGGCAGCGGATAGAGTAGTGTTAGCTGCTTATCAGTTGAGAGGTTTTGCCTTGGAATGGTGGTGATTGAAGATGCAAACCACCTTTGCAGGTAGGACGGAAGAAGCTATCACTTGGCCGGAGTTTCTTGATGTGTTCAATGATACATTCTTTCCGATCCAAGTGCAGCAAGTAAAAAGAGAGCAATTCCGAACTCTCCAGCAAGGTAACTCTTCAGTCTTAGAGTACCAGATGAGATTTATGGCACTTAGCCGTTATGCGCCATATGTGGTTTCAGATAATAACATGATGGTTGAGTACTTTATCAGAGGATTGAGAGTGGAATTGCATAATGCGATAGTACCTCTTATGTGCAAGACAGTAGAAGAGGCAGCGCAGAGGGCAGCTACCTTGGAGAGGTCTATCCGTACTCGCCAGGCGTGTGAGTCAGGTTCAGGTAGTTTTTGGCTACCGCAGTAGACAGTAGGTGCAAGCAAGGGCAAGGCACCAGCAGGACCTTCTACATCAGGCTTTGGTAAATGGGGCCAGAAATTAAAGCAAGCACTTAAAGGAAAAGGAAGAGGATGGGGAGGTCGTCCGCAATTCCAGCAAGGCCGTGGTAGGCCTGAGGTGGAGGAGTCGCAGCAGAGCACTGCCAGGCAGCCTATTGTTCCTCCAGGGTATAGATGTTACAATTGTAATCAGCCGGGACATTTGATCCGCCATTGTCCCTATGCAAGAGAGTATGGGTATGGCAGAGGTGTGCAGCAGCAGCAGCAGCCTCAGCACTTCCAGCAGCCACAGGCAGGTCGTGGCAGAGGAGCATCGCAGCAGCGAGGGAGAGGCCGGGTTATGGCTATCACCCGAGCCCAGGCAGAGGCGTCAAATATGATAGAAGGTACTTTACCTCTTTATGAATATTCAGCAAGAGTCTTATTTGATTCGGGTGCCTCTCATTCTTTTATTTCCGAAGAATTTCTGGATTGTATAGCTCATCCTTTAGAAGAGAAGTCTTGTGAGTTAGTGGTGGAGGTTCCTTCAGGTGAGTTTTTACTCACTTCGAGCTATATAGATGAAGCTCCTGTTATGATTGAAGGGAACCAGATGCCGGGTCGGTTGTATGCCTTGCAGTTGTCAGATTATGATATCATTCTGGGTATGGATTGCTTGAAATGTATGGAGCAATGTTAGATTGCAGAAAGAAAATGATCAAATTTTGTCATCCTAATGGTGCAGTGTTTGAATATCAAGGTATGCATTTTTATACCTCCAAGTTTCTAATTTCTGCAATTAAAGCTAGAAAGTTGATAAATGATGGGTGTGTGGCTTATTTAGCCTCGTAAGTTTGGTAGAGGCCAGTCAGCCAGTAGAAGCAGTTCCCGTGGTTAGGGAATTTGCTGATGTTTTTTCGGAAGATTTGCCTGGTTTAGCTCCACATAGAGAGGTGGACTTTTCTATTGAGTTGCTGCCAGGTACCATGCCGATTTCTAAAGCTCATATCGGATGGCACCAGCAGAACTTAAAGAATTGAAAAAACATTAGAAGAATTGTTGCAGAAAGGTTTTATTAGACCGAGTCATTCCCCGTGCGGAGCGCCGGTTTTATTTGTGAAAAAGAAAGATGGAAGTTTTCGGATGTGTATTGATTATAGGAAATTGATGATGTAACCATCAAGAATAAGTACCCGTTGCCAGGATAGATGATTTATTTGATCAGTTGCAATCAGCAAAGGTTTTTCTAAGATTGATTTGAGGTCCGGGTACCATCAGTTAAGAATTAAAGAGGAGGATATAGATAAGACAGCTTTTAGAACCAGATATGGTCACTATGAGTTTGTGGTAATGCCTTTTGGGTTGACTAATGCTCCTGCAGGTTTTATGGATCTGATGAATAGAATTTTTCATCCATTTTAGATCAATTTATTGTGGTCTTTATTGATGATATTCTAATTTATTCAGCATCTGAAGAGGAGCATGCAGCTCATTTGAGGTTTACCCTGCAGTTTTAAGAGATAACCAGTTGTTTGCTAAATTCAGTAAGTGTGAATTCTGGTTAAAAGAAATTCAGTTTTTGGGTCATGTTATCTCAGCTAAAGGAATAGCGGTGGACCCGAGTAAAGTGGAAGCTGTGTCAGGTGGGGAGTGCCTAAGACAATAACTGAGATTAGAAGTTTTCTGGGGTTGGCAGGTTATTACAGGCGTTTTATTCAAGATTTTTCTAAGATTGCAGCACCTATGACTAGATTGACCAGGAAAGGAGTGCCTTTTGTGTGGTCCGGTGAATGTCAGAGAAGTTTCATGGAATTGAAGAAAAGACTCACATCAAAGAAGTTTCATAGAATTGAAGAAAAGACTCACATACCTATTGACATTATCGTCAGGGAGTGGTGGATTTTGTGTTGTATACTGATGCTTCAAGGAGAGGACTTGGTGCAATGCTTATGCAGCATGGTAAAGTGATAGCCTATGCATCCAGGCAATTGAAGCCAGCAGAAGAAATTACCCCACTCATGATTCTAGAATTGGCAGCAGTTGTGTTTGCTTTAAAAATGTGGAGGCATTATCTGTATAGCGAGAGATTTGAGATTTTTATAGATCATAAAAGCTTGAATTATATTTTCTCGCAGAAAGATTTGAACCTTCGCCAACGCAGATGGGTTGAATATTTGAAGGATTATGATTTCAGTTTGGCTTACCATCCGGGTAAGGCCAATGTTGTAGCGGATGCCTTGAGCAGAAAGGCATATATGAATTTGATGATGATTAAAGAATGGAAGTTATATGAAGAGGTAGCAGAGAACTCCTTGTATGTGCCCAGCAGTCAGTGACGGGCAATTCTAGCTGCTAGTGCAGTAGAGCCGTCTTTATATTGGCAGATCATTGAAGCTCAGAGAGCAGATGCAGGTTTAGCTAAAATTGTAAAAATGGAAGGAGTATCTATTGATGATAATTGTGTGGTCAGGCTCAGGGGCAGGTTGTTTGTTCCTGCAGAGAGAGAGGTGAAGCAGCGAGTTCTGGAAGAGGCTCATAAATCTAGGTACACTATTCATCCGGGTAGTACTAAAATGTACCATGATTTAAGAAGGCATTTTTGGTGGCCTCATATGAAGAAAGAAATAGCAGAATTTGTAGCAATGTGTGCTATCTGTCAGCAGATTAAAGCAGAGCATCAGAAGCCTGGAGGTCTATTGCAACCGTTGCCTATTCCACAGTGGAAATGGGATGATATTGCAATGGACTTTGTGGCAGGTTTACCAAGGTCAAGTTCCGGGCATAATGGAATATGGGTGTTTGTTGACAGATTGACTAAGGTATGCAGATTAGTGGCAGTGAGTATGTCTTGGACAGTGGACAGGTTGGCAAATATTTATGTTGAAAGAATTGTTCCACTGCATGGTATTCCGAAGACTATTGTATCAGATAGAGATCCAAGATTTACCTCTGGTTTTTGGAGAAGTCTGCAGAAAGTAATTGGTTCTGAATTGAGGTATAGCTCCGCTTATCATCCCCAGACAGATGGTCAGACAGAGAGGACTATTCAGACAATTGAAGAGTAAGCTTGTGTATTTTCTTTTTAGATGATAGTACTTGTAAAAGTGTGTATGTATGAGTTGTTTAACTTTGGATTGTGTTATGAATTTCAAGGTCGAAATTTTCTTTTTAGATGATAGTAATGTAACGTCACGTGCTTTTCGGATCCATGCGGATCATGGTGTGTTGGTTGTGTAGGCCGTTGTGAGGCCAATGTGAGCTAGTTGTGTGGAATGTGTGATGTGAATGTGTGGTTTGAGCAGTGAAGAGCAGGGTTGGTCCTGAAATGAAACAGGACCTGCTGCTGTTCAGTTGGAGTGGCGGCCAGGGGTGGCCGTTGACTGGTTGGCGTCCATGTTAGTGGACGTTGACTTCTTGAACTTGGCGGCAGTAGATGTGGACGCTAAGGGTGGCGGTTGCTATTGGCGGCATAGGGGTTGACGCCAACCTGAGAATTCTGCAGGTTATAGGCTCACCCGAGAGCAGCTCTCTCAGCTCACTCTCTTCCCCTCTTGCCCCAGCTTCGCGTCCTGAAGTCTCTGAAGCTTCTAACAGGTTCCGAGGAGTGGTTGGACGATCGTAGAATGCGTGGCGTTGCTGAATTGCGCGAGGAAACGTCGCGGCGTGGTGCAATTCCTGTGGGAGCTCGCGGAGGGCTCGACATGAACTGGGAGATTGCGGGAGGTTCTAGCGTGTTCTGAGGTAGGGGACGAATCCGTTTAGCTCCGTAGAAACATTAAAACACATCATAACCACTTGAACCAGCATGATAATGCATGTTTGGATAAAGTTGCAACATATGGGGATAATGGGTGGTTTGAGTAGTTTAATGTACGAAGCATGTTGTAATGGGTTCTGGCATGCTGAAGGAACTACATTTGCATGTTTTTATGTAGTTAGAACGGTTAGAAAGCCCGCAGAGCCGGATTAGGGTTTCTGCAGGTTTATGGCCGGAGAACTTGGCGTCAACATTGTTTGTCACCAAGCTCCTCAGCTAGGATGTTAACGGCTAGGTTCCTTGCCGTTGACTTAGTGTAAGCGGCAGTCGATGTTGTCGCCTACTGGTTATAAGCAGAAATGACTGATTGCAGTATTTATCGATAATGCATGTGTGTTGACACATGAGGTGCACTGAGTGCACTTGGTTCTCGTGTTTAGCATACAAGGTATGCAGTTAGTTGCTTACTTCAGTGATTGCGCGTTGTTTACGCGTGTCAATTGGGTTCACGTGTAGTAGACCGTGGTTACTTGTGGTTTACGTGTGGTTTCACGTGGTTTGTGTGTGACGTGCACGTGGTTCTGTGTACGTGGCGAGTAGTACGACGCCTACCGTGGTTACCTCTCCAGTTGGGTGCCCCAGGTTCTTTGTGAGCCAGGCTGTTAGCTCGGGGCTTTGTCCCGGTACTTGTGTTGTACCGTCGTGGTCTGTGTCGTCTAACCTGGACACCCTCACTCCTGTGTTCAGTTGTACGTCCGGCTGAGGGAAAGACGACAGTGGGACAGTGACACTTGTGTTTGTCTTTAGTCACATGTAGCACGCTCGTAGTTGGGGGTACGGACACCAGTAGACGTACTGGACCCCAGCTAGTCCTTTTCCAGTGCCTCACTCTAGCGAGCCCAGGCCAGGGTCTCTGGAGGTGCCAGGCATGGGCCTGTGACCGTGTGGTCTGCAGGTGGTGGTGTTTAGTTGGTCTCCACAGTTGCTTGACCTTTTTACGTGGAGCGGCAGCTGGACCTTTCGTCCGTGGCTGCGAGATTGAGAGGTAGACCTGTGTTAGTTGTCCGAGTCAGTTTTCTGGTGTCGCGAACCAGTTCACGTGGCTCGTGTTGGCTGTCTCTACTTTAGCTTGTACACTTGTACTGGTTTGCCGTTTAATTATTATTGTTGTTTCTCGTAGTCGGCAGACGGTGAGTACTTTTACAGCTGTACTTATCTGCTTAACTGTTATATAAATTGTTGGTATTGTTTACTGCTTTCGTACCTGTGGTTTTTGGTTTGCTCGGTTTTGGGGGAGTTCCCTACTAAGCCAGTGACTAGAGAGGCTCACCCTACCCCCACAGGTGAGGGCGAGGAGGACTTTTCTCGTTCGACGTCCAGTTCAGGGCCGCGTTGTAGCGGTGCAGGGTCAGTACCTCCAGCGGAGTAGTTCCAGCTGTGTAGTTCTCCAGCAGTGTAGCTTTGTAGTTTGCTTATTTTCTTTAGTTGTACCTCGGGGTATGCCCCAGGCTCTTGTACCTCTTTTAGTTTTTGTGGAAATTGGCTATGTAAAACTGTGAATTATATATGAATGTGGTGTGTTCCTTTATGTTTACACGGACTGTGGTTTGATATCCCTTGCGAGGCTTCGGCCGTTCGCGGGAGGCGACTCGGATCAAGTACGTTATCGGTTTAACGGGCTTGGCCGAGGCGTTCCGTCATACAATCCGGTAGGTTTCACCATTGGGGAGCGTTTACCAGCTTGTGGATATGCTGCAGCCAAGGGGATCTATATGGAAAATAGGATGAACTGATAAAGGAATCCAAAACAAGGAGTTTCTCAGAAATGATCTTCAAACATTAGCCAGATGAACTAAGTATACTTGACTCGGAGTGGAATATTTCATGTTAATTGGAATTGAAGATAAGTGGTTCTCTTCAGTTAAGCACGAGAGTAATTTTCTGAAATGTGCTCAAGTCCTACATGATGCATGTTGGCTAAAAGAAAAAGATTAAACAAAATAAAATATAAAATAATCAAGGATAATATTGTTACGATGCCGAAGTCAAGATACCAGATAGAGCCTCGTGGTCCTTGATGTGCTCTAATAAAGTATAACATATAGTACAATGCAACTATGCAATACCAGGAACATATCGCCAAAGATGATCATGCAGTGTACGGCGAGAAACGTGTCCATAACCTGCACTCAAAGACTGATCAGCATTGACAAGCGACAAATAATAGAGCAAAATGTGAAGAAGGAAGAAGTAGCAGAAGAAGAAGTGAAGGAAGAAGAAAAAGAGAAGAAGACACAGGAAGAAGAAGAGAAGATAAAAGAAGAACTGGGGGGGGGGGGGGGTTATAATCGGATGTGATCCTTATCACCTCACGACCATCCCGGATAAGCATCACCTAAACCCACACGTAGCCAACCACATATGTAAGCTTACGTAAATTGGGTTGCGTAATTCAAACTTAATTCATTTAGGTTCTTTGGGCCACTAGTTTTATACTTAAATGATATCCAATTGATATGAGATTTCAAACATAAGTTAATTGAGATATAATCCAAATTATGGTGTTTTTTATTTAATTTTTTGAATTAATTTTCCATTTAAGATTGCTTGAAAATTGCGACAGGTAAAATGGACGCGCTTAACTTACCTGAATCACAACGACCTAGTCGGTCGCGATTTACCTTACCAGTTGCGATGGAAGTCAGATTAAGCACTTTGAATCGCAACGTATGTGTCGGACGCGATTTAGACTTTCCACTCGATGCTTGATTTTCTTGCCTATTTTGCATTGCTTGCTCTCTTTTGGGCTTGCCTCCAGGCTTGTGCAGCCATGGGGGTTTAAAAACACCCCAAACCATGCTCTTTTCATGCTTCCAACTTCTCCAAAGGCCAAGAATCAAGCAATTGAAGTGAGAAGAAGGAGAAGGAGGAGAATTGAAGGTTTGGAGCAATGGAGCATGGTGATGCTCCCCCTTCCAAGAGACCAAGAGTTAAAGGATTCATGAGATTGAGCAAGATTGATGGGCACATTTGCAAGCTTATTCAAGCCAAATTGGTGAGTTTAGATGAATTCTTGCATTGAATTTGATATGTTCTTGCTCTGTTCTTGCATGTTCTTACATGTTCTTATTATTCTCTCTTTCTTTTATTTTTCCTTTTCTTTTCCTTCTTCCCATAACCATCATGGCCGAACCACCTCTTACCCATTCTCCTATCCATGTGCCACTTCTACCTATGGCCATAACAAACCATGCTACCCATGCACATGCCAAACTCCCATGCACCAATGACCCACTCACCCATGTGCCACTTCTACCTATGGCCATAACAAACCATGCACATACCTATCCATGCATACCTCCTGTAGGATTATCTACTTTTCCCGGGTAACCGGCGATACATGCGTCTTCCATGGCTCCAAAAATTGACCGCCTCCATTAGCCTTGACATGACCACTATCCTCACTAGGTGGGGAATCAACAACCTAGCCATCCATGCCAAAAGGTACCATGAGATTCACCTAGATTGGGCAGCCATGGGGGCTTTGGTAGAACTATGGCACCCTCAAACCCACACCTTCCTCTTCAAGGTGGCCGTTTGTAAGTGCGAAAATTAAATCATGAATAACATTTAGATTACATCCTTTACACGGCCAAATTGCACCATTATATGTGATTGTGCCATCCGAACAGTTTAAATTTTCTCCTGAAAAAATGGCCATCAGGTGAGCCTTTTGAATTGCAATGGGCACAGATGTCGCGCATCACCCTCTTAATCCGCATCAGACAAAACCGCCGTGGTTAATAGTAATCGCGTCCACATACCTCAACGCGTTTCAAATTGTACCTCGAATTTTAAATTTGCTTGCCTTAAACTCAGCATTGGGGCAATGATGACTCTTTGAATCACGTCGACGGCCTCCGCTGTGTTTTAAATGAACGCTCCAAATTCACGTCGTCTGTATCCGACGTGATTCAAACCTATGTCTGAGGCTACAAAACGCCCGAGGGCGCCTCCTTCCCACTCTTTCGCCTCTCTCGCCTCTCACACTCCCTCTCTTCTCCGATTTTCCTCTTCTCTTCGATCTCTCCTCTACTCTCTCTTAGCTCTCTTCTCTCTACACACTTGTGATGGTGATGACAAAATTAACGGCATCCAAGCGCCGATGGGAGGAAGGTGGCTCGGCAGAGGAGGAAGCGGCGTCGCCGTCAGTGACGATGGTGGAGGAAGAGATGGTCGAGGCGCCCGGCATGGCTGCTAGTGCGATGGTGGCGGAGTTGTTGGTGGTAGGCGGGGAGCTTGCGGTGGTAATGGAGGAGGAGGAAGGTCCAGCGGGGGAGGAGGTGGCGCCAGCGGTGCCTATGGAAGAGGAGGTGGCGGAGGAAGAGGAGGACACGCCGGCGGGAAGGTTCTGGCGAGGACGACGGGTATGAGAAGCCCCTCCCCAAGCTGATTTGGTAAGTACCCCCCAACCCTAACCCTTGGTTTGAGAGGAAAGGAAGAAGGAGAAGGGCCATCGGGCTGGAGAAGACAGTGGGGGAAATCGCGACGACTCCAGTCGTCGCGGTTCAAAGATTTGAATCGTGATGGCTTGCGTCGTCACGTTTCAACATGAAATGCGACCACCTCAGTGGTCATGATTCGAGGCGAACCGCGACCACTGAGTCGGTTGTGATTCAAAAAGGCTGCCCGAGAGGAGAGAAATTGGCCTATTTTGCACATTTTTTAATCATTTTAAGTGTTTAACTTGTGCTAACCTATGTGTGTTCCTTTTGGTGTGCAGGGCGTTATGAGACCTCGACTTCAGTGGCCACTAGTGATAGCGGCATACCAGGGGCTTCCGGACTTCCAGAGGGAGAGAGTCCAGGAGATGGGGTTCGGGCCGATCTTGGAGATGGAGCCCTTTTACGTGGACAACCCTCTAGTGTAGGCGCTGCGAGAGAGGTGGGAACGGGCGAGCAGGGACTTCCTCCTGCCATGGGGGCACATGGTGCCGTCCCTGGAGGATGTGACGAGGATTACCGGCCTGCGGGTGGATGGGGAGGCAGTGACCGGGGTGACATATAGTGACTACACGGAGCACACCTGGGACTTGTTGGGGCTGGAGCCCATGGGGGAGGACGAGCTCGGCGACCGGAGGATGGTCGACTGGGTGGTGCTGTTGGAGAGCTTGGGTCTACGGGGAGTGAGGTAGACATGCAAGGAGTCGCTGCACGAGTTGATGCAGCGAGCAGCGGGGCTGGCCAGGGTAGTGTACGACCAGGACCCCGAGGACAGGGAGAGGGTGGACCGGGACTTGAGGTGGTTCCTGGTATTATTCTTTGGGAAGATGCTCATGGGAACGAAGGGTGACAACATCCATTGCCATTTCCTAGAGATTTTGGAGGACTTGGAGCGGGTGGGGCAATATGCTTGGGGCGCAGTGTTCCTCGCCCACACATTCGCAGACCTCTCTAGCGGCACGGGCCAAGAGACCACAGTGGGCGGATTTGCCCCTTTTCTCCAGATATGCTATCTTTTGATTGCTTTAATTTTCCTGCATTGAAATTGTTAGTCAAACTAATTCACATGTTCATGTATGCAGGTATGGAGCTATTATTACATTCCCTTAGGGAGGGCGACCGAGGTGCGTCCTGATGCACTGCCCTTGGCGCGGAGGTGGCTGGCAGTGGTGACGGCGGCCTCTTTCAGTCTACAGCTCGACACCCTCCGCCGTGACATCTGGGATTTCCCAGCCCTCCTGGTACGTGCCTACCTCATTTCTTTCATGCATTTAATATGATTTATGACGTATGACTAATGTATGCATGTGTGCAGGTTGTGTGGCAGCCCTATGCGGGCATGGTTGACGATGGACAGCCATGGGTGGAGAGTGGCCGACCTCATTTTAGGCAGGACCTTTGGGTCCATTGCCTAAATGAGATCGAGCCACTCTGCCTCCGGCTCGCCATGCGTACACTCGGGCTGCACCAGGTGTGGTCCGATGAGGTGGAGCCCCGAGGGATCAGGAGGAGGATGAGGGGGAAGGCAAAGCGGGTAGACTGGCGCCTGCGCTTCCCCGACCAGTTCGCGGACTGGCAGTGCGGAGGGTACCCGGTGGAGTTCGATGCCGCAGACAGCTTCGCCTACCTCCAACGGTACTAGGAGGTGTACGGTGACTGGGATTTCATGAGGCCAGCTCGGGTATGCACTTCTAAACCTTATCTTGTTCATTAATGATATACATGATGAATCTAACAAATGCATGTATGTGCAGGATGCTCGTGATGGCCTGATCGACACCCTGCGGGCCCAGTTGGCGAGTACAGAGGCCCAGCTGGCAGAGGCATGGGATGCACTGGATGCTCTGGTAAGTTTAAAAGATCGTACCTTTTCTCTGTTTTACCTTACTATGTGCTGACTTGATTTTCAATATGTGCAACGTGCGGCGCAGATGACTGTGGAGCGCACCGATGCGGCATGTGCCTTCACGAGTCAGAGCGTGCCCAACCTAGAGGTGGCCTCACTCCGGGAGAAGCTGGCAGTGGCAGTAGCTCGGGCAGAGGCAGCGGAGCGCGACCTCACTGCACGGGTAAGTAAATGAGTTAGACATATGTAAGAAATGAATTCTCTTATAGTTACTTGTGTTTGTTTCTGTGCAGTCTGTCGAGCTTCAGAGCGCCATCACCCAGGCGACTCTTGTAGGTGCTGAGGTGACTGAGTTGACGCAGCAGCTATCCAAGCTACGCACTCAGGTCTCCCAGCATGATGCAGATCTGCCCTGCGAGGCTGTGGAGCTGCGTGTGATTCTCTCTGTGGAGCGGAGAGAGTGTGAGCGAGAGAGCGGCAGATGGGTGGAGGAGCGCGAGCACGAGCGCGGTCGGTGGACAGAGGAGCGTGGCCGATGGGAGTAAGAGCACAACCGTTGAGAGCTGGAGTGAGAGCGCCTGACCCAGCAGCCCGTGGACACGCGCGTGAGCTTGGGCATCTCTGAGTGTCTACTGCGTGAGGCCGAGGACCGGTACCATCGTGGATGTGAGCGTGCTGTGAGGGAGGGGCGAGCCAGCGCCTACTCCGGCAGTTATCTCGTCACTTCCTCTGAGTACCAGAGGAACGTCCAGAAGGGACGTGCCGCCCAGAGGTCGTCTGACTCCCATACCTTCATGAGGCCATCAGCTCCACGTTCGGATGCGGATCCTGGCGAGGCAAAGAGCAGCAGACACCCCCGGCCAGTTGAGAGTGGTGGTGAGAGCTAGGCCACCTCATGATATGTACCTTCTTTTGCTTTTTCATGATGATGTGTACCCGGTGGGGTACTTTATGATGTACTTTGGGGTTGGCCCCCCTTTTGGCCATGATATATACATCATATCTTTTGCCTTCACTCTTCCTGTCTCGCCTGAAAAACACTTAAACAAACAAGTTAAATGTCTGTTCTGACTCAGCCTCTTGCACATTAAGCAGACTAGACTTCATGATCTTGTCAAGGGGCCAAGCCTTTATTAAATAAGGCAGAAATAGAGGATCAACATAATTAAAAATGCAACACTCAAGCAGACATATGCTAACAGGAAATTAAAAATGAGCATGCGCTTGATGCATTCAAACAGATGGAATATGATTTTCAAAAAAATATATGGTTTTTTTGGAAATATTAAAAAAAAATAGATTTTGAAGTATGTAAAATTTTTTGTATTTTAAAAATATGTGATTTTTTGGCTTTTGAAAATATGTGATTTTTTTATTTTAAAATATTTAAAATTTTTTAGTTTTGAAATATTCTATTTTTTTAGTTTTGAAATATTCTATATTTTTGTTTTGAAAATATGTATTTTTTTATTTTGAAATATTCAAATTTTTTTGTTTTGAAAATATTCAAATTTTTTTTTGAGATTTTGAAATAAAAGTCGCAACCCGGCGTAGTCCCTTCTAAAAAAGACGCATGGAACGAAGGGGATCCGCTCTAATTGGAGAAACTTGGTACTTGGGCCCTTCAATTACTCAACCATCATTAAGAGTTCATTAATAATTCTCAGGTGTGTTAAACAGAGGTTGGACGTGCTTAAGTGGTTCCTTTACCCAAGGTGGCTTTCGGCAACGTCCTCCTTAGTTGATCGTTGCCTTGCCTTGACTCTAGGACATACCCATGGAGGAGAAGGGAAGAAGATATTTAAGAAGTCTGCCAACAATTTGGGTGACCGGGGAGACACTCATTCCTCTACCCTACACTCAGTGGGGTTCAATCTTTTGGCTTGTAGGGTTTTGGCACGCTTACGACCAGGTCCATTTGGATCTCTGCGGGGACTTTGCCGCTCTTGACGTGCTTCTACATTTGGTTTGCCTTATTTTGGCTCTTTTGCTTTGGTTTGCATTATTTTCTTTCTTTTCCCCTTATTGGGCCTTGACCTACACCCATTTGAGCTTTGGACAGATTCAAAGTCGATCCCTCAGGTTCCCCTTTCTATTGGCGGACTGAGTGGAAAGAAACGGGTAACGTTCTAGACTCTTGGTTAGACATTGATCTTCCTTAGATTTCGTGCCTCTAGCTTCCAAGGGTGGGCGTGTAAGTGTGTGGGTGTCGACACCTCACGCTAACTCACCAAGAATAGGAAATGAATTAGAAATGACAGCTTTTCAATTTAGGGTCCGTGTACCATGTTAATCCAAAACACCTAACTAGGGGTAATATTTCTTCAGGTAAAGCCTATTCCAAGGGTGAGAGAGCTCCTCACCCTCCGTGTTTACTAACCTGTACGCGTTGCCTGGATAAGCTTCTTTTACTACGTACGGCCCTTCCCAGTTTGGTTGGAGTTTAGATCGGGGAACACCAGATTTTATAAAAATTCTCTTGATTACCATTTCACCGACTTTAAATTTTCTCTCAATTACTTTCTTTTGATGAAAACGAGTGAGCCTATTCTGATATGATCTTGTGTGTTCTGCGGCGACTAGACGCTTATCATCTAAGAGTTCCAGTTGTGCTAGGAGCGATTCACACCGCTCGTCGATTGACAAGTCCTTGTCAATCTGGACCCTTAGTGAGGGATAAGAATCTCATATGGTACTACAGCCTCCATGTTGGGTTGAGTGTGAAGACAATTCATTTCCCCTCATATTTTGATGATGACAAATTGTGATTTTAATACACAATAATTGGAACATGTTAAATGCACCACACATGTAATGACCATATTCAAAAAGCATGTTTTCAAACACATTTATCATTTATTTTCATGATAATACATTGGCTAATAAATATGTGTTTATTTCTCAGGGAAACAACATTTCTTGCAAGGGTAGTGTCGGCACACCCCATACTGGTGTCGACACAATGCTCCAAGCCCTAAGCCAAAAGATGAAGAAATGGTCAAGTAGTGTTGACACAAGATCAAGTCAGGTCGACACTAGACCCAGTTCCTAGTGAGCCCTGTCAACAGACTTGGATAGTGTGTCGACACTAAATCAGATGGTGTCATGTTCCTCCATTCCCGCTCTTTCTGGTTTCCCGCTCTTTCTCTCTTCCTGGTTCTCTCCATGGCGATGGTGGGGGGGGGCTTCTCCTCCCCCCCCCCCCCCCCCCAGCGCTATCTGCTGCTCCCACACCAACTACTACTCCAGCAGCACCGTCCATCACCACTCCAACTGCAGCTGCAAGCAAGGGAGCTTGGGGAGCTCCAGATGGAGCCCCTCTAACCTTCGCCCAGGTACTTCTCAAATCTCTCACACCGCCAGTGGTTCCAGTCCAGGTACATGCTCCAGCAACGACAGATGCAGGTGAACCTGCAGCGTTCTTCTCAGCTGAAGAAGTCAAGCTCTCCTGCAAAACCCTTGATCTCGCCATCATTGCAAAAACTCCACAAGGGCGCCCTCCCTTCCAAGACATTCGAACCCATCTCACTCAGAGGTTCCAGCTTCAAGAGGACTTCCTCATTAGTGCCTACGATGGAAGACACCTTATCATAACATTCAGGAACGAGGCAGACTACTACAAAGTTCTACTAAAAGAATCAGTGTTCGTTCATGGGAGGTTGTTCAGGTTCTCAAATGGTCCATAGAATTTTCACCCAACAAGGACTCCCCCATAGTCCCTGTGTGGTTGCGCATGCCAGGACTACCTGCAAACTATTTTAATGAACCCATGCTCAGATCCATAGCAGGTAGCATTGGCCCTGTGTTGCAGATAGATCAAAATACCTCCAAAATGATTAGAGCAGATGCAGCAGTTGTATGTGTGCAGCTTGATGTTTCCAAAAAACTGCCAGATCGTGTTTGGATTGGGATTGGCGGAGCAGGTTCATGGCAACCCATTGTGTACCCTGCCCCACCTTTGTTCTGCTCCTCATGCTCAGACTCGGCCATTCAACCAAAAACTGTAAGCAGCTCACCACCGAAAACAAAGATGACTCACCTCAGGTCCTGCAAGAAAGCGGCGCTCAACACATAACCAAAACTGCAATCTGGAGACCTATCAGATCAGTGAACCATGAAGTCCAGCAGGCCATCCTACAGGAGAAAACACAGTGATCAACCACGTGCATGAAACCACTTCAAAAACCCAGGTTGTGCATGGGTCGCCCACAGCAGATACTAGCATTAATGACCCGGGCAAACTCCCAAAAGGTAATAAAGGCAGGTCAAACACACCAACCCAACAGCTCCCGAGTGCAATGGCAGACAGTGGAATCGAAACTCCTATTCAGCATGGCAACCAAATGGATAGCCCACCCTCAATCAATGCACCCCCCATCAAAACCAGGGTGACAGCCGCCAGCACTGGAAGTAGCGCACACAAGGTGTTTGATGAGGGACCAATACCAGAATTCAGTGGGAAGACAGATGAACAACGCCCTGTGGACAGAGGCAGTAAACAGGACAAGGTCAGTGATCGACTGCAGCCCCCAGTACATTGCAAACTGCAGGATGAAGGCAGTCATACCAACCAGAAGATCAGTGCCCACCATGAAGAAAAAACTGCTTCAAAGCTCCTTGAACAAGATGATGAACAACCCCCGGTAGATGAAGCACCTGATGAGATGACTGAACTACAAGAAACAGGAAATGAAACAGGAAATACTCAAGGACAAGTAGCTCATGCAATACAAACCATCAAAACCAAAGGCATTGTAATATCCCTACCTGTCACACACAACATCAGATCTGCACCTGGACTGGCACCACCAGAGGATGATAGCTTAAACACCTTGCACGCGGCCTTCGCGGGGAAGCAGAAAACACAGCCGCCTACAAGGGAAGAGGGAGTTCGAACCCGTGGTGGGCTACGTGGTACTACCTCCAACCCCAAACCCAATGAACCCAAAGATACTAATCTGGAACATTAGGGGTATTGGCAATGCTCCATCTATTCAGAGACTGAAGATTTTGAAACGTAGGCACAACCTGTCCATTATAGCTATTATAGAACCTAAGAAGAAGACCAGCTGCCTAGACATGTACAAAAATAAACTCCATATGGCTCACTCAATAGCCAATGTGACTGATCAGGCCCGGATATGGATCTTTTGGGAGGAGAACGTCCACATCTTGAAGACGGATGCAAGTGACCAGTTTGTCACGATTTCTGTTGCCTCTGAATTCTGCAGAACTTTCTACTTAACAGTGGTTCATGCTAGCTGCTCTGTACAGGAGAGGAGAACCCTGTGGAATTACATAACTGATTTTTCAACAGCTTGCACCGATCCTTGGCTGATTGGAGGTGATTTCAACAGTTATTTGGGTCTCCATGAGAAGAGAGGTGGTAGAAGAAATCTGTCCAGATCTGTGACTGACTTCCAAGCTTGTGTGTCTGCTGCCGGAATTGAAGATGCAGGTTTCACTGGGGGCAAATTCACCTGGTTCAATGGGCAAGAACACAACAGTATATGGATCAGAATTGATAGGCTCTTCTTTAACGCTGAATGGGCTGTCTCCTGTCCTCCAGTTCATGTGCAACACCTTGACAGAGCCTGTAGTGACCACAGTCCACTTCTCATATCCAGCACCAACGAAGATAGAAAGGGACCTTCCAGATTCACATTCCAACACATGTGGTGTTCTCATGGACAATTCGTTCATGACTCTGCTGCTGCATGGAGGATGGCACCGGTTTCCACCTTTCCCCTGCTCAACATGGCCTTCAAACTAAACCACATGAAGAAGTTCTACCGAAGATGGAACAAAGAAACCTTCGGTAACGTTTCCCTCAAAATTCAGCAAGCTGAGGCATTCTTTACCACTGCCCAAGGTAACCTTGATGACCATCCATCCCAAGACAACCATGCAGCCTTCCTGCTGGCCAAAGAAAACCTAGATCAGGCCCTATCCCAGGAAGAAAAATTATGGCGCCAGAAATCCAGAATCAAATGGCTGAAGGACGGGGACAAGAACACTAAGTTCTTCCATGCCTATGCCCTCACTCAGAGGAGACAGTCATCGATCTCAAAACTTTACAACAAGGAAGGTATCCCTGTGGAAGGAGATGACAGAATTGCTTCCATGTTTGTGGAGCATTTCTCGAAGCTTTCACATCAGCCCATCATCATATCAATGCAGAAATTCTGGAGCACATACCGGCTTTGATGAAAAATGAAGACAACATAATGCTATGCAATGTGCCCACTTCTGAGGAGATAAAACAGGTGGTTTTTAGCATGGATCCCGACAGCGCTCCGGGACCCGATGGATTCTCCGGTCACTTCTTCCGGGCTTGCTGGGACTTCATTCAAACTGATGTCTGCAGTGCAGTCAAAGCATTTTTCTGTGGTCACATTCTTCCTACTGCCCTCACTTCCTCTCTGATTACACTGATTCCTAAGATTGAAACACCGAAGAATTGTTCAGATTTCAGACCTATAAGCTTATCTAATTTTCTGTACAAGATCATATCCAGGATTATTTCGGATAGAATTGGTCAACTGCTGCCATGCTTGATATCCGAAGAGCAGGGAGCCTTTACTAAAGGCAGGAGCATAGCTGAAAATATTCTCCTCACAAAGGAGTTACTCCAGACACTTGGTAGACGGTGTAGAGGAGGCAACATGATTATCAAGCTTGACATGGCCAAGGCCTATGACAGAATGGAATGGGACTTCCTTTATGCAGTTCTGAAAAAGTTCGGGTTCTCCATCCAGGCCATCTCAATGATCGAACCTCTTATTTCTAACTGCTGGTTTTCTATCCTCCTCAACGGTAAAACCCATGGTTTCTTCAAGTCTTCTAGAGGTCTGAGGCAAGGGGATCCAGTGGCCCCTGCATTATTCATCCTTGCAGAAGAAGTACTCAACAGAGGGCTTGCCAACCTATTTCAGAACAGCAGTGGTGCGTGGTACCAATCCAACGCTCGTTGCCCTGCAATCTCGCATCTCCTTTTCGCGGATGATACTCTGATTTTTTCCAATGCATCTGTGCGGCATCTGAGAAGACTGATGGCCTTCCTTAAAACATATGAAGAAGCATCAGGTCAGCTTATTAACAAGCACAAAAGCTCATTCTATGTTCCCAACAATGCCACGGACAGTCTTGTTCAGAAAATCAGCAGAACTACCGGTTTTGTCAGAGCCAAATTGCCAATTAAATACTTGGGGATCTCCATATATACGGGCCGGCAAAAACCTGCACATTTTGCTAATATCATCTCCAAGACAGTGAACAAACTTCAAGGGTGGAAAACCGAGTTCTTATCGTCGGGAGGGAAACTCATTCTCATACAACACATCCTGTCTGCCCTCCCTATCTACACCATGAATGCTCTGTCCATCCCACCCACCGTGGTGAGAACTTTCCACAAGATCCTTGCTAACTTCTTTTGGGGCTCCTACGAGGGCTCCCCAAAGCGGCACTGGAAGAGCTGGAATGACATCGCGCAACCGAAGGAAAGCGGAGGCCTGGGGGTTTTAAATCTGCATCACATGCAGGTTGCCTTCAGAACTAAAATGCTCTGGAGGGCTTTATCTACCGACTCCATATGGGCCAAATTTTATAGAGGGAAGCACCTATTTAACTGTCACCACTCAGAAGCCCAGTTTCCACTCATGCTGGCAGCAGACAGAAGGTTGTGGAAGCAGGCCGCTCAGCTCATTCAAAGTAATCATAGGATTATATCCAGGGATACAAATTCAGATGGTCACTTCTGGTTTGACGTGTGGACTGGTGATACCCCACTCAATGCTTATTTACCTGAAGATACATGGAAGAGTACACCTGATAAGTTCTGCCCCATCCACAAAGCTCTCAACTCTCCAGGTAGCACTCATTTGCAGCTCGCCCTGCAGCACTGCCCAGAACACCTCTTCACCCAATATTTGACCAACAACGACTCCAGGGACACGTGGATCTGGTGTCCTACCGCGAGTGGTAGTTTTTCTACGAAATCAGTCCGTCTACTTCTGCAATCTGAAACCACCCAGAACTGGAAGGCTCTGTGGTCCCCCTACATCCCTCTCAAATGGTCCATCCACTTGTGGAGAATGGTGCAGAACTTGATACCAGTGGATGCCACAATTCAAGCTAAAGAGTTCCATTAGTAAGTTCATGCTGCCTCAACCACCAGCAGGAGAGCCTGCAGCACCTGTTCTTCCACAGCGATATCGCCAGCAAAGTATGGACTGACCTGTCAGATTTTCTGCACTTTAATACCAGCGGTATCACCAATATTTCTGGGAGCGTGTACTCCTTCCTCACCCGACCTGAGATCACCACCAGTGCTGGACGTCTCCAACGTTGTACCTTCATGGCAGTTATCTGGGAACTCTGGTGTAGTCGCAACATAGCAAGGTTTCAAGGGACAAGGATGTCGGCACAACACATCATTAACAGAAGCTGGTTGTCTGTCCAGGCTATATGCAGATCCGCAAATTTTCAAAAGATCCCACAGAACTGGCGTGAAGCCCTCCGTCACCCAGCAAAGGAGAGGTTAACAGGAACACCATGGCACCTAAAGTTGTTAAATGGTTCACTCCCCCCAAAGGCAGACTAAAACTGAATGTCGATGGCGCGTTTAAAGCGACAACGAACGAAGCCGGTGGAGGAGGGATACTTAGAGACTACAAAGGGAACATGTGTTGTGCCTTTGCAAAACCTTACTACCACCTAAAATCCAGTCTTGTTGCTGAGGCATTTGCACTTAGAGACGGGCTATTAATGTGCTGCAACAAAGGAGTCACCGAGGTGCAGGTAGAAACCGACTCCCTCAATCTCTTACAAATTGTTACGGGGCAGCTACCTTGTCCGTGGGACCTTGCTTGTATTCTGAATGAGATAGCTGTGACAGTCAAGAAAGTGCAGGCCGATATAGCATACATACCAAGGGAAAGCAACCAAGTGGCTGACCGTTTAGCAGATTTTGCACACTCTGTGTTCATCTTACAATCTGGGTTTCTTGGGCAGATCTTCCCAACATTGTAAAGGCTCCCTACCGACTTGATAAGGTAGGGAGTCCTCCAAACAGCCCACCCCGCTCTGTACTCCCCCCCCTAAACTCTTCCTAATATCTATATAATGAAAACACTCTCAGCCGCATGGTGAAGGTAGTGGCACCCTCACATATGTGAGGGCGCCCCCACCTTCCCTTTTGGTTCGGCTATATTCAAAAAAAAAAAATCAGATGGTGTCGACACTAGAGACCTCTCCCAGAAGGCCTATTTTGCAGTTTTCTCTAGTGTGTTGACACGAGATGAAGTGGTGTCGACACTAGAGACCTCTCCCAGGGAAGTTTTTCTGCCAATCTGGGACAGTGTGTCGACACTAGACCAAGTCAGGTCGACACACTCCGGAAAGTTTGTGACTTAAAGTTTCTCCTGGACACGTGGCACCCTAGGGATTTGGTGGATTGGCCTTGGATCATATGCCCACGACCCCCAAGGGTACTTTTGGACATTTTAGGTATAAATACTCTCCTAATTGGCCATCCAAACCCAAGAGAGCCTCTAAGAGCCTTCCAGAAATCCTTTTGGCGACAGTGAGAGCTCTCCTCCCTGTTCTTGCTCCCCTTGTGCTTCTTCAACCCAATTCCTACATCTCCAAACACAAGAAGGAAGATCTGATCCAAGATGGAGCAGTAGGATCAACTTCCAAGGTGCAGATCAAGTAGAAGCAGTCTTTTGTGAAGAATTCGAGGAAGATCCTGAAGATCAAATTACAGAGCATCGCCCAGGGACTTCAAGAGATCAAGCCCCTTCACAATTCGACATCTACAAGGGAGTCTTCTGAAGAACAAGGATATTTCAATCAATTTCTCATTTCTCCCTTGTGTCTTCTTGGTTGTTCTAGAGATTGTGCAGTGTCTATTGCATCAATTCTCTTAAATGAGCCTTTTGAGATCAGATCTTAGCTAGAGGATCTGGATCTTTTGTTGTTGTCTAGAAAAGGGTTTGTGAGTCGTTGTACTCAGTGGTTTGTGAGCCTGTGTGCTCAGTGTTGAGTCGTCGCACTCAAGTTTGGTTGAGCAATTGTGCTCAAGTGTCTAGAGTAGTCTTGCTCTAAGTGTTGTGTTGAGTTGTAGAACTCTTTGTGGTGGAGTTGTCAGGCTCCAGTGTGTGTGTATCCAAGTTGATAGTGGATCCTCACTGTGTGAAGGGTGGATGTAGGAATCACATGGTGTGATTTCCGAACCACCTAAAAATTCTCTGTGCAGTGGTTTGTGTGTGACTTAAATTCACATTGTGCTAGATGTATGCATAAGGTTTTTCAAATTCACCTTTAATCAACTTGTTCCACACTTCAATCATCTAATTCACACAATCACTCATCAGATCTAAATTGCTCTTTCAAATTGCTTTTGATTCTATGCAGTGTTTTAAAATTGGCTAAGCTTCCGCAATAGTTGGCCTAGATCTATTCAACCCCCCCCTCTAGATCTTGTCCATCACATATTCAATCCTTCAATTGGTATTAGAGCGGGTTTACACTTGATCTGATCTGATCTGAGTGCTTTCTGATTGTTCTGTGTGTTTTGATTGTTTGCTTGTCTGTTTGCTGAGTATCTCTTCTTTGCACCATTTAATTGCTTCAATGGATTCAAGAGGGTTCATGGCTGAGGGTCGCTCTATTAATAGGCCACCCTTTTTCAATGGGACTGACTACACTTATTGGAAGAATAGAATGCAGGTCTTCCTTAGAGCCCAAAACTATGAGATATGGAAGGTAGTCGAAGTAGGTCCCTATGAGAATCAGGGGGAGGAAGAGACCTGGACTAGGGAATAGATTAGGAGGGCCACTTTAAATTATAGTGCCATGAACATGATCCAATGTGCAGTCCACCCTAAGGAGTACTCAAGAATCTCAATGTGCAAATCTGCCAAAGAGATGTGGGATAAACTTGAGTTACTCTATGAGGGAACATCTCAAGTAAAAGAAACCAAGGCTAACATTCTTGTCTCTAAGTATGAATTGTTTATGATGAAGTCTGATGAGACATTTTCTGAAATGTTTGCCAGGTTCATGATTATTGTGAATGGACTGAAGGCCTTAGGTAAGGATTACACAGATGCTGACTTGGTAAGGAAAATTCTGCGCACTCTTTCTTCAATTTGGCACACTAAGGCCACAGTCATTGAAGACTCTAAAGATTTGTCCAAAATTTCTTTGGATGAATTGATAGGGTCCTTAATGACTTATGAAATCAATTTAAGAAGAAATGAAGAACACATAATTAAGACCAAGCCAGTAGCATTAAAGGCCTCTTCTAGTAACAAAGACAAAAAACAGGAGAAAACAAGTTCTGATGAGTCTGAGTCCAATGAGGATGAGCTTGCCCTCATGACCAGGCAATTCAGAAAATTCTTAAAATATAGAAAAGGAAAATTTTCTGGGAAAAAGAAATTTTCATCAGGTAAAAGAAACACTTCCTTTTCTAATGCTAATTCCAATAAGAATCTAAAATCTGACGAAATTGTCATTTGTTACAGGTGCAACAAGCCAGGACATATGAAGGGAGAATGTCCTGAAAACAAGAAGGAAAAACACAAAAAGATTCACAAGTTCAAAAAGCCCAAGGCCATGGTAGCCACTTGGTCTGATGAAGACTCAAGTGAAAAGGAAGAAGAAGAAAAATCCTCAAGTTCTGAAAGTGAGGAAATCTGCTTCATGGCGAATAGTTCAGATGGAAAGGTAAGTACATCCTTCGAAGACTATTCAATTGAGGATTGACAAGATGCATATGCTGAGATTGTTGAAAAATACTCTGAAATAAGGAAAGAAAACAAACATCTCAAAAAAAAAAAATCTGAAAACTTCTTGCATAACCAATCCTTCAATAAAAGAACTTGTGAACTGGAAAATGAAATAGCTGAAATCAATGAAGAAAAGGAAAACCTTCTAAACATAATTGATGAACTCAAACTTGCATCCCAAAAAGCTACTCATGAATACAAAGAATTGTCTGAAAGGCTGGAAATGGAACAAAAGGAAAAACAACAAAAGATTGATGAAGTCAAAAATCTAGAAAACCAGCTAAAAGAAAAGGATGAAGTCATTGAAACCTTCACAAAAGGTAAAGACAATTTAGAAGCTTTACTGGGGGCTAAAATGAAATCAGTTTCTCATGGACTAGGATTCAATAAACAAAAATCTAAGAAAGACAAATCTGGTGAGAAAAGGGATAAAGCACCATTGATTAAATTTGTCAAAGGTCCTAGTCTTGAGAACACTGAAATCAAGCAAACATCAAACAAAACAACAAAAATTTCAAAAACTCAGAACAAAAAGAAGTCAACCAGGTCGACACAGTTACCTGACAGGTCGACACCAGTCAAGGAAAGGTCGACCTGCTCAACCTCAACAAACACAAACCACAAAACCAAAAATTCAAATAAAAATTTGAAAAATAAGAAAAATTCAAAGGAAGTCATTCATGAAAAACCTTGGACCTCCAAGACAGCATATCAAGCTGATTGGACCAATTCTTGGAACCAATGGTATCACAACCCATTTTGGTGTCATCCCCAATTCTTCTATCCAAATTTTTGATGTACCAACAAAACCCTTGGATTCCACCTCCTCAACTAAACTCTCATGTTCAAATGAAAAACTCCCCTCCTACTGAAAACAAGAACACTGGTGTTTTCATTCCTAAGGGAAAGAACAAATTGAAAAAGACAAAAAATACCAATGAAACAAAACAAGAATTAAAAAAAATCAGATTTGGGTGAGAAAAGATTTGATGACTATGTTCAAACATTCTGATGGTCCCAAAAATGTTTGGGTACCAAAATCTTCTCTCCACTGATTGTTTTTGCAGGAAGGTCGTGCACCCAACTCAAATGTGTGGTTCCTTGACAGTGGGTGTTCACGACACATGACTGGAGACAAAGCCAAATTTCATTCCTGATTGAGAAGGAGGGAGGTTCTGTAACTTTTGGAGGTAAAAATAAAGGAAAGATCATTGGATCTGGAAAGGTTGGTCAATCTTCCTCAAATTCTGTTGATAATGTTTTGTTAGTTGATGGTCTAGATTACAATTTGCTGAGCATTAGCCAACTATGTGACAAAGGTCACAAAGTTGTGTTTGAATCTGATTTTTGCAAGATAATTGACTCATCAACTGATAAAGTAAAATTCTTTGGAAAGAGGGAAAACAATGTTTACATGATCAATCTCAATAAAAACTTTTCTGAAAATCTTTGCTTTGTTGCCAATAAAGATGAAATTGCATGGACTTGGCACAAAAGACTTGGCCATGCAAGTTTCAGAACAATAAATAAATTGTTAAGGCTGAATTTGGTTAAGGGTCTTCCTGAATCTTTTTCTAATATTGAAAATCAAGTTTGTGGGATTTGTGCCCAAGGAAAACAAACCAGGAAATCTTTTAAAACCTTCAATGAGGTACTCACATCTAGGCCACTAGAATTACTTCACATGGACCTATTTGGCCCAACAAGAATTCTAAGTCTAAGTGGCAATAGATATGGGTTTGTGATCATTGATGATTTTACCAGATTTACATGGGTTATCTTCTTGTCCCACAAAAGTGATGCTTGCCTTGAGTTCAGGAATTTCTGTACCACTGCCTTAACAAATTTTCCATATAAAATCAAAAACATCTTGACTGATCATGGGGGTGAGTTTGAAAACAAATCATTTTCTGATTTATGTGCTGAATTTCACATATTTCACAAGTTTTCTTCACCAAGAACTCCAGAACAAAATGGAGTTGTGGAAAGAAAGAATAGAACTCTTGTGGAAATGGCTAGATCCATGCTCCTAGAAAGCAATTTGCCCAAATCCTTCTGGGCTGAAGCTGTAAATACAGCAAACTACATTCTCAATAGAGCATTGGTCAGACCAAAAATCAGAAAAACCCCTATGAATTATTGAAAAACAAAAAGCCAACAATCTCCTATTTCAAAATCTTTGGGTGCAAATGTTTTGTACACAACAATAATAAAGAAAATCTTGACAAGTTTGATGCTAAAAGTCAGGAAGCAATCTTTCTTGGCTATTTGAAGTGTCAAGAGCTTTCAGAGTGTACATTCTCAAAAACAAAACTGTTGAAGAATCTCCACATGTTATTTTTGATGAAAATTCCTTTTCAACTCATGGTTCTAAATCTTGCAGGAACAGTCAAGACAATGAAGAGGATGATTTCATTGTGGACTCTTCACCAACTGTTGAGGAAAATGAAGACATTGGTGAGAACTTGAACATTCATTCACCTACTCCAAGTGGATCAGGTAATGTTGTTCCAGACTTAAGTGCACTTCAACAGGTAACTTCTGAACATAGATTTTTGAGAGATCACCCATTAGAAAATGTGGTTGGCAATGTGATGATAGGGTAAGGACTAGATCATCATTCCTGAATGTTATTGAAGAAGACCCACTAGCTCTAATTTCCCAAATTGAACCAAAGTCAATTGATGAAGCTCTGTTGAGTTCTGATTGGATCAATGCAATGCATGATGAACTTCATCAATTTGAAAGAAATCAAGTATGGGAATTAGTACCTAGACCTAGTGACCAAACAGTCATTGGCACTAGATGGGTTTCAGAAATAAAATGAATGAAAATGGTCAAGTCATTAGAAATAAAGCTAGGCTAGTTGCAAAGGGGTACAACAAGGAATTGGAATTGACTTTGAAGAATCTTATGCCCTGTAGCTAGACTAGAAGCTGTTAGAATTTTCCTGCTTTTGCATCCTCCATGAAATTTAAAGTTTATCAAATGGATGTCAAAAGTGCATTTCTAAATGGATATATAAAGGAAATGTTTTTGTTGAACAACCTCCTGGATTTGAAAATGAAAAACATTCTAATCATTTTTAAGCTTCATAAGGCTCTCTATGGTCTTAAACAAGCTCCAAGAGCTTGGTATGACCGTTTGAGTTCTTTTTTGCTTGAAAAGGATATTCTAGAGGAAATGTGATCAAACATTGTTCACAAAAAACTGTCAATAATCAAATAATTGCAGTCCAAATTTATGTTGATGACATAATATTTGGATCAACAATAAGAGCTGTGTACTGAATTTGCAAATCAAATGAAAACTGAATTTGAAATGAGTTTAATGGGAGACTTAAAGTTTTTCTTGGGATTGCAGGTTAACCAAACAAATGAAGGATCTTCATAAGTCAAACCAAATATGTCAAGGAACTTCTGAAAAGGTTTGACTTTCAGAACCTCAAGCATTCAAGCACACCCATTGCAATTAATGCTAAACTAGAAGAAGATTCACTTGGTAAGTCAGTAGACCCAAAGACATACAGAGGTATGATTGGTTCTCTACTCTATCTTACAACTTCTAGACCTGATATTCAGTTTAGTGTGTGTTTGTGTGCTAGATTTCAATCAAATCCTAAGGAAAGTCACATGTTAGCTGTTAAAAGAATTTTCAAGTATCTTGTTGGAACATGTGATCTTGGAGTTTGGTATCCTGCTGGTTGCAAGTTAGATTTGATTGCCTATTGTGATGCTGATTATGCTGGATGTAAATTAGATAGAAAAAGCACAAGTGGCTTGTGTTTATACTTAGGTGGGTGCCTAATCTCTTGGGCTTCTAAAAAGCAACATTCAGTTGCTCTGTCAACTGCAGAGGCTGAGTATGTTGCAGTGGTAGATGTGGCACTCAAATTCTTTGGGTGAAACATCAACTTCTTGATTACAACCAAGAGTTAGGTTGTGTTCCCATTCTTTGTGACAACACAAGTGCCATAAATCTGTCTAAAACCCAATTCAGCATTCCAGAACAAAACATATTGAAATTAGGCATCATTTCTTAAGGGATGAAGTAGCAAAGAAATCCTTTGAACTCCACTTCATTGAAACTGAAAAACAAATTGCCGACATCTTTACCAAACCTCTTCCTGACAGTAGATTTTCAACTTTGAGGAGAGAGCTTGGTCTTTGCAAATGTCCATCTTCTTGAATCTCTCTCATTTGGTTGAGTGTTTAGGCATATTTTGAGGGGGAGTCATTGTTTCATCTTTCTTTTGCTTCCTTGATTCATATTGTTCACATCTCTCTATTCAAATTCTATTTCTTTTGACAATGAATTCTTCAACTCACATTGTGTTGAACTTCTTGGTATATCAAATGGTGATTTGAAGAAGGACAAGTTGCTTGTCTGGACACTTTCACTATGCGAGAGTATATGTCTCCGCCAAGTACCAAGAAATGAATATGCAATCGTTGAGGGGAGCTTTTGTTGTTCAAAGAGAATCATTTCTGATTTCAAAATACTTGCATATCTTTATTTTGATGAAAAGGTTGGAATCCTCATCTCAGGGGGAGCTAGAGAATTCACAATTCATTTCTTTTGCAAAATTCAAAACTCTTCTTGAATTACATCAACTTCCTTGCATGATGTCCTCACTGAGTTGTCTAGAATCTCAAAATGATTCTTTGAGTGATCTACTATATTTTTTTAGTCAACTCTCACCTATATTCTTTAAAACTACAGAAATTCAAATCTCTTTCAAAGATTGAAGGATAATGTGTACATTGAATTTAAACATTTCTTTGTTTGCAACTGATGTTGGATATAAATGATTTCAATTTTACAAAACTCTCCACAAACTGATAATTCAACAGAGCAATGGCACATATGCTGAGAAACTACACACCTTCACAATGAATGAAGTGCCATGTATGTCATGAGGCATTACTGCTATCTCTGTTCAAAGGGGTTCACAATAAAAAATACATGCAAAAAATGCTCTATACTTTTTGATTATGGCGTCTGATAAACGTATATTTTCATGTCAAAAGGTCATCATTTACCCCTTGAGACTTGATAATAGGTAAATCTTTAGTATCCAGGGACTATGGTGTGTAAAAAGCATTAGTTCTTGAGTGAACAAGATTTATCACATTTGATAGTTTGATTTTAAAAAAAAAATGTCTATCAAAGGAGAATGTTTAAAAGAATCATCCTATCCATCATCAAGTTGTTTTTACAAAAAATTTTACTTTCAACACACTTGATTTCAATCTAAAAGACATTTTTATTTCTTTGGATTTGAAGAATATGGTAGTTTGTAGTTGATTGTTGGATGTATTATATCCCTCAAATCATCATTTTAATGGCTCAAGTCACTGAATGATCATATCTTGTTGGATGTTGTGTAAAACTTGAATTGTGTTGAATTTCTGCAAAATATGACAAATGAATTTTTTAGCCTCTTAAAAATCCTTGAAATGTAATTCCACCCATTGTTTATCATTCTAAAGATGTCCAAAGCTCACAAAATTTTCCCATACTCAAATCTCAACTTTTCATCAGGCCAGGTCGACACTACCTCCATCTAGTGTCGACACACTCCAGCCCAGGTCGACACTAACCTCTTCTAGTGTCGACACATACCCCTGCCAGGGTGATTCAAGTTATGGGCGTCGGTTAGGGTCTTCTTGTACCTGCGGGGCATTGCACCTCCAAAACCCCTTTTATATGCAAGGTCGACCCCATGGCCGCCTTCCATCTTTGAAAACGGCAGCCACTCCACCTTCTTCCCTCCTCCAACCCATCCTTGTCCTTCTTCCTCTCATTCCTTCGTCTCCATCCTCTGCTCTTCCACTCCCTCTTGCTTCTATGGCCCCCAAGCAAGCCCCTCGCCGTGGAGCAAGGTCCAGGGCAACCGCAAGGCCCATTCCGGTGGAAGAAGCACCACCTTCTGAGAGGAGAAGCAAGAGACGCCATGACCCTGCGGAGCAGCCAGGGCCTTCCTCTGCATCTCCTTCTTCTGCCAAGAGAGGTAGGATACCCTCTGTTAGAGGTAGGGGGACTACAAACCCTAGGAGACGAGTTCTGGTTTCTTCTCCTGAAGCATCTGCGGAGTCATCCTCTCCATCATCTGGATCTTCCCATCCATCTGAGGCAACCCCTTCTAAATTAGTCTTTGAAGGGAAGACCATTCTGAAACCCAGGGCAGTGGACTTGGAAGACAGTGAATTGATTGCTGCATTTCCTGAAGTCATAGAATTCTTCAAGTTTTAGTCTTGGCTGCCTTTCATATCTGAGTTTAGAATCATGTACCCCAGACTTGTCCAAGAAATTTACTCTAATTTGGAATGCACTGATGAGGGGTACAAGTCTGTGGTTAAAGGTGTTGACATAGACATGCCTATTGCTTTGGCTGCTACATTGTTCAAAGTTCCTGATGAGGGTACAGATTATCATAATTTTGAGTTTAATCTTCATGAAGCATATTCCATTTTGACTAGTCTTCCATCTGATGAGTCTGATCCCAAACAAACTCATGTTACAAAATTCAACACTAACCACTTTCCTCCAGTGTTGAGACTCACTCACCACATCCTCACCACTATTATCACTCCCCAGGGTGGTGGCAGGGACAGACTTACTGATATCCAGAGATATGTGCTTTCTGCATGAAGAAGAACCTCAAAATCAACATCCATGTGATCTTGTACCAAATAATTCTGAGACCACTAGGAAAGATCTCCATAGATCCCTCCTATGCAGCTCATCTCACTCCTGTTTTTGAGCACTTTGGTGTGTCTCTAGAAAATGAAAAATCTAAGACAATTCCCAAGTCAAATATCTATTGCTTCAAACATCTGCACAAATTTATGGGATTTAGACTTGAGGGTGACCATGTCAGAAGGGGACCAGCTGTTGAGGCACCTGAGGTAGTGGCACCTCCTGAGGACCAGCCTCAAGCTAATGAGGACCAGCCTCAGCTCAAGCCATGAGGACCAGCCTCAACCTAATGAGGACCAGCCTCACATCCAGAGGAACAACCTTTGCTCCTGAGGATCAGCCTCAAATTGAAACTGCCAGTCATTTACCCAGGATGCACCTCTCATTCCTCCATTTCAAGCCTCTCACCTATTCACCCCTCAAGGATTTACCTACCTTCACCCTCAAGCTCCAACTCAAGCTCAATCCTCTAATGTCTTTGGTGGACCTTCTGTTCCACCAGAGTTGTACTCTTTTTGAATGAGAAGTTTGAAGCCTTCACCTCAACAGTTCAAGAAATGTCAGAAAGCTTCAATTTGAAAGTACAAAGGCTTGAGAATACAATGACTGCCAAATTCATTGAGCAGAAAGCAGCTTCAGACCATGCAGCACAAAGATTTAATAGGTTGATTGGAACCTTGGCCGATGCTTCTGTTGAGCTGAAGGAGCATCAAGATAAGTTGGAAAAGATTCTTCAGGGAATTTTGGCAAATTCCAGGCTGATGTGTTCAACACTAAGGAAACACTCACTCAAATTTCCAAGACAAGATTATCTTTTGCTCATCTAGTTGATGACCTGGAAAGCATGAAAAATCTGTCAGCTCACATTGACAGTGAAATGACTGACCTATGGACATGACAGTTCATCTTCTAGTGCACAACCTTCTTCAGTTGACTTGTCCTCACTTCCGTATACCATGTCTGATAATAGTTAATGGCTGGAAGAGATTGTTCACACTAGACTTTCCACCATGCAGAAGCAACTTCAACAAACCTTCATGCTATGGAATCCAGACTTAAGTCCATCGAAGCCATCTCCTTCCAATTCCCCCTCCTCCTCCTCCTGCTTGATGTATCTTCTTTTATGATGTCAAGGGGGAGAAAAGATAGAAAGCAAGAAAATTCTTCTTTTGGAATGAGTTTTTCTCTTGGATGATTGTAGAAAGAAAGAAAGTCTTTCTGAAATGTTTCTTTTTGAAAGATTGTAATGGAACATATCCTTATGAATCGAATGACACTTGTTGGTTGAAATGAAAAGAAACATCTTTGTCTTGAATGCGATTGAGTTTTGAATGAATGTCATGAATGTGAATGTGAATGATGGATGCTTGTCAACTACTTGGCCATTGTGAAAATAGCTCATCACTAGTAACCTTGTGTTTCTCATGTGTGCAAATTTTAATGTTACTAAAATATGTTCAAAGGTCTTTGACAAGTGTGAATAAAAAGGAATGAATCATAGCTCAGTGTCTATCAATGCTTTCAAATTAAGTGATTGAGTAAATAAAAACTTAAAATCACATTTCATTGAAACTTCGATTTTTATATGAACTTAATGTTGCCATCATCAAAAAGGGAGATTGTTAGGTTGAGTGTGAAGAAAATTCATTTCCTCTCATATTTTGATTGATGACAAGTTGTGATTTTATGCACAATAATTGGAACATGTTAAATGCACCACACATGTAATGACCATATTCAAAAAGCTGTTTTCAAACACATTTCTCATATTATTTTCATGATAATACATTGGACTAATGAAATATGTGTTTATTTCTCAGGACACAACATTTCTTGCAAGGGTAGTGTCGACACACCCCATACTGGTTGTCGACACAATGCTCCAAGCCCTAAGCCAAAAGATGAAGAAATGGTCAAGTAGTGTCGACACAAGATCAAGTCAGGTCGACACTAGACCCGTTCTAGTGAGCCCTGTCAACAGCCTGGATAGTGTGTCGACACTAAATCAGATGGTGTCGACACTAGAGACCTCTCCCAGAAGGCCTATTTGCAGTTCTCTCCAGTGTGTCGACACGAGATGAAGTGGTGTCGACACTAGAGACCTCTCCCAGGGAAGTTTTTCTGCCAGTCTGGGACAGTGTGTCGACACTAGACCAAGTCAGGTCGACACACTCCGGAAAGTTGTGACTTAAAGTTCTCCTGAACACGTGGCACCCTAGGGATTTGGTGGATCGCCTTGGATCATGTGCCCACGACCCCAAGGTACTTTTGGACATTTTAGGTATAAATACTCTCCTATTTGCCATCCAACCCAAGAGAGCCTCTAAGAGCCTTCCAGAAATCCTTTTGGCGGCAGTGAGAGCTCTCCTCCCTGTTCTTGCTCCCTTGAGCTTCTTCAACCCAATTCCCACATCTCCAAGCACAAGGAAGATCTGATCCAAGATGGAGCAGTAGGATCAACTTCCAAGGTGCAGATCAAGTAGAAGCAGTCTTTTGTGAAGAATTTGAGGAAGATCCTGAAGATCAAATTACAGAGCATCGCCCAGGGACTCAAGAGATCAACCCCTTCACAATTCGACATCTACAAGGGAGTTTTCTGAAGAACAAGGATATTTCAATCAATTTCTCATTTCTCCCTTGTGTCTTCTTGGTTGCTCTAGAGATTGTGCAGTGTCTATTGCATCAGTCTCTTGAATGAGCCTTTTGAGATCAGATCTTAGCTAGAGGATCTGGATCTTTGTTGTTGTCTAGAAAAGGGTTTGTGAGTTGTTGTACTCAGTGGTTTGTGAGCCTGTGTGCTCAGTGTTGAGTCGTCGCACTCAAGTTTGGTTGAGCAATTGTGCTCAAGTGTCTAGAGTAGTCTTGCTCTAGGTGTTGTGTTGAGTTGTAGAACTCTTTGTGGTGGAGTTGTCAGGCTCCAGTGTGTGTGTATCCAAGTTGATAGTGGATCCTCACTGTGTGATGGGGTGGATGTAGGAATCACATGGTGTGATTTCCGAACCACCTAAAATTCTCTGTGCAGTGGTTTGTGTGTGACTTAAATTCACATTGTGCTAGATGTATGCATAGGGTTTTTCAAATTCACCTTTAATCAACTTGTTCCACACTTCAATCATCTAATTCACACAATCACTCATCAGATCTAAATTGCTCTTTCAAATTGCCTCTGATTCTATGCATTGTTTTAAATTGGCTAAGCTTCCGTAATATTGGCCTAGATCTATTCACCCCCCCTTCTAGATCTTGTCCATCACATCTTCAATCCTTCACTCCATTCCATAAGTGAGGGCGAACGGTGTCTACCTATGGAGTACAGATTGAAGTGCGGTAGGCCCATAGAGCTTCTACAAGCTTTTCTGGCCAATCCGAGAACTTGTTAGCCTCACAAGTTTTCTTAATGATTTTGATTAAGGTTTTGTTCGTGGCCTCTGCTTGGCCATTGCCTTGCAATTAGTATGGTGATGTATGATGCAATACAATTTTATACTTATTGCAGAGGTCATGAAGTTCCTGAGAGATGAATTGCGGTCCATTGTCGGTGATGATGGTACTTAGTATGCCAAACCTGGTGATGATGTTCTTCATAATGAACTTGCACACAGTTGTTGCCTTGACCTCCACGTAGGCTTCAGCTTCCGCCCACTTGGTGAAATACTCTGTTGTAGTGAGGATGTATGACTCGATTTTGTTTTGGGAGTTTGGATCACCAAGGGGACCAATGATGTCGAAATCCCACATAGTGAAGGGCCATGGGGAGGATATTGGGTGGAGTGTAGAGGATGGAGAATGGATTTTGTCGGCATGCAGTTGACACTTGACACACCGACGGACAAAGATAGAACAGTCCTCCTCTAAGGTGGGCCAATAAAAGCCTTGCCTAAGGATCTTTTTGGCAAGCATTTGGCTGTTCACATGACCACCACACACTCCTGAATGTGCCTCCTCAACAACCTTCAAAACTTCATCATCATCCAAGCATCTGAAAAAAACTCCAGTGAGTCCCCTTCTATAAAGAGTGTTTCCAATCAGGGTGTACTTCTGGGATAGTCTCCTTATGGCCTTCTTTGGATCAGCTGTGGCTTCCTTAGGGTACGTCTGATTTCTGCAGTATCTAGCTATCTCATAGTACCACGGCTTCTCCTCATCCTCCAATTCCTCTTCTAACTCTAACAACATGATTTCAGTTTTGCCTTTCCTTTCTATCTTCTTCAACATCTCTTCTTTGATCCAGAGAAAGACGGGGTCTTGAACAGTAGAAGTATGGCGGTGTGCAATTTGAATGCTGTCAAAATCCTCAGGATAGCACATGTGAAGAGTTGCACAGATAATGGTGAGGGCATCTGCTAGAAGATTCTGATGACGAGGGACGTGGACAAAAATAAGCTTGGAGAATAGCTTGGCATAGTGTAAGGCCCTCGAATTTCCGTCGCATTATTTGTATTTATGTGTGTATATTTTGCTTGTGTATGTATGTACATATTTACGTACGTATTAATTAGTACAAGTACGTGTGCATGTGTTTATATTAATATAAATGTATGATATTGCATGGTGATAGTATGGATATAATACCATATACATATGCATGTATATATGCATGGTATGCATGGTTTTCTGCATATTTTAGACTTCTGGCCGAAGGCCATCTTGGCGTCAACCCCTAGCCATTTAGGTGGTTCAGCGTCCAGACATGGACGCCGACACTAATCCTGGCGTCCAGCGATATGGACGCCAATATCTCTGGCCTGCATGCGCAGCAGAGCTGCAAACTTCTGAAACAAGAAAGCCAGCCATTGGGGGGCTGCCCCCAACGGCTCTGAGGGCTGTCAAGTCACCCTATGAGTGGGAGAGAAGCTCCCCTTATGTCTGAACCCGAAATGGCCTCTTCCCACTCCTCTCTTCACCCTTGCAAGAGGAGAAAAAGAGAGAAGAAAACCCTAGAAGAAAACTGAGAGAAACCCCCCCTTTTTCACCCAAAAATCCGAACTTCTGAAGCTTGATCTGGCGTTCCACTGCAACTGGAGGCTAGAAGGATCATCGAGGAAGGCTTCCCCGACCTCGGCTTGCTGTGGATCTCGCTCAAGAACCCGAAGGAGAGTTCATTTGGAGGCTTCTTGGGACAGCCCAAGGAGAGCTTCACTGAGCCCTAGATCCCTTAGTGAAATTTTTAAAGGCAAGTGACCTAACCATGATGTCCTCGTATGAGTCTAGGTCGGTTTTACAATTTTATGGATTTTCCCTCGAGTCCTAGACCCTCACATTCACCCAATCTGAGAGGTCGGGTCTGTGTTTCTCTGCACAGACCTGCATTGACGGCAAGATCAATGGACGCCGATATCATGCTTGGCGTCCATCGACCATGCCGCTGACCCTGAGTCAGCGGCCAGAGGACCGCCGCCAAGTTCCTCTGGACAGAACAGTGACCTGTTCTGCTCTTTCCTATACACTATTTTCGGTATGGTTTCCTGATAAGGATATATGGTAACTCTATACACTATTATATTGTCAATTGTGGTGTGTGGATGAGTTGGTGTGTGATGGTGAATGTTAGAAAAGTGTATCTCTTGAGCTTGTAAGCATAAATTGTGATAATCTTGTCCATCCATGTGTCATGATTAGGATTAGTCTGAATGCCTTAGTTTTGTCAAATCATGAAGATTTGTAGATCAGTATATGCATACCAATTTTGGTAAATTGTCCATGTTTGTACAAATTGCTAATAAATTCGGTTCGGTAAATAAAAAGACATGTAAGAATGATTTGTGATGATCGACCTAAAATTGTATGATTTAGGGTAAATTCTTATTCTTAGATCATGTATATGACAGAAATCTCTGCCCAAATAGTAAGTGGTAAAGATGCATGATGTGTTAAACTCCATGTCAACCTAAATTATGAATGACATGCTAAATAAATGTTTTATTTTATGTAAATTCTATTTAGCTCATAAAAATCGGAAAAATTGATAGTATGATCTAGAACCCGAAAACCGCATGTGGTTAAAATTTTAGGTCATTTGGACTAGTATATAAAGAGTTATGTATTTTTCATGTAAAAGGCAATAATCTATGTACGTAATCGTAATGTGATTAGATATTGCTTAAACCTAACTTGATTAGTGCATTTACTGTGTGTTAAACTTCTGAAATTCTGTAGTGCCATGTTAGGAAAAACAGAGATGTGCATGTGAGTGAGAAAGTGAATGAGATGAAAAGTGATAGGTGCAAAACCATGTGTAAATCGGTAAAATGTGTAAAGTGTAACTGTGCCAATGTGACACTGCTTCCGTAGAGGGCAGTGGAGCTGTATCAGGGAAAAGTGCCCCTGAGAAAGTTCAATGTGTAAGTGACCCTAAGGGCATTAGGGGGAAATCCTGGAGGTGGACAAGTACCACTGGTTAGGGTGGAGACTTGTTCTCCTGGTCTGCGCAGTCCAAGAGTCGCCATTGGAATGCCTAGATGGCGTCTATGTGTAATGTGATGTGTATATGTCCTTCTTTGGTGGTTTGGACTATGTGTCACGGCACCTAAAATCTGTAATGTGTAATGTGTAATGTGTATGTGTTCATGTGTAAATGTGTAAGTGTACGAATGTGAAATGTGTATGTGTAAAGTGCAATTATGTGAAAGAGGAAACTTGTGTAAAGAAAATATGAAAATTTAAATGAGAGGGTATGATGTTGAAACCCATGTGAGACAAATCTGAAATCATGTGAAATCAGTGAATTTATGTTATTATCATCATGTTATTATGTGCAAAGATGTCTAGAATCCATGTTAGGGATAATTGGTGAAAACGGGTACAAGATAGCGTGATGTTTGTTCACATGATATGTTTTACGCAATATTGTAGCTCTCATGTATAGGTTTATAGCCATTAAACCATGTGAAATCAGCAACTTAAAGCATGTGAAAACGTTTATGTATGTGTTTAAAACATGTAAGATCCATGCTAGTCGTGTTTTCCTTTCATGCATGCACAATGTTCATGTTGGTAGCTCTCATGTCTTGGTTCTTTAAAGACAAAATTTCATGAGTAAATGGGATAGAGAGCATGTGATAGGTAAATTTTATCCTTAGAAATCTGAAAGCATGATCCATGTATAAAATTGTAAAACTTTCATGATAGGTTGAAACTTTAAAATGACTAGCATGCCATGTGTTGCAGATTGTAAATGTGCATGTAGAAACCACTAAGACTTATACATGTATGTTATGGGTAGTGTTGCTTGCTGAGTCTCTGGACTCACTCCTTGCTTCGGTGTACAGGTGTAGTTGGTGACGTGGCACCTTTGGAGGAGGCAGCAGAGACAGACTCCGAGCGCGGAGATTAGCTAGTTTTGGAGTTTCTTGTGACTCGTGTATTTCATAGTATGTAATTTGAACATTGTATTAGAATTATCATGAAAAGGATGTATAAGTTCGGACATTATGTATTTAAATTTCAGCAATTTAAATTATGTGAACTTTAGTTCTTTGTTGTTAATCACAAACTTCATGTATGATTAATGTGGATGATGAATGAATGGAGACAGTTGTCTTTTACTTCCGCTACTCTGTTGTATATTCGCGTGTATCTCAGCTGTATGTATCGTTTGGGTAAATGTCCCACTGTGAGGACTCTTGCTATACCGACGTGGGTTGGTATAACCGTACCGGTATAATGAGGGCCGTCACAGAGATTGGTATCAGAGAGACCGGTTGAGATTACACATGAATATACCTAAGTCATCATCCCCATTGCATGCTAAGTATGTCCACATGTGTAGAAAACACTGATAAGAAGTGAAAAATAGATAAGAAAATGGTTAGAAAACGTAGTAACCTAGCTCTAATGGTGGCTGAAATTTTATTACAGCCATGGCTTCAGAGGTAGGCGTGGTGGAGCGTCGGCCCGTGAGGACGAGCCGCGACGTGATGAGCAGGCGGAGCAACAGGCCCCGGCACCGCGAGGCCCTGTACTTCCCCCACCGCCGCCTGTGGACTACGGAGTATTCATGCAAGGTCTGGTGCAAGCCATGCAGACGCAGGCTCATACCCAGGCAGCACTCCAGGCCCAGTTGGAGGCCCAGGTAGAATAATGAAACAACTAAGTAGCTTGCTATTTAAATTGCATGATATTGTGTTTATCGTATATTGTTTATTGTTTAATGTAGTAGGCTCAGGCACCAGCCCAGGACCATGGTGGACCTTCCATCATGGAGCGATTCAAGAGGATGACCCCACCCTCTTTTAAGGGGGAGAGTGATCCGTTAATGGCAGAAAGCTGGATGAGGGAGACAGAGAAAATCTTCCGAGCTATCAGGTGTCCTGATGAGGATATGGTGACATTAGCCACCTACATGCTACATGTATGCTTTAGTTTATGCTTGTATGTTGTTTGTCAAGTTAGAATTTGTTAGTTGGTGCTTATGAAGGTGTATTGTAGGAGAGAGCTGATGTATGGTGGTCCTCCCTACTACGTACATGCTTCGAGGACGGAGCAGTAGACGTGGTGTGGGACGCGTTCGTGAGACTCTTCCGAGCCAAGTTCGTCCCAGAGCATATTCAGGACAAGATGGAGCAAGAATTTCTATCCCTGACGCAAGGCTCCATGACCGTGCTGGAATACGAGGCAAGGTTTTCTGAACTTTCTAAATATGCACCGCATATCGTAGAGGATGAGCGCAGGAAGACGAAGAAGTTCGTGATGGGACTCAAGCCATCACTGCGGACGAGACTCGTGGCGTTTGACCACTGCACGCTAGACGAGGCCCTCAGCGCTGCCTGCAGACAGGAGGGAGAAATGGAGCAATATCTAGAGGAGAAGAAGGCTTCGCAGAAGAGGCCGACAGCGACATTCCAGCGGCAGGATAAGAGGAAGACGGTGTACCAGACACCGCAGAAATCAATGCCAGTCAGCAACTCTCAAGTACCTTCTGTACGTTCCCCTGGTGCGAAGAAAGAGTGTCCCCAATGCAGGAAGACATATGGTGGGTCCGAGTGTTGGTTAGTAGCGGGTAGATGCTTGAAGTGTGGGAGCAGCGACCATAAGATCAAGGATTGCCCAAGACTTCAGCAAGGAGCTCAGCGTGGAGTGCCAGCACCAGCAGTAGCGGCAGCCACGCCAGCTACAGGAAGACCAGGAAGGCATCGAGCCCTAGCTCGAGTGTTTGCTTTAGCTCGCGAGGACGCCGAGCAGGCGGAGCATGTCACCGAAGGTACGGTTTTGCTTTTCGGTGTGCACGCTCGGGTTTTGTTTGATACGGGTGCTACTCACTCGTTCATTTCCGAGCGGTTTGTTAGGCAGTTAGCCCTAGAGTCAGGCATAGAGTCTGAGGAGTTAGAGGTTCCTTTGTCTGTGCACACCCCTGCGGGTACGGTATCGACTAGGAAGTGCATTCCGTCGTTACCTGTGTGCATTGAGGATAGATTCCTAGATGGGTGTTTCTTCTTGCTAAAGATGAAGGACTATGATTGCATTCTTGGTCTGGATTGGCTAGAGGAGCCCTATGCATTAGTGGATTGTCGTCGGAAGAAGATTGTTTTCCGCATTCCTGGTGAGGACGAGTTCTCTCATCCCTTGCCAAAGAACTTAGAGGGAAAGTTAGTTATCTCTGCCATGAAGGCGATGCGCATGGTGAACAAGGGTTGTGACACATTTCTTGCCAGCGTTATGCTAGTACCCGATGCTAGTTCGTCACTGACTCTTGCAGAGATCGATGTGGTGCAGGATTTTCCAGATGTCTTTCCCGATGACTTGTCTGGATTGCCACCGGATAGGGAGATAGAGTTCACTATAGAGTTGCTTCCAGGCACCTCTCCTATCTCGAAGGCCCCATATCGGATGGCACCTGCAGAGTTAGCAGAGTTGAGGAAGCAATTGCAAGAATTGCTTGATAAGGGATTCATTCCCTAGTGTTTCCCTTGGGGCGCACCTGTATTATTCGTCAAGAAGAAAGACGGGTCACTTCGGTTGTGTATTGATTACAGGAAGTTGAACCAAGTGACTGTGAAGAACAGGTATCCCTTACCTCGGATTGATGATCTGTTTGACCAGTTGCGAGAGGCATCAGTCTTTTCCAAGATTGACTTGTAATCTGGTTATCATCAGTTGAGGATTGGGAGTGAGGATGTGTCCAAGACGGCATTTAGAACCCGTTATGGACATTATGAGTTCTTGGTCCTTCCTTTCGGATTGACCAACGCCCCTGCAGCGTTCATGGATCTCATGAACCGGGTGTTTAGTCCATATTTAGATAGCTTTGTCGTAGTGTTTATTGACGATGTGTTGGTCTACTCTCCGGATGAGGCCACGCACCGTCAGCATCTGAGGTTAGTGTTAGAGGTTTTCGTGAGCACAAGCTGTATGCAAAATTCAGCAAGTGCGATTTTTGGTTGCGCGAGGTTCATTTTCTCGGGCATGTTATCTCCGGTGCTGGTGTAGCTGTTGATCCAGCAAAGGTCCAGGCAGTTATGGATTGGGAGGTTCCCAGGACCCCTTCGGAGATTCGTAGTTTCCTTGGGTTAGATGGTTACTATCGGCGATTCATTGAGGGTTTCTCATCCATCGCCGCCCCTTTGACAAGCTGCCAGAAAGGGTGAGAAGTTCGTATGGTCTGAGGCATGTGAGCGTAGCTTTCAGCTATTGAAGGCTAAGCTTACTTTTTCTCTGGTATTGGTATTGCCTAGTGGTCTAGAGGGCTTTGCCATCTATACGGATGCGTCTCGGATCGGGTTAGGCTGTGTGCTCATGCAGCAAGAAAGGGTAGTGGCTTATGCTTCTCGTCAGTTGAAGGAGCATGAGAGGAACTATCCGACTCATGACTTGGAGCTCGCGGCAGTGGTTCATGCACTAAAGATCTGGAGGCACTATCTTTATGGTGTCAGATTTGAGGTGTTTACCGACCACAAGAGCTTGAAGTATCTTTTCTCCCAAAAGGAATTAAACCTGAGGCAGAGAAGATGGATTGAGTTCTTGAAGGACTATGACTTCGACCTTCAGTATCACCGTGGAAAGGCGAATGTCGTAGCGGATGCTCTTAGTAGAAAGAGGTCTTCGCTCCAGCAGGATTGGAAGATGTTGGAGGATGCAGCGTGCTCTATGACCGAGTTAGAGCCATCGTTGTGTCAGGCTTTTGTAGCTCAGCTATCCCTTAGATCCTCAGTCTTGGATGAGGTGATTGAGCAGCAGAAAGCCGACCCTAGATTGTTAGAGTTAGTGGGTAAGGCGGGCATTGCTCGTGATGAGGATGGTGTGATTAGATTTTAGCACCGTGTTTGTGTCACTGATGTAGTAGATGTCCGTGAGCATGTGTTAGCGGAGGCTCATAGGTCGCGATTCTCTATTCATCTGGGTAACACTAAGATGTATCAAGACCTAAAGAGATCATTTTGGTGGTCCGGCATGAAGAAAGATGTTGCGGATTATGTGTCTAGATGTCTAGTGTGTCAGCAAGTGAAAGCCGAGCGGCAGCGACCATCTGGCCTTATGCAGAGGATGGATATCCCAGTGTGGAAGTGGGAAGCTCTCACTATGGACTTCGTATCGGGTTTGCCTCGATCTAGAAGGGGCAATGACTCGATTTGGGTAGTGGTAGATAGGTTCTCGAAGATTGCTCATTTCTTGCCTATGAAGAAGAAGCAGTCAGTAGAGAGTTTAGCTAGATTGTATGTTAGTAGTGTCATTAGATTGCATGGTGTGCCGAAGTCGATCATTTCGGATCGAGATCCGAGATTTACTTCGAGATTGTGGAAGGGTCTTCAGGATGCGTTAGGTTCGGAGCTGAAGCTCAGTTCGGCGTTTCATCCCCAGACCGATGGACAGTCCGAGAGGACTATCCAGACGCTCGAGGATATGTTGAGAGCGTGTGTTCTGGATTGGAAGGATGATTGGGAGCGTCATTTACCTCTTGTGGAGTTCGCATACAACAACAGCTTTCATGCTAGTATTGGTATGGCTCCATTCGAGGCGTTGTATGGTAGGCCCTGCAGATCTCCTTTATGTTGGGAGGAGACTGGTGATAGGCAGTTGATCGGACCGGAGTTAGTTCAGGAAACTTCGGATAAGATCCAGCTTATCAGGAAAAGGCTTGTTGCGGCACAGGATAGGCAGAAGAGTTATGCCGACAACAGGAGAAAGGATTTAGAGTTCGAGGTTGGCGATCATGTCTTCTTGAAGATATCGCCTACTCAAGGTGTTGTCAGATTTGGCAGGCATAGCAAGCTAAGCCCTAGATTCATTGGCCCATATGAGATTCTCAGACGTTTGGGCAACGTGGCGTATGAGCTAGCATTACCCCCAGCTTTGGCTAGCGTTCACCCTGTATTCCACGTATCTATGCTCAGGAAGTATGTCCGAGATCCGTCTCATGTGATTAGTCATGAGCCAGTGGAGATCCAGCCAGATCTTTCGTATGTCGAGCAACCAGTAGCCATTCTTGACCGGAAGGTTCAACATCTCCGGAACAAGAGTATTGCGTCGGTCAAAGTTCTATGGCGGAACTTCTCACGTGAGGAGGCTACGTGGGAGCTTGAGGATGCGATGAAGAAGAAGTATCCCCTTTTGTTTGAGTAGTGTCGTTCTAACTTCGAGGACGAAGTTTCTTTAAGGGGGAGAGGGTGTAAGGCCCTCGAATTTTCGTCACGTTATTTGTATTTATGTGTGTATATTTGTGCTTGTGTATGTATGTACATATTTACGTACGTATTAATTAGTACAAGTACGTGTGCATGTGTTTATATTAAATATAAATAATGTATGTATTGCATGGTGATAGTATGGATATAATACCATATACATATTGCATGTATATATGAATGGTATGCATGGTTTTCTGCATATTTTAGACTTCTGGCCGAAGGCCATCTTGGCGTCAACCCCTAGCCATTTAGGTGGTGTCAGCGTCCAGACATGGACGCCGACACTAATCCTGGCGTCCAGCGATATGGACGCCAATATCTCTGGCCTGCATGCGCAGCAGAGCTGCAAACTTCTGAAACAAGAAAGCCAGCCATTGGGGGGCTGCCCCCAACAGCTCTGAGGGCTGTCAAGTCACCCTATGAGTGGGAGAGAGGCTCCCCTTATGTCTGAACCCGAAATGGCCTCTTCCCACTCCTCTCTTCACCCTTTCAAGAGGAGAAAAAGAGAGAAGAAAACCCTAGAAGAAAACTGAGAGAAAACCCCCCCTTTTTCACCCAAAAATCCAAACTTCTGAAGCTTGATCCGGCGTTCCACTGCAACTGGAGGCTAGAAGGATCATCGAGGAAGGCTTCCCCGACCTCGGCTTGCTGTGGATCTCGCTCAAGAACCCGGAGGAGAGTTCATTTGGAGGCTTCTTGGGACAGCCCAAGGAGAGCTTCACCGAGCCCTAGATCCCTTGGTGAAATTTTTAAAAGGCAAGTGACCTAACCATGATGTCCCCGTATGAGTCTAGGTCGGTTTTACAATTTTTATGGATTTTCCCTCGAGTCCTAGACCCTCACATTCACCCAATCTTGAGAGGTCGGGTCTGTGTTTCTGCACAGACCTGCATTGACGGCAAGGTCAAGGGACGCCGATATCATGCTTGGCGTCCATCGACCATGCCGTTGACCCTGAGTCAGCGGCCAGAGACCGCCGCCAAGTTCCTCTGGACAGAACAGTGACCTGTTCTGCCCTTCTATACACTATTTTCGGTATGGTTTCCGTGATGAGGATATATGGTAACCCTATACACTATGTATATTGTCAATTGTGGTGTGTGGATGAGTGTGGTGTGTGATGGTGAATGTTAGAAAAGTGTATCTCTTGAGCTTGTAAGCATAAATTGTGATAATCTTGTCCATCCATGTGTCATGATTAGGATTAGTCTGAATGCCTTAGTTTTGTCAAATCATGAAGATTTGTAGATCAGTATATGCATACCCAATTTTGGTAAATTGTCCATGTTTGTACAAATTGCTAATAAATTCGGTTCGGTAAATAAAAAGGCATGTAAGAATGATTTGTGATGATCGACCTACAATTGTATGATTTAGGGTAAATTCTTATTCTCAGATCATGTATATGACAGAAATCTCTGCTCAAACAGTAAGTGGTAAAGATGCATGATGTGTTAAACTCCATGTCAACCTAAATTATGAATGACATGCTAAATAAATGTTTTATTTTCTGTAAATTCTATTTAGCTCAGAAAAATCTGCAAAATTGAGTGTATGATCTAGAACCCGAAAACAGCATGTGGTTAAAATTTCAGGTCATTTGGACCAGTATATAAAGAGTTATGTATTTTTCATGTAAAAGGCAATAATCTATGTACGTAATCGTAATGTGATTAGATATTGCTTAAACCTAACTTGATTAGTGCATTTACTGTGTGTTAAACTTCTGAAATTCTGTAGTGCCATGTTAGGAAAAACAGAGATGTGCATGTGAGTGAGAAAGTGAATGAGATGAAAAATGATAGGTGCAAAACCATGTGTAAATCGGTAAAATGTGTAAAGTGTAACTGTGCCAATGTGACACTGCTTCCGTAGAGGGCAGTGGAGCTGTATCAGGGAAAAGTGCCCCTGAGAAAGTTCAATGTGTAAGTGACCCTAAGGGCATTAGGGGGAAATCCTAGAGGTGGACAAGTACCACTGGTTAGGGTGGAGACTTGTTCTCCCAGTCTGCGCAGTCCAAGAGTTGCCATTGGAATGCCTAGATGGCGTCTATGTGTAATGTGATGTGTATATGTCCTTCTTTAGTGGTTTGGACTATGTGTCATGGCACCTAAAATCTGTAATGTGTAATGTGTAATGTGTATGTGTTCATGTGTAAATGTGTAAGTGTACGAATGTGAAATGTGTATGTGTAAAGTGCAATTATGTGAAATAGGAAACTTGTGTAAAGAAAATGTGAAAATTTAAATGAGAGGGTATGATGTTGAAACCCATGTGAGACAAATCTGAAATCATGTGAAATCAATGAATTTATGTTATTATGATCATGTTATTATGTGCAAAGATGTCTAGAATCCATGTTAGGGATAATTGGTGAAAACGGGTACAAGATAGCGTGATTGTTTGTTCACATGATATGTTTTACGCAATATTGTAGCTCTCATGTATAGGTTTATAGCCATTAAACCATGTGAAATCAGCAACTTAAAGCATGTGAAAACGTTTATGTATGTGTTTAAAACATGTAAGATCCATGCTAGTCATGTTTTCCTTTCATGCATGCACAATGTTCATGTTGGTAGCTCTCATGTCTTGGTTCTTTAAAGATAAAATTTCATGAGTAAATGGAATAGAGAGCATGTGATAGGTAAATTTTATCCTTAGAAATCTAAAAGCATGATCCATGTATAAAATTGTAAAACTTTCCTGATAGGTTGAAACTTTAAAATGACTAGCATGCCATGTGTTGCAAATTGTAAATGTGCATGTAGAAACCACTAAGACTTATACGTGTATATTATAGGTAGTGTTGCTTGCTGAGTCTCTGGACTCACTCCTTGCTTCGGCGTACAGGTGTAGTTGGTGACGTGGCACCTTTGGAGGAGGCAGCAGAGACGGACTCCGAGCGCAGAGATTAGCTAGTTTTGGAGTTTCTTGTGACTCGTGTATTTCATAGTATGTAATTTGAACATTGTATTAGAATTATCATGAAAAGGATGTATAAGTGTGGACATTATGTATTTAAATTTCAGCAATTTAAATTATGTGAACTTTAGTTCTTTGTTGTTAATCACAAACTTCATGTATGATTAATGTGGATGATGAATGAATGGAGACAGTTGTCTTTTACTTCCGCTACTCTGTTGTATATTCGCGTGTATCTCAGCTGTATGTATCGTTTGGGTAAATGTCCCACTGTGAGGACTCTTGCTATACCGACGTGGGTTGGTATAACCGTACCGGTATAATGAGGGCCGTCACACATAGGCTGAGGCAAGTTCTTGGTATGGCTTGAGCTTTGGATCCCAAGTGTGATATTTGGTAAGCACCTGGCGCAAGACCAGTTAACTATCACCTAAAATCTGCAGATGGGTGACACCATAGAAGTGGGAGAGTTCCAGACTGACCAACAAAGCTTCATATTCGGCTATGTTATTAGTGGCTGAAAACTGCAATTTATAAGCTTGTGGAATGGTGACACCCTCAGGTGATGGTAGAGCAATCCTGATCCCCTTTCCATGAGAATTCAAAGCTCCATCGAAATGTAACGTCCACATAGGATCAGATTGGCTAAGGGGCATTAATTCCTCATCTGGAAACTCCAAACGAACAAGATCGAATTGTGGAATAGGGTGATGAGTGAGATGTTCTGCTATGGCATAACCTTTTATGGATTTTTTCTGAATGTAGATGATATCAAACTGGGAGAGAAAGCTTTGCAAACGTGCTAGCCTATCCGTGATGATAGATTTTTCAAGGAGGAATTTTATAGGATTCATACGGGCGATCAGATGGATCTCATGAGCAAGAAAATAGTGCTTCAATTTCTGCACTACCCATACGAGAGCGGCACATGTCTTCTCTATTGTTGTGTACCTTTGCTCGCAGGGGTTGAGAAGCTTAGACAGGTAGTATGCTGCCCTTTCCTTGCCTTCTTCATCCACTTGTGCAAGGACAGCTCCTACCGAGTCTTCCAGGACAGATACATAAAGAATGAGTGGTTTGCCTGGAGTCGGCGGCCTCAAGACAAGGAGGTTAGCCAAATACTCCTTAAGTCCGTCAAAAGCCGCCTGACACTTCTCATCCCAATGAAATTCGACTCCCGGCTTGGTGAGGTCGTAGAAGGGTCTACACCTCTGCGAATGTTGGGAGACGAACCAGCGAATAAACTGCAATGTCACGCCCCGACGTGGAATATCAGAACGCGAGACAGTTGCAAGTAAACGGTATAGATCAAGTACTAGACATCAAACCATTACACAATGAATAATACTAAAGAAAATTCTTCTCATAAATAACTTTCCAATGTCTAGTTACAACCACTAATATCAGAGCCAATCTATACGGCCCAATTACATTGAAATAAAGTAAAAGACTGACTAAGACTCTAACATAGTACTAGGACACTAGGGTACTCGTGACGTCACTCCTGGTCGTTCCCGTCCTCTTGAGTGTATGTATAATCTTCAGTTTCACCTGAGAACACAACGACAAATAACGCAGAGTGAGTGATAACGCCCAGTAGGACCTAAATCTCAATAGTCAAGCAGGCTTTAAATGGTTAATGTATTAAAGGTAGAGTAACTAATGACAGAGCGAGAGAGTCAAGTAAAAGATAGCAGGATAGCACGCGAACGAAATAGCACAACTTTCCAAATATAGCACGAGAGTCAAGTATAGCACAAAATAGCAAGATGGCCATAGCACAAATAGCACAAAGTATAGCAATAGCACAACGGTATAGTATAACACTTTTGTCAATAGACAACGAAAGAATATAGCACTTTTTGTCAATAGACAATGAGAGAATATAGCACTTTTTGATTGTCATTTAGATAGTCGAGATAGATAGCACTCGAGTATAATACCAAACACTCTGATCATTTAACTCCCATGGGCACTAGAACTTTCGGGCGCACATCCCAGAACCAGATCGGGCCCTTTATATATTGCCAGGCATTTGTTATGTTGTTTATCTTTAGACAATCAGTCAATGACCAATATAGAGTACCAAGGAAATAGATGAGAGCACTAGATGAATAGACGAGATAGTAGAGTGAACGTGAAAAGATGAACGAGTAGAGCATAGATGAGAGCTAGTAGACATTGTACGTAATACGTCGAGTAAACAGGCGATAGTAATAGTTGCACAACACGCGCACTCGGTGTTGGCAGTCAGGTGGAACTCATGACTCTACCACTGGCCATGTTAAGCACAGGTCCAGAGGTCCGGCGTGATTCAAGATAAGAGCAAACTTCTAATAGCCATTTGGATCATATCGATCCCTAAAGGGGGTAATAGGTGTTAGGGTATAACTGGCTCGTCGACCACGTGGGAATCCATGGACAAAGGAGACTTACGGAGGCCTTGAACAAAGACTCACTAGTCCGGCAGAAGGAGTATCTGACGAAGAGTTCATCCAAGTCAAGAAAGTGTGTATATAGAAACAAGTGCTCGACGTTCTAGAGGAGTTCTAGAATAGTGGAGCGTCGGTATCGGTGTTCCAAAACATCGCACGAATCGTAAAATAAAGCAATTAAAATTCCATAATTTACCAAATATATTTAGTAACATGTTAATGCCAATTAAACCATATTTGGAAGGTTCAAAGTGTGTGCATGTGTCATGAAATCATAGATGGAAATTAGTCGTGTGTATGTATTTTAAATCACATATAAATGTTCAATTTATATTAAGTGAAATTACTGTGAGTATAACTGGGATTAAAGGGTATAAGCACAATAGGCAATTAGAGCATCGCAAATCAGGGTTTTTTCTGTAAAAATCCTGTGAACGCGACGCACCCCAGTAAGGGTCACGACGGGTACAGGGTAGGTGTTTAGATGGATCACGATGGGTCAGTCATGACAGGTGGTCAGAACGCGACAGGGGCATGTAAGGGTCGCGACAGGTCAGTCAGGTCAGGCACATAGATCGCGACGGCACAGCCTGTCATGTTCAGAATGCGACGTGCCTGTCTATCACGACCAGACCCCAGAACACAGCCTATCAGGCTGTCGTGTTCTCAGGGCCTGCGCCTGAGTCCGACAGGAATCAGACAGGAATTTGGATTGCGGGCCAAACTTAACATATTTGACACAGTAGTCTTTAGAAAATAAGAACAAATAGCACAATCGAGGAAAAATAATGAAACTAGTTGCATATTGATCTAGACAGGCGTGAGTACTTACAGTAAATAGGAATTTGTCAATAGTTAGGGTTTCGACATGCTTTATTCACATCAAACATGAAGTACATGATACAATGAGCAGTAGAGATGAATGATTTAATTCGTGAGATAGGATGGACTAAAATCAGGGCTTTTAGGGGCGAAAGAAAGCTAACAACCCTTAGAACCTCCAATAAAAATTTCGAGGTTTGAGGTTTAGTGAACATGGAGATCAAGAGGTTTGAAGGGGGTTCGGGGTCATGTAAGTTACAGAACTTGGAAAATCAGGAAGAAAATATTGGGTTGCAGGAAAAATACGAAATTTTAGGGCTTTGTTCATTGGAATAACCTACAGAGAAATTTTCATAGTTTATGCTCGTGAGAATGCCTACCTTTAATCATTTTCCTCTTCTAGGGTTAAGACTTGAAGAACTCGGGTTGAGGGCTTGAGAAATCCTTTCTCCCATGAGATCTCCACCTCCTTGGCTCCTCCCCTTGACCATAAATCCCTTGGCACGAGCTAGGGCCGGCCTTGGGGCGAATAAGAGAGTATTTAAGCTCTTTCTCTTTCAATTTCCTAATAGGACTCAAATTCCTATTAATTTCGAGATTTCCTATTCTCTACCTTCCTTCTAAGCATTCCTCATCCTAATTGGGTTGGGAAGAGAGCCAAATTCATGGCCAATCAATTAGGGTAGGTTTAGGATTCCAAACCTATCTCAACTTGCTTGTTTAATGTATTAAATACCCTTTTTCTAATTAGGTAATATTTTAGTTACTAATTTAGGGTAATTTCCCATTATTCTTTTTTTTATAAATCCGATTTTAGCCCACTAAATTCTAATGAGTCCATTTAAATAAGCCCATCACTTATTTTCATTTAATGGGTTTTATTTAATTCTATTTTCTTTGATTTTATAATTAATTTAATTAGTTTTCTTTTATCTGATTTTCCAATTATCAAAATTTTAATATTATTTAGATTTTTATTTTTCGAAAAAATCCAAGTTGCTACATGCAACCTCCCGATTAAACCTCGAACTTCCTTCAAATTCTTAGGAGGGGGCATCTCTTTTATTGCCTTCGCCTTGTTGGGATCGATCTCTATACCCCTCTTGCTCATAATGAAACCTAAAAGCTTACCCCATGATACACCAAATACACACTTCTTGGGGGTTCATTTTTAACTGATATTCTCTTGATCTCTGCAGGACCTTCATTAGAACCCCAGGATGCTTAGCCATTGTTCTTGATTTCACTACCAGGTCATCCACGTACACCTCAATGTAAATGTGAATCATGTCATGAAAGATAGCCATCATAGCTCTTTGATAAGTAGCTCCAGCATTCTTAAGTCTAAATGGCATGACCACATAACAATAAGTTCCCCATGGTGTTGTGAATGAAGTCTTCTCCTGGTCTTCCTCAGCTAGCTTGATTTGATTGTACCCTGAGAAGCCATCCATGAAGGAGAGGGTTTCATACCTAACCATGTTATCTATGAGCACGTTGAGGTGAGGCAACGAGAAATCATCTTTTGGACACGCGCGGTTGAGGTCCCGGAAATCAATACAAATTCTGACTCTTCCATCCTTCTTCATGACAGGGACAATGTTCGCCACCCAATTTGGATAAAGTACGACTCTAATAAACTTGGCTTTGTGGAGCTTATCGACCTCATCTTTCATCTTCAAAACCATTTGAGGGTGGAAATGTCTCAACTGCTGCTTAATGGCAATGGACTCCGGCTTAAGGGTAAGGCGGTGTTCAACAAGCGCGTTGTCCAAGCCTGGCATATCCTCAAAAATCCATGCAAATGTGTCCTTGTACTCCCCGAGAACCTCGATGATTGCCTCCTCTTCAGTTGGTGATAAGTTACTGCTTATGAGGATGCTCCTAGGGTTTTTCTCAGTTCCCAAGTTGATTTCCTTAGTGGTTTCTTCTACGGCAACTGACTGTTCGTCGAATCTCTTAACTCCGCTTGCGAACGCGTCAGCCTCATCCTCGAATTCTTCATCACCTTTCTCAATCGGGTCATCATCATCCATTATTTCATAGACTCCGAACCCATCATCAATTAAGCACAACGACTGCTTATATTCTACATCTGGCAATTGCAAAGGCTCTTCTATGAATTCTGGAATAGCTAGACATGCCTTGCATCTACGGGATAGATCAGCGAGGAATCGGTGTGGAACCCTCCTATCCTGGGACTTCTTCTTGGAAACTACCCCTAGCTTATTGCTATTCTGACCTAGACTCTCACTACAACTATTAGAATCTACAGTAGGGGGTGGAGGAGTAGGAAAAGCAGTAAATGAAGGTTCCCGTGTGGGGGAAGGTGGAGAAGGATTTAAAGCAGTAAAAGAACTTCCCTGCGTTGGGGAAAGAGGAGGAAGAGGAGGAAAAACAGTAAAGGTCCCCTGTGTGGAGGGGGAAGGAGGTCCCTGTGTGGAGGGAAATAGGAGATCGGTCATAGGGCCGGGGAGGAGTGGCCCGTAGGTTGGGGCACACTCGGAGGAAAGGTAAGAAGTCTCCTCGATGGAGACGATGGAATCAACCATTGGAAAATTGACATTTTTTTTGGAGATTTTTAGTGTTATTCTATTTTTTTTTGTTTTATTTATCATGCAAAGAGAAACAGGGCGAGGTGAGATCGCCAATCTAGAAAGCCGAGAAATGAGCGTATGCTCGAGAGGAGGGAGATTGGGAGATAGAGGGAGTTGGAGGGTGAGCGTCTGCTCAGAGGAGTGTGTTGCCCAGATAGCAAGCCCAGATGGGGGGGGGGTGTGAATGGATTGCTTAAAATTCTTTCGTGTAAAAATCCCTGTAAATAAACAAACTAGACAGACAACACTAAGATCGATAGTTAGAGTTAGTGTTAATCAAAACAAAAGGAACAATCACACAGACAACAAGAATTTTATCCTAGTTCGGATCTCCTATCCCAAGGAGTCCTACGTCCAGTCCCCAAGCTACCACTTGGGATATCACTAAACAAGAGTACAGTCCCCCTTAAGGACACTTACACATCCAGCCGTAGCTAGCCTTCTCTTCTCAACCAGAAGAGGAACAACACCACCTGTACCAACAAGTCTTCTCTTCACACCAGAAGAGGATCAACCACAAAGAATGAGTTGTAAGAGGAAGGCCCCAAAACCAAGCTTATAATCACTTGCTTGATCTGAGGTGAAGTCTGAGAGGCACAAGATGATTACAAACTGGACTCTCTCTCAGATCTACGCAAGCTCTCAAAAGGCAAGGCACTATTCTCCCAGAGAGCTTAAGAGCTAAAAAATTGGATTGGACGAGCTGGAGCTTGTTGTTCTTCAGGTGACTAGAGTTTCAAGCTTCTCAAAGGTTTAAGAGTTCTAACTATGCTTCATGGAGTCGCCCAAAAACCTGTTGTTCAGCCACCTAGCCGCTTCGTCTTTCAGGAGCTCATGACTCCTTTTTGTCTGTTGTTTCTTTTGCTTAGAGTGGGGTTGAACAGAAATATTACTCTTTTGATACTCTTATTTCCCGTCTGAGAGCTGTTAAATAGGCGCTGCGTATATGGAACAAGGAGGTTTTTGGTAACTTGCAGGATACTATTGGTGCTGCCGAGTCCGCTGTCACTCTCACTGAACAAAAGTTCGATGCTAATCCTTCTGAGGCGAATAGAGTTGCTATGTCTGCTGCCCATGCCTAGCTACGTCGTGCACTTATTAATGAGGACAAACTGTGGTGTCAAAAATCTAGGATGGAATGGATGCGGAACGGGGACAGGAACACTGCATTCTATCAGAGAGTGGTTAAGAATAACATAAGGAGGTATTTTATTCACAGACTTAAGATTCAGAGTTCTGATCAATGGTGTGAGGACCAAGACATTCTGAATGATGCTGCGTCCTCTTACTTTGAAGGTCTACTGACCTCTGAACGATCTATGGGGAATGATGAGCTACTGCAGGTTATTTCCTCTCTCATCCAGACTGAGCAAAACTCCTCCTTGTGCACCATCCCTGACAGTGTTGAGGTCTTCGGTGCGGTGAAGGCTATGAACGAGAAGGGGGCTCCTAGACTCGATGGATTCCTGGGGTCTTTCTATTCTATTTGTCGGGATATTGTTGGTGAAGATGATTTACTGCAGTTCAAGATTTCTTCAAGGGCTATCCTTTACCTCGTGGTGCAACTTCATCTATTATTGCCTTGATTCCTAAAAAAAAAGGATCCTCATACTTTTGGTGACTTCAGGCCAATCAATCTTTGTAATTTTTGCTACAAAATCATCTCTCGTATTCTCTCTGACCGTTTAACCAGTATTCTTCCTATCATTATTTCAGAGGAGCAAGGGGCTTTCGTGAAAGGTCGTTCTATTATTGAGAATGTGTCTATCTCTAGACACATGATGAAGGATATTAGTAGAAAGGTTCGTGGAAATAATGTTATCTTCAAGCTGGATATGATGAAGGCTTAGGACAGGGTGGAGTGGGACTTCTTATTTGCGGTTCTTCGGAAATTTGGTTTCTCCTCCCGTTTTGTGTCCTATGTGGGGATGCTTATTAGTAACTGTTGGTTCTCCACTCTTTTCAATGGGCATCAGGTGGGCTATTTTAAATCTTCCAGAGGTCTTAGACAAGGTGACCCATTGGCCCCCGCTCTCTTTATTATTATGGAAGAGGCTCTCAGCAGGGGTTTGCACATGCTTTTCTCTTCTGGAGCTATTATTCCTTTCAAGGGTCCCCGGGGGTGTATACCTATCTCCCATCTTCTTTATGCAGACGATACCTTAATTTTCCTTAATGGTCAGACCAAAAACATCACTAAGCTTCTGGATTTCTTGAAGATGTATGAGGCTTCATCCGGGCAGAAAATAAATGCGTCCAAAAGCTCCTTCGTCATTTCTCAAAAGGCTTCTGAGGTCACTGTTCTTCGCATCCAGGCCCTTACCAGTTTCAGAAGATAGGAAGGTGTGTTATCCTATCTGGGTGTTCCCCTTACCACTGGTCGTACTCTTGTCTCCCATTATAAGCATATTTTGGACAGAGTGAATAATAAACTGGCTGCTTGGAAATCTAAGATGCTACTCAAGCTGGGCGGGTTACCTTGATTAACTCCATCCTTTGTTCGATTCCTATCTACACTACTTCTGCATCTTGCTTACCTAAGTCTATTATCCAATATATTGAGAGGCGCTGCGCCTCCTTCTGGAATGGGGCGGATGATGTTTGGCGTAGACACTGAATTTCTTGGGAGAGTATCAAGAGACCGAAGCAGGAAGGAGGTCTGGGTGTTAGAAGCATGTGGCATGTCCAAGTTTCTCTTATGGCCAAGCTTATTTGGAATGCTTTGTATGGCCATTCGTTGTGGTCTTAGTATGCTCGAAGTAGATTCCTTTTGTCTCCATTCTCTGAAGTCACCAAAGCATTTCCCACAAGTATTTCTAAAGAGGTTTTCACTACGGGCAGAAATCTTATCATGTATAACTCTAGATGGATTCTAGGTGACAGTAAGGATATTGATATTCTTCGTCACAAGTGGATTGGCAGTGCCCCACTCATTGAATTTCTCCCCAGTCTTGCTTAAGAGCCATTTAATTCAGTGAAAGATGTTGTAGACAATGATGACCATCCCTTCAGGAGGTTTGATGATATTCGTATGATGTTGGACTGTATAAACCTGTCAAACACCCCTGACAGGTGTGTTTGGACAGCCAACGCTAATGGGAACTTCTCTGCCAACTTCGCCTTCCAGGTGATCAGGCCGAGGGGTGTTCATCGTCCAGCTCTGCTCAATATTTGGCATAATCATTTTAATCCTAGGGTCGCTATTTTTGGTTGGCACATACTGCACCGTGCAGTTCCCACTGATGATCGCATTTCAGATTGTGGCATTCAATTAGCCTCCTTGTGTTCCTGTTGCACTAATCTTTCAGTTGAAAATCTTAACCATCTATTCCTTACTGGGAAGATTGCTATTTCATTGTGGCGCTGGGCCAGTCCCCTTATTCATCACAGTGTCATGGGTCCTCATATCTCTTCTACCCTTTGGAAAATTATCTCAGTGTCCAACTGCCATTCTGCTTCTGGTTTCATTGCTACCTATGTTGTTCTTTTGCTGTTGTAGGAGATTTGGAAGTTTAGATGTACCAAGCGTTATGATTCCAGAACGAAAACTCTGAATAGAATCATCTCTGATATCACGTTTTCCATTAACGTGGCTGTTCAGGGCATTATCTTTAAGAAGGAGTGCACCCAGAATCAACTTAGTATTCTCCTGCATTATGGTTTCAAACCTAAAGTCAAGATGAAAGTGCCCAAAGTTGTAAGGTGGTCTCCTCCTCAATATGGTTTTAGCCTCAACGTGGATGGCCCCTGTAAAGGTAATCCCGGCCCTTGTGATGGTGGAGGTTGTATTCGGGATTCAAATGGTGATATCTGTCTGGATTTTTCCTTCTTCTATGGTCAAGGAAACAGTGTGATTGCAGAAGTTCGTGCTCTTTGTGACGGCTTAAGGTTGGCTGAATCCATGGCATTCCTATCTCTATTGTCCACTAGGACTCCCTTGCGCTGGTGCACTCTTTCAAATCCAACAGGTGCCCTTCGTGGAAGTGTATTTGGTGGTGGTATGCTGCAAGTTCTCTTTTAAGCAATTCGACCATCCAGCTTGTTCATGCCTACAGAGAGACCAACAGGGTGGCGTATGTACTGGCCTCTTATGCGTGTGACAGAGGCGGTGGCTCAGTCTTTAGCCATTTTTCTCTTCCCATTGTGTGTAAAGGCCTAGCTCTGCTTGACAAAATTGGTCTCCCTTCTGTTAGGTTGCTCTAAATTCTGGTCTCCAGGGGTATGCCCCGTTGATTTCATGTATATGAGTTTTGATATATATAAAATTTGGTGCAGGATACACCAGGGGAGTGAGAACACTATCTCCTGCTGGGAGATAGTGCACTTAGCTGCTCTGTTCTCCTTGTGCCCTTTACCTATAAAAAAAAAATAGTCTTCTATTTATCTTCTTTGAAACAATTTGACTGTTGTAGTATCCGTTGAAATATTTGTTGTCTCACATCTTCATGCACGTTAGAGAGACTGGTCCGAAGCATAGAGCCAGTGAGCCTGCAGCCATTAATGCTTGGATTGACACACACACCTTCAAGGGAAGATTGTCTGAATCTTCTATCCTCTTGTCAGGTTGACAGGCCCATCTTTGGCGTGCGTTACTATAAAAGTTCTGCACACAATAAATGCTGACACATAGACAACTTCTCTTTGTCTAAATTGTCAGTCAACATTAGTAGTCGTGTTGTATGAAGATACATCAAAAAGGAAATGTTATTCTGTATTCATATAAGGCAAGACTTTATGTGACAAGTGAGGTATGCAAGGATATATTGTGTGGAAATATTGTACCATCACAATAAATGTTCAAGACCATAGGATACAGTGTGATGAGCGGGAAGGTTTTTGAAATCCACAGGAATTTGAACTTATATATATTTAAATATCATGAGAAATGATTATTTACTAAGAAGATAAAACAAGACTATTTAATGGCTTTCTAAATTTTATTTGAAAGTAAAGGACATTCTGTATATAAATGATATTGATATCAAATCGATGATACAATCATGTGAGAATATAATCCATGTTGAAACCAAGTTGATGTGAACATAATCCATGTATTAATATAATGAAATCGATGTTCTGTACAAAGTCGTTACTTAACAGAAATCGATGTGCAGATGAAATCGTTGTTAAACTAAAATCGTTGTTTCACATGAAGTCGTTGTAGAGATGAAATCATTGTTTCATATGAAGTTGATGTTTTAGTGAAATCATTGTAGACATGAAATTGTTTTTTAAGTGAAATAGAATCATTGTAGCGACCAAATTGTTGTTTAAGTGAAACAGAGTCATTGTAGCGATCAAATCGATGTTTGAGTAAAAGAAAATCGTTGTAGCGACCGAATTGTTGTTTCTATGAAGTCGTTGTTTGAGTGACTTATGAAATCGTTGTTTGCGATCGAATCCTTGTTTCTATGAAGTCGTTGTTTAAGTGACTTATGAAATCATTGTTGCGATCAAATCGTTGTTTCTATGAAGTCGTTGTTTAAGTGACTTATGAAATCACTGTTTGCGATCGAATCACTGTTTCTATGAAGTCGTTGTTTAAGTGACTTATGAAATTGTTGTTTGCGATCGAATCGTTGTTTTTATGAAGTCATTGTTTAAGTGACTTATGAAATTGTTGTTGCGATCGAATCGTTGTTTCTATGAAGGAAGTCGATGTGTACTTAGATAAAACATATGCAATGTATTTCAGATAATAGTGTGTGAGGATAACTTACATATTTTTCTAGAGTTATTTCTTATGAAAAAACTTCAGAAAAGTGTTAGACAATACTTTTCAAGGTTTTTGTTAATCACCAAAAAATACATATATAATTAATAATAAATTATATGGAGATGGACTGATCATCAATCTCTCACTTTTTGGTGATGAGAAAACATAGAAAATTGCATGCATAGAAAGTACTGAAATTTTGTTTTAAAAAAATTAATTTCAGGGTATGTCTTTCAGAATAATTTCTCCCCCCTTTTTGTCATTAAGCAAAAAGAATTAGATAGACAGAAGAGAAAATGGAGATAGACAAAGATAAATGGGAGTCAAATTAGCACATTCGATTACTCAATGAGGGTCAGAAATATAGAAGGCAGGGGACAGAAGAGAGGCATGGCGAGTAATGATTGGCCAAGCCTGGAGTTCCTGCTCTTCAAAGAAGTTCTTAAAAGCACCCCAACTGATGTTGTAAGACGCCCCCATATCTGGAAGAAGTCTCTGGATGTGGAACTGCCTCTGAGCTTCAATAAAATTGGCATACTCATCCTTACCAAGAGAGGACCTGAATAAGCTAGTAGATCCAAAACTAGCATGCTGAAGAAATTTATCAAGGGATAGAGGGTAGAAAATTTTGTGCTCTAACAGTTCCCTCTTCAGGGGTACATAGACTTTGTAATGCTCAACCCAAATGGCAAAAGGGTCCTGAACCAAATTAATGGAGTTGAGATCCAAGAATTCTTCAACAGATAGAGTGGGTTTGTTGGATCTAGCCAGGGAGAGGTTCAAATTGAGCATCTGTTGAGCAGCTTGGTGATAGTGTTGCTCCCAGTCAGAGGGGAAGAGTCTTTCACACTCAGACAAGACAGGAGCTAAGACATCTGACTTGATAGAACCCCTGTGATATTCTCTGAATAGAAATCGGTGGAATGCAAGAGGAGCTCCCTGCTGAACGGTAATTCTGGCCTTGAATCTAGCAAACCTTTCAAAGATAGTAGGACCCACAACAAGTCCATGAGCAAGGAATGTAGCTTAGGGAGAAACACAATCTCTGGCATCTGAAGAGTAGAAAAATCCACTTGTAGAGAAGTGTTGACTGGATTCTCAGTTCTGAGCTGAGCAATGGCTGCCTTGAATTGGCCAAGCTGAACTTCTGGAAGTTTATTGACAAAACGGTAGTCATTGAACATCTTGAAGTGCCGGATTAACTTGATTTCCCTCTGGATAAAGGGACCCCAAGTATTTCTATGGTGGAGGACAAAGCACTCAGTCAGTGTGAGAGGGTGGTCTGAGGGTGGGAACCGGTCAGATCTGGCAAGCATAAACTTCCTGTAGAGAGATTGATTACCTCGAGCCCACTGGTCTTTAGTCTTAGACTCAGCTGAGGAGAAGACTTTGGATTGATCAGCTTTGGATAATGGAGAGAGAGGAAGAATAATATGCAGATGTTCTGGGAGATTGAGGTGAGGGAGGCCAAAAAGTGCAACAAAGGTGCACTTTTGTAGATATTCACAGTAGTCAGATATCTTTCTATTTACAATAGAAAGAGAGAACCAAAGAGGAGGGAATCGAGGTTCAGAGGAGAGAGAAATTTCCTTAGAGACGTTCCTCTTCTTAGGGGCAAGACTAAGAGATCCTGTCCTGTGAACATGAGAGGAAACAGAAAGAATGGAGCGAAGAATTGCTTCTTCAAACTCATCTTTAATGTCCTAAATGACATGGCCTTGAATGCGAGCACTCTCCGGAATAATAGTGATGAAGGATGGTGGAGTGGGTGGATGAAGAGCGGTGAATGAAGTAGGAGGAGATGGTGTAGATGGTCCAGCAGATGAGGGACCTGCTGAGGAAGGACCAGTAGAAGAAGATGAGGCTGGAGGTTCCTCATAGGTGGAGTGAGGAAGAGAAGAGGAAGGAGGAGATGTTGAAGGTGTGGTAGTAGGGAAAGGGGTAGGAGAAGATATGTGTTTAGGGAGTGGTTTCTTGAAAGTTTCAGGTGCAGGAGGGGCAGTGGAGGATGTGGGTGGAGAGGAAGGAGCAGGAGTCTGAAGATTGGGGGATTCAGAAGGCTCTGGGGGCACAACAACTTAAAGCTTCCTCTATAGATCCTTGAGGCCCGGTTGGCCCTGCCACTGACTCTGCTGGCACAGATGGCCTGGATGGCCCTGACTCTTCAACCAATGGCCCTGATGGCCCAGCAGCTGGTTCATCTGATCTAGATGGCCCTGATGGCCCTGAGCTACCTTCTGGCATAAACTGAGTGGGAGCAGGAGGGGCAGGAGCTGACAGATGCACCCTCACAAAATCTGATAAATTAGTGATCATGTTCTTCAGGCTACCCAATTCATTTCTCATCACTTGGAGCTCAGATTTGACTGCTCCAATCTCCTTGACTCCAGTGCTCTGACTAAGAAAGATAGATGTAACTTCTGGTTGCAAAGAGCACAAAATCTCCCCATGTGCATTTAGTCTATTAATGACAGGCTTCATGCGCACATGAATCTTCTTCTTCTTTGACTTGTGATTTGCCTTTTTGGTGAGCAAGGGAACTTTAGGAGCAATACCTTTACCTCTAATTTCTGAGCCTCCAGCTGGCTCCACATCATCATATGAGGTGCTTTCAACTATACCTTCTTGAAATTGATCAGCAGGGGCACTGGCTGTTGGCTCCCCTTGAATATCTGCTTTCTTTTGAATCTCAGGCTCCCCCTGAGCTGGAGCATCTTCCATCTGAACATCTTCAGTGTGGCCTGATGCCCCAACCTCTGTAGCAATGTCTTCATTCCTTTCCTTCAGTACAAACTCTTCTTCAGGAACATTTAAGGTTCCTTCTATATGACTATCTTCAAGTTCCACCTCCAACTGAGTAGTAACTTCAGTAATTACTTCTTCAATAATGCCCGGAGTAGGGACTATAGGAGGGAAAATTTCTTCAATGGATTGCCCAATGGGCTCAATGATCTCAGGAGCAATATCCTCAATCCTTCTTGCAGGAGCAGGAGGCTCCACTTCTCTGACTATTGTTTCTACTTCTTGAACTCGAGGGACTTCAGGGACTTCTCCAATGATAGCTTCACTTTCTGCCACTGATGTCTTGGTCCAAACATTTACAATGAGTGAGAATCCACTCTTCTTAAAGTTCCTTGATCTAATTGGCTGCCCCATCTTTTCCATCAATTCTCCTTTCAAGTCTATATTCAAATGACTGAAGATTCTTGTCAGAAGATGTGCATAGGGAAGAGACACAGCTAGCTTGTTCTTCCTGTCCCAAATAGCTTTTGTAGCAGACTGCATTCTTTCTATAATCACTTGAGCCATATTGATGTCTTGCTTCTGAATGGCCCAAAACATCATATCTGCATCTCCCTTGGTACATGAGGAAAAGGTTGCACTTCTAGGTACCAAAATCTGACAAACTATGAAATGTAAAATTCTGTTGAAGGCATTGAATTAATTCACATCTATCTTGCCATCCTTCAATATATATTCAGTTCCGATGATCCCTAATCCCTTGGCATGAATGTCTACTGATTCAATCAAACTGTGCCCAACTGTGGACACCCCAAACAGCCTCTCCAACAGATCATGAGTAATGTGAATAGAAGTACCTTTGACTGTGGAGGTGAGAGAGCCATCTTCCTCTGTCTTCAAACATGTGAAAAGGCCTTCCAGATGCGGATAGCTTGGTTCTGAAACTGTACAAATCCCTGTCCATTTCAACCTCTGAAGGGCTTCAACCATACTGATCATCCCGTGCTTCTCCAAATCTGCCAAGTCCACTGCCTTGTTACCACAGAGCTTGATCTTCACTTCAGAGTATCTTTCCTGTTGATCGGCCGTAAGAAACGCAACGCTGTAACCTCCTACGCTGCCGGAGATCCCAGAAGCGGCCATGGAATCGAGCAAGGAAGGATTCTGGAGGATCGTGGGAAAGAGTGGAACAAGAACCCTCAAGAAATTTGAGTGGGAACAGAGAGATCCTTCGAAAGCTCACAAAGGGGATTTTGGAGTCGATGAGGGTTTTTTGCAAGCAAGCAAGTCGAAAGAGATAAGAGAGAGAGGAAATCAATGCGGCAAGAATTTCGGACTTAACGGCAAGACATAAAGTAGCTTTTTGAAATGTCAGAGCAATAAAAGTGGATAACGACAAAAGAGGAGGATTACGCAAATAATAAAGAATTAATTCTGAAATGCCATAGCAATTTATGACGCGGGCAATAAAAGATTTACTTAATTTCAGCGGGAATGATAAGTATTATAATGAAATTTATTATTTCAGTTACGTACATATATATCTGTTAAAAATCACACATGGTGTAACGGCCCTGGATATTTATACCCAATAAGGGTCCATATCCAGATCTGCCTCCCGCGAACGAACCGAAGTCTCGCAAGGGATATTACTAACACGTGTCCAGTACGAATATAAAAGACCACAAGTACAGTATATAACACAGGAAAGTACAAGTGTATATAACTGTAACCACAATGTACAAAAGTCCACAATTACAATATTACATGTCCAATTAAAGAGTACAACTACCTGGGGCATACCCCGAGGGAGCACATGCTCAAACGACTCAACTACTCTACTGCTGGTGGTACAAGTCTGCACTACTTCTGCGTAACCACTCCAAAGTCGGCCAACACCTGAAACAGACTGTAAGGGTGTGAGCCTCAACAAGTCACTGGCTTAGTAGGGACCCCCCACAATGAAACCAACAACAACACTAAAAGACCTCAACCCCAGAGGGTCTCACTAGCAACACCGACAATTGAAACATAACATGCACACACACACATGTTAATCAACAACTAGTCACAAACACACCAGCTAAACCTGATCCTCGGAAACTAAAGGGAAGCACAGGACTAGCTTAACACCGCTAGTCCTCCCTACAACCGAACCACCTCGACCATAAGCCTCACCGACAAACCACTGCCTAGGCCACAGTCTCACTAGCTAACCACATGCACGGAGTATCGGGATTGGCGACAACCAGCCAATACCCGCATACCAAACCATAACTAGAAATACACGATACAAATATAAATAACACACAACACGTGGAGAGTCACACCACAAGACCCCCACAGTACGCATGGTCTCACCTCAACACCAGCTAAGGTCGGGACTCACGTACCACCACAACACAACTCTACCCACAAGGGGTACATGTACCTGCTACCACGAGGTACAACACTGAACCACAGAACCGTGCCACCTCCAGAGCACACCACAACAGTTAACGATTTCATGATTATAACCTTAACCAGCAATTCACACACAAACCACAACCAGTGGTCAAACACAAGTCGGTACGAAAACGACACCACCACTCGGGAACGGACTACTGGTTCATGATGCCAGTACCCAACCCGGACAACAAAGCACAAGAACTACCTCTTAGTCTCACAGTCACGGACGAAAGGTCCAACTGCCGCTCCACAACAACAAGCCAAGAACAGTGGAGACTAAATAACCACCACAACCTGCAAGTCACACACCCCGCAGGCCCAAGCCTGACACCTTTAGGGGCACCGACCGAGAACCCTAAAGTGAGGCACTGGAACAGGACAAGCTGAAGACTAGTACATCTACTGGTGTCTGTCCCTCAACCACGAGCGCGCTACAAACGGCCGCACACCCACAAACACAAGCCATTGTCCCCTGTCGTCTTTCCCTCAGCCGGACGTACTACTCAAACACAGGAGTGAGGGTGTCTAGAAAGACGACACAAACTTCGATGGTACTCCCATATCGGGACAAGCCCTAAGCACCCGGTGCTAGGGTAACTGACTAGAGAGGTATTCTGGATTAGGCGCCGGACCACCAGACTCGGTATGCACACAAACCACAATATACGATTCTTTATTATAAACTAGAGTATACAAGTGTCGAGCTTAGCTTGTCAACGGTCACCATGTGACCTCCAAGCCAACCAACGCCGACACATATACCAACCATGATATACATACTTGTATGACCTTCATGTACAACCCACGGTATACGAGTGTAAGGAATGGCTTATCATCGGTCACCCTTTAACCCTCAGGCCATCCTACACACTACTGTTCATTAACGGGGTCATCACATGACCGCCAAGACCACACATTAGACTTGTACACATTAACCATTAAACACCTATCTTAATACATTAACATGCTAAACACAACACATAAGCATACCATATCAATATCGGAGCGTAACCTTGACTGTCATTGGTCACCCCGTGACCTCCATGGCAACACACACCACTTAACACATTACCCTTATAATAACCTTTAAAGAACAACCACAAACCTGGGCTAGGTCTACACCAGACCTTCACTGCCCAACACCCAATATTCCTTTTGGAAAACAAACCGCGTCAAACACAGGCGACGGCTCTCAAATCACGTCGACCTGTACGGAAGCCACACAGAACCTTATCGTGCCAGTGCTAAACACTGTGACTAGATCACGTCGGCCCTTCCAGACACTATTCAAACTGCTGTCGCGACAGACCTTAGAGATGCGACCAAGTCGCGTCGGCCAACACGATGCCACTAGACCCAAACCGGTCAAACCAACAGTCAACTCTTAGTCGCGTCCAACAACACAGATGCATCTTCACATAAACGCGTCGGGTCAACCAGACGCGACCCCAACACCGCCTTAACATGACGGACAAAACCCGAAACGCATCGGCTCAGCACGATGCGTTCACATGAATGCGTCGACTATCCTGGCCGTGTTTCCACAAAGACTGTGAGTTCAGCTCACAGGCCAAACCCACCTCCTTCTCGGGAGAAACCACATATAGGCTGATCAAACTCTAATTCAAAGCAATAAATACGATTCCAAGCCATGGCACACCACCTACACATGTTCCAACCCTTAACCCCAAATCCAAACATGCCATTAAACTGTAAACAATGGTAGGAAGTCTCCCTACTGGAAGAAGATGCCGAAGAACGCCCCAAAGCCTCCTCGCCGATGGCACGCCCACGCTTCGAGCATCACCCTCGCGTGGTTCCTGCGCCGCACGAGCCATCCGAAGCCGAAACCCACCGGAAATCGCCAGAAAAGCCACAACAGCTCCTCCCCTGTGCCGGACAGAGCATCCTCTGCTCTGTCTGGCCAAAACAAAGCCTTTAACATTATATTCAAAATCGCGTCGCCAACAGCAGCCGCTTTAAAACCTTTTAAATGCGTCCACCTAATTTGATGCTATATAGAAACCTGCGCCACGTGCCATAGAGGCGGTTCCTTTAATTGCGTCCGACATGTATGACGCGTTCAAATTGCATCGCCTACCTCCGCCGTGATTCCAAATAGTGAACCAGCAGTGCAATTGGGTTGGTATATCCGGCCCACACTGCTCACCCTGTGCACAGAAACCACACAAACAGCCCATTGACCTTCTCTTGGTCAAGAGCACCACACGTAGACCCGATAAACCCGGATCTGAACGACCGTACTGTTACATTACTAACACCTAAAAAGAAATGTCGTCCTCGACATTCAGGATGAAACCACGACAAAGCAGACTAACACCTAAAAAGAAACAAAGCCGTAAACAGAACAAGTAGGATACATTCTTTGTTGCTCTTGCCTTTCAAATCACTACCACAAACTACCTTGATTTGCTCATTTTCATACCTATCCTACTTTACCTTTCTCTTTTATAATTGCTCTGCTCTTCCCTTTCTCTTTATTTCTTTCCATACTTGCTCTGCCTAATTGGTACGATCCATTCTTCCTTTACTTAACTGATCATCCTTTTCTTTATGTGCTTAGCCATTCCAATTATCTGCATCACATTTATCTCTTTCAGTTCTATTCTGCTATACTGGGCCATATTCACTGTTCCATAACTGATATGCCCTTTTTCTTTTTACATTATCTCAAAAATGTTTCCCTTCTTTTCTTAGCTTGCCATTCTCTTTCTTTTTAAAAAAAAAAATCTCAGCTCAAACCCTACCGTACACTGATCCTTATTTGCTCTTTCTTTGCTCAACCTCAGCACTTTCTTATACAAATCTCTATTATCACAATTTCTTTACACCAGCACTATTCATAACAACTTCTTATTCCCGAACTCGCGGGTGCAATCAATGCTAATCACACACACTGATGTGATATGACTGCAACAACTATTGCTTCTCAGCTATCATTTTCTCATCTGGGGCTGATCCACTTTATATATTTGTCACAAATCTTCCTTCACATCTTAATCACACTGTTCACCAAACTATTCCTTGATATCAATTGGCACAAATCTCAACACAATGATCACCTATGCTGAGGTTCTCAACCATTAATGCACACTAACTCGTCTCTATCTCTACCCATTTTTGTTTCTCATTAAAACATTCTTCTTGGATTTCATAGCTGAAATCACCAATCCCGCTGGTTTCATGGCTGTGGATTCCTTAAACAACTTAACTGCCTTTAATACACTGAATATCTATCTCTAATCTTACCATTTTTCTGCCGTGTCTAACATCTATTAGGTTTACACACAACCCTTTTTCATAATCTTTCACTTTCCACAAACTGTATTTCTTACCAATCATCTCTATTCCTGCTATTACCAACAACTGCCTAACCAACATACAATTCTCATAACAAAAACTTACGTGAAAACTATTTTAAAGCACGTAAAACCGCAGACTTACTACCAGTAGTGGACATTAATCCATGTATTAGGACATTGTACCTTCAATGTCTTTTCATATTCTAACAGGACCATTGCTCTGATACCAACTATAACGGCCCTGGATATTTATACCCAATAAGGGTCCATATTCAGATCCGCCTCTCACGAACAGACCGAAGTCTCGCAAGGGATATCACTAACACGTGACCAGTACGAATATAAAAGACCACAAGTACAGTATATAACACAGGAAAGTACAAGTGTATATAACTATAACCACAATGTACAAAAGTCCACAATTACAATATTACATGTCCAATTAAAGAGTACAACTACCTGGGGCATACCTCGAGGGAGCACAAGCTCAAATGACTCAACTACTCTACTGCTGGTGGTACAAGTCTGCACTACTCCTGCGTAACCATGCCAAAGTCGGCCAACACCTGAAATAGACTGTAAGGGAGTGAGCCTCAACAAGTCACTGGCTTATTAGGGACCCCCCACAATGAAACCAATAACAACACTAAAAGACCTCAACCCCAGAGGGTCTCACTAGCAACACCGGCAACCGAAACATAACATGCACACACATGCATGTTAATCAACAACTAGTCATAAACACATCGGCTAAACCCAGTCCTCGGAAACTAAAGGGAAGCACAGGACTAGCTTAGCACCACTAGTCCTCCCTACAACCGAACCACCTCGACCATAAGCCTCATCGACAAACCACTGCCTAGGCCACAGTCTCACTGGCTAACCACACGCACAGAGTATCGGATTGGCGACAACCAGCCAATACCCGCATACCAAACCATAACTAGAAATACACGATACAAATATAAATAACACACAACACGTGGAGAGTCACACCACAAGACCCCCACAGTTTGCGCGGTCTCACCTCAACACCAGCTGAAGTCGGGACTCACGTACCACCACAACACAACTCTACCCACAAGGGGTACATGTACCTACTACCACGAGGTACAATACTGAACCACAGAACCGTGCCACCTCCAGGGCACACCACAATGGTTAACGGTTTCACGATTATAACCTTAACCAGCGATTCACACACAAACCACAACCAGTGGTCATACACGAGTCGGTACGGAAACGACGCCACCACTCGGGAATGGACTACTGGTTCATGATGCAAGTACCCAACCCAGACAACAAAGCACAAGAACTACCTCTTAGTCTCGCAGTCACGAATGAAAGGTCAACTGCCACTCCACAACAACAAGCCAAGAACAGTGGAGACTAACTAACCACCACACACACCCCGCAGGCCCAAACCTGACACCTTTAGGGGCTCCGGCCGAGAACCCTAAAGTAAGGCACTGGAACAGGACTAGCTGAGGACTAGTACGTCTACTAGTGTCCATCCCTCAACCACGAGCGCGCTACAAACAGCCACACACCCACAAACACAAGCCATTGTCCCCTGTCGTCTTTCCCTCAACCGGACATACTACTCAAACACAGGAGTGAGGGTGTCTAGGAAGACGACACAAACCTCGACGGTACTCCCATACTGGGACAAGCCCTAAGCACCTGGTGCTAGGGTAACCGACTAGAGAGGTATTCCGGATTAGGCGCCGGACCACCAGACTCTATAAGCATACAAACCACAATATACGATTCTTTATTATAAACCACGGTATACAAGTGTCGAGCTTAGCTTGTCAATGGTCACCATGTGACCTCCACACCAACCAACGCTGACACATACACCAACCATGATATATGTACTTGTATGACCTTCATGTACAACTCACGGTACACGAGTGTAAGGAATGACTTATCATCGGTCACCCTGTAACCCTCAGGCCATCCTACACACCACTGTTCATTAACGGGGTCATCACATGACCGCCAAGACCACACATTAGACTTGTACACATTAACCATTAAACACATATCTTAATACATTAACATGCTTAACACAACACATAAGCATACCATATCAATATCGGAGTGTAACCTTGCATGTCATTGGTCACCCCGTGACTTCCATGGCAACACATGCCACTTAACACATTACCCTTATAATAACCTTTAAAGAACAACCACAAACCCGGGATAGGTCTACACCAGACCTTCACTGCCCAACACCCAATATTCCCTTTAGAGACCAAACCACGTCGAACACAGGCGACACCTCTCAAATCGCGTCGGCCTGTCCAGATGCCATAGAGAACCTTACCGTGTCAGGGCCAAATGCCGCGACCAGATCGCGTCAGCCCTTCCAGATGCTATTCAAACTACTGTCGCGATAGACCTTAGAGACGCGACCAAGTCGTGTCGGCCCGACATGACGCCACTAGACCCAAACTGGTCAAACCAATGGTCAACTCTTAGTCGCGTCCGACAATACAGACGCGTCTTCACATAAATGCGTCGGGACAACAAGACGCAACCCCAACGCCGCCTTAACATGACCGACAAAACCCGAAACACGTCGGCTCAGCGCGACGCGTTCACATGAATGCGTCGGCTGTCCTGGCCGCGTTTCCACAAAGACTGTGAGTTCAGCTCACAGGCTGAACCCATCTCCTTCCCAGGAGAAACCACACACAGGCTTATCAAACTCTAATTTAAAGCAATAAATATGATTCCAAACCATGGCACACCACCCACACATGTTCCAACCCTTAAACCCAAATCCAAACATGCCATTAAACTGTAAACAATGGTAGGAAGTCTCCCTATTGGAAGAAGACGCCGAAGAACGCCCCAAAGCCTCCTCGCCGATGGCACGCCCACACTCCGAGCATCGTCCTTGTGTGGTTCTCGCGCAGCACGAGCCATCCGAAGCCGAAACCCATCGAAAATCACCAGAGAAGCCACATCAGCTCCTCCCTTGCGTTGGACAGAGCATCCTCTGCTCTGTCTGGCCGAAACGAAGCCTTTAACATTACATTCAAAATCGCGTCGTCAACAGCCGCCGCTTTTAAACCTTTTAAACGTGTCCACCTAATTTGACGCTATATAGAAACCTGTGCCACGTGCCACGGAGGCGGTTCCTTTAATCGTGTCCGGCATGTACGACGCGTTCAAATCGCGTCACCTACCTCCGCCGCGATTCCAAACAGTGAACCAGCAGTGCAATTGGGTTGGCATAACTGGCCCACACTACTCACCCTGTGCACAGAATCCACACAAATAGCCCATTGACCTTCTCTTGGTCAAGAGCACCACACGTAGACCCGATAAACCCGGATCCGAACGACCGTACTGTTACACATGCCTAATTCCCTTCTAAGAGACGTAAATCTCTCTTCAGGTAAGGCTTTTGTAAAGATATCTGCTAACTGATTTAAAGTATCTATAAAAGAAATATTAATATTACCATTAGATACATGATCTCTAATAAAATGATATCTAACCTCTATGTGTTTCGTCCTTGAGTGTTGTACTGGATTTTTTGTGAGATTTATTGCACTTGTGTTGTCGCACAGCAATGGGATGGTCTTGATGTCCAATCCATAGTCTTCAAGCTGTTGCTTGATCTATAAGAGTTGTGTGCAACAGCTTCCAGAAGCTACATATTCGGCTTCAGCTATTGATAATGCTACTGAATTTTGCTTCTTTGAAGACCATGAAATCAAGCATCCTACAAGAAATTGACAACCACCACTGGTGCTTTTTCTATCTACTTTGCATCCAGCATAGTCAGCATCAGAATATCCAATTAAACTAGTTTCACATGATTTAGGATACCATAGTCCTAGGTCATAAGTTTTTGTTAAATATCTAAAGATCATTTTAACAGATATTAAATGAGATTCCTTAAGATCATACTGATATCTTGCACACATACATACACTAAATAAAATATCTTGCCTACTAGCTATCAAGTAAAGCAATGATCCTATCATACCTCTATAAAGTTTATGATCAACTTTCTTACCTTCCTTATCACTGTCTAATCTGGTAGATGTGCTCATTGGAGTAGACAGTGGTTTGGCATTTTCAAAACAAAATTTCTTTAGAAGTTCCTTGGTGTATTTTGCTTGACAAATATGAGTTCCTTCATTGCCTTGCTTTATTCGTAATCCAAGGAAGTAGTTGAGTTCTCCCATCATGCTCATCTTAAATTCTCCCTGCATAAGCTTCTCAAAATACTTGCACAAAGATTCATCAGTAGATCCGAAAATAATATCATCTACATAAATTTGCACAAGTAATATATTCTTGGCATTTGTTTTAATGAAAAGTGTGTTGTCCACCTGACCTCGAATAAAACCATGATTTAGCAAGAATGCACTAAGTCTTTCATACCATGCTCTAGGCGCTTATTTTAACCCATACAATGCTTTATGCAATTTAAAAACATGATTTGGATAGTCAAAATCATCAAAACCAGGAGGTTGTTCCACATAGACTTCCTCCTTTATATAACCATTTAAAATGCAGATTTTACATCCATTTGAAAAAGTTTTAAATCCAATGCACATGCATAAGCAAGTAAAATTCGAATAGCCTCTAGTCTAGCCCTTGGTGCATAGGTTTCATCGAAATCTATGCCTTCCTCTTGGGAATAGCCTTGAGCAACCAGTCTAGCCTTGTTTCTAGTGATAACACCAGCTTCATCAAATTTGTTCCTGAACACCCATTTGGTGTCAATCACAGGATGATCTGATGGTCACGGAACAAGGGACCAAACTTGATTTCTCCTGAACTAATTAAGTTCATCTTGTATGGCTAAAATCTAAGATTCATCAGACAGTGCTTCATTGACTGTCTTCGGCTCAATTTGAGATACAAATGCTAAATAGTCACAAGGAATAACATTACCTCTTGTTCTTACCCCAACTGATGGATCTCCAATGATGTTATCAATAGGGTGATCCTTTTTGTACCTCCATTCCTTTGGAAGATCATCATGGATAATGTCCTTCTGTTGTAGTTCTTCCAAGGGTGGATCTTCACCATCCTTGACGGTAGTTTCTGTCACGTCCTAATAAAAGGCTATTTATTGGAAGTGACAGAAAAACAGGCACAAAAGGTAATAATTATTTATCCAATTCATAACGTCATAAGCGGAAGTTTTATTACACAGATACTCCTCATAATAACTAAGAGAGGAGTAGATCAAAACAACTTAATTTATACATCTCATTTCACACTACTAAACAAAAATAGAAACTAGTTGGCTTTGCTTGTCACGGTCAGACCACTCAGCACTCAAACCCTTAAGCGTCATCCCCAGCTGTATCACCTGAAAATGGTAGGAAATAATGAGCTAACTGGCCCAGTAGAATTCAAATTCCATAGTTCAATTCATAGTTCAAGAGTGTATACATGGTAACCAAGACAAGGACAGAACGGAATACCAAAGAGACACACCAGATTTCAGAACAGTACGCTTGACGCAATGACAGTAAAGCTCAGATCATACTCAAATATATAACTCAAGAATTTATTCACATATCAGTTACATAGTACAAGGATCATGATGACCATATTCAGAAAATGTTTGATGCAATGCCAGACATCCAGATGCCCTTTATCATTCCACGTGGTCCGAAAATGAATTCGGGTGCTCCTCCCAGGACTGGACCAGCCCTATTTGCACAGGCATATTAATTAAGGGGGTCCAAGGACCCAATAAATGTCATCATCATCAATTAATCATATCTCACATGGTGTTCAAGCATTTGAACTCTCAAGACATCAGGTTATGTGAACTCAATTACCGAATACAGAAGAATGGACTCAACGGAGTACCATTCGGTGTTGACAATTTCAAGGATAACTCAAGGTGAGTAAGGTACACCAAGGGAGTAATCTTTACAATGAAATAACAGTAAACACTAAGACAATTAAGGGGGTAACTTGGTAGGCCAATAGGGTGAAGTTTAAGCAAGGATTCACACATGAAAAAGTGCTGAAATCCGAATCAGGGTCATGGCTGTCGACAGCCAGGAAGGGGCTGTCGACAGGTAGAAGCAGACAGAGCCCAGGTTTGCTGGATCTGTGTGTACCTTTCGACAGCAACAAGGGACCTGTCGACAGATCCACACAGTCCAGAAACCTGGAGTTCTAGAAGGCATGCGCCTGTCGACAGCTTTAGGCTGGCTGTCGACAGGTAGCTGCAGAACTTCCAGAAAGGACTTTAAATCTATCCTAAACACCCTAACTATAGAACTTATGAACCAAAACATGTTTTATATCAAATAGAAGAGTCTAATTATAGTTCTCATAGTTGTTTATAAACCGAACAAACAAGATGCCAGAAGAGGTTTGCAATTCAAACTTGACTTACTTGGAACTAAACATAGTTTAGTACTAGTAGTAGAACCTTGATAGCAATGGTTGGATGGAAGGTTCCTACAGGATGGATACTAAACCACAAAATTTTTATGGATCTAAATCAAAACTTGAAGTATCAACCATCTAAACCGAAGTCTTCATATTATCCTACAAAGATAATTGAGACTTCTACAACTTTATAGCATGTACAAAGATCAAAGGTCGAAGAAAGGAATAGGAGTTAATTTCTAAAATGGAACAAGGTTGTTCCTCTCCCAACAAGAGTGCTTCTATCATTACTGGAAGAAGAATAGAAGAACCATAGGTATAGCCACTAGTTTAATCACCAAGAAATTCTTATCATGTGTGGACGACAAATCTGAACCCGAGGGAATTGAATCCTACCTTGTCAGACGGGTAACCTTTAAACTTTCCAAACCAGAGAACCTAAGCCAGCAGGAGAAGAGTTTCTCCCCACAGTTGATGATGTGCCAGCAATATCCACGGTAAATTAAGCAGCTACAGTGGCAGACAGGAGCAGAGGTGGGAGCAGTTGCAGGTGCAACGGAGCTAGCAACTCCCCAGCAGTAGTCCTAGGAGCTCCTCCACCACACTTCTAGTAGCCAAGAGCAGGAAAAAAAAAACAAGAACAGAGACAGGAGCCAAGGTGTAGAAAGGTTCGAACTCAAGAGAGGGAGTGGCTTTAATAAGCCTCATGACTTCCTCATCCAGAGGCACGTCGGCCATGAGGTGTCATGGTAAAAACCCTTTGGTTTTTACCCCAACACGTAGCTCATGCATCCTTTCACCCCCTTACACCTCAACCCCAACGTGTAAGAGTTTGAAGCCAAGTTCTATCCTTATCCTAATGTGTGCTGGCCTCCTCAAGGCTTCACACGTAAGTATCCCGTAATTCACCAAAAATTAGCCACCGTAAATAATCCATAATTCAACTGGTACAATAAACCTAATATAAACATGCTCAAATGGTATCCTTTTGTCTTAAAATTTCAACCATAGCCTAATATGATGTTTTTACAAATTATAGTGATTTTAGTTTAATTTTTAGAATTTATTTTACAGTAGGTGAAAAATCACTCAGAAAATGGTCGCGTCGACTTAATCTCGAAATCCACACGTCGAAAAATTCAGATATTTACATTTCTGAGATCTCCATATTTTTATGGAAATTATGGTGTTCTCGGATTTCATTTTCGTTACCATTTTTCAGTGTCGCCCTGTGGGAGCGCGCACGTCTAAGTACGACACTGGGGTAACATTAGTTAATACTAATCATATCCAAATATCAATTTTTCTATTTAAGACCAATGCTTAAGTCCAATAACTTTATTATTCATGTTTTTTCTATAAATAAAATTTCTGGGGTGTTACAACTCTCCCCCACTAAAAGAAATTTGGTCCTCCAAATTTAATTACGCAGGGATGTGGTTATTGACCTGTAAACAACTCTGGATACTTGTCCTTGATGGCATCTTCCAATTCCCATGTTGCTTCTTCTTGTCCTTGCTTATTCCACTGAATCTTTAGTAAAGGAACTTCCTTGTTCCGAAGTTGCTTGATTTTTCGATCAAGGATCTGTACTGGTCTTTCTTCATATGCCAAATTTCCTTGTACATCTAGATCTGGGTATCCAATAATGTGTTCCGGATCATATATGTATTTTCTTGGCATTGACACATGAAAGATATCATGCACATTGGATAATTGCGGTGGAAGTGCCAGTTGGTATGTCATTTCACCAACTCTCTTCAATATTTCAAAAGGTCCAATGTATCTTGGACTCAATTTTCCCTTGATACCAAATCTTTTAATTCCTCTCTGAGGTGATACTTTAAGAAATACATGTTCTCCTTGCTGAAATTCTAACTCTCTTCTACGTCGATCGGCATAACTTTTCTGTCAGTCTTGAGCAGCTGTCATCCGATCTTGTACTAACTTGATAACTTCTGTCGTTTCTTGGATCATTTCTGGTCCAAGAATATGTGTTTCTTTTAGTTCTACCCAACATAATGGTGATCTACATTTCCGACCATACAAAGCTTCGAAAGGTGCCATTCGAATAGTAGACTGGTAACTATTGTTATATGCAAATTCCATAATTGCTAGATGAGTGTTCCAGTCATTTCCGAACTCTAATACACAAGCACGTCACATATCCTCAATAATTTGATTCACCCGTTCGGTCTGTCCATCTGTTTGAGGGTGAAATGCAGTACTAAATTTTAATTTAGTTCCCAAAGCATCTTGCAATTCTCTCCAAAAATGCGAAGTAAATCTTGCATCTCGGTCAGAAACTATGTTCTTTGGAATTCCATGCAACCGTACAATTTCTTTCATGTATAACGCTGCCAAAATATTAACAGACCATCTTGTCTTTATTGCTAAGAAATGAGCTGATTTGGTAAGTCTGTCAATGATTACCCAAATAGCATCAAATCCACTCTGTGTTTTAGGTAATCCCACAATAAAATCCGTACCAATGCTATCCCATTTCCATTCTGTTATCTCAAGTGGTTTTAATTTTCCTGCAGGTTTCTGGTGTTCTGCCTTAATTTTCTGACATGTCAAACATTTTGCAATAAATTCCACAATATCCTTCTTCATGTTGCACCACCAGAAATACTTCTTCAAATCCCGATACATTTTGACAGCTCCAGGATGAATAGTGTAGTGAGACCGATGAGCTTCTTCTAAGATCTGTTTCTTGATTTCGGAATTATCCGGTACACACAATCTGTCCTGGAATCGAAGATTTCCATGAGAATCTTCATTAAAATCAGGTTTAGAAGCCAATTTTTTTCTAATTCCTACCAATATAGGGTCATTGTCCTATTGCTCATTGATTTGCTTCAACAAATCTGACTGCACTATCAAGTTGCTAATCACAATTTTTTCTTCTTGTTTTTCAACTTTCAAGCTCAATATGGAAAATTCTTCTAACAATTTCCATTCCCTTATTTGCAACCGAAACATCTTGGCTATAGGATTTCTGCTAAGTGCGTCAGCCACAGTGTTTCCTTTTCCCGGATGGTATTCAATCTTGAAATCATAGTCTTTGATATATTCCATCCATCTCCTTTGTCTCACGTTCAGTTCTTTTTGTGAAAACAAATACTTGAGACTCTTATGATCGGAGTACACTATGAATTGGTTATCATACAGGTAGTGTCTCCAAAGCTTAAGAGCAAAGACCATAGCAGTCAATTCTAAATTATGTACTGGGTAGTTCTTCTCGTGAGTTTCAACTGTGTTGATGCATAGGCAATTACTCTTCTATCTTGCATCAATACACATCCCAATCCAATGTTGGAAGCATCAGTATAAACCTCAAATATTTTTCCTTCCACCGGCAAAGCTAGAATTGGTGCAGATGACAGACATTCTTTTAACAATTGGAATGCTTCCTCACAATTCTCATTCCAGATAAAAGCAGTTCCTTTTCTAGTCAACTGTGTAAGAGGTGAGGCTACTCTAGAAAAATCCTTGACAAATCGCCGGTAGTAACTGGCCATGCCTAGAAACTTCTTACTTCAGTGAGATTCTTAGGTTGCTCCCATTTCTGAATGGTTTCAATCTTTGAAGAGTCTACTGATAGACCTTCTTTAGAAATAATGTGTCCTAAGAACATTACTTCTTTCAACCAAAATTCACACTTTCTAAACATTGCATATAACTTGTTGTCTCGTAACAATTGCAAAGTGATCTGTAGATGGGCTTCATTGTAAGGCCCTCGAATTTTCGTCGCATTATTTGTATTTGTATGTGTATATTTGTGCTTGTGTATGTATATACATATTTACGTACGTATTAATTAGTACAATTACGTGTGCATGTGTTTATACTAGATGTAAATAATGCATGTATTAAATAGTGATAGTATGGATACATTACCATATACATATTGCATGTATATATGCATGGCATGCATAGTTTTCTGCATGTTTTAGAGTTCTGGCCGAAGGCCAGATTGGCGTCAACCCCTAGCCGTTGAGGTGGTGTCAGCATCCACCCATGGACGCCAACACTAAACCTGGCGTCTAACGATGTGGACGCCTATTTCTCTGACCTGCATGCGTTGCAGAGCCAGAAATTCCAGAAACAAGGAAGCTCACCCATTGGGGAGCTGTCCCCAACGGCTCTGAGAGCCATCTTGTCACCTTGTGAGTGGGAGAGAAGCCTCTCCCACATATCCAACCCGAATCTGCTCCCCAAACCCTCTCTTCACCCTTTTGCAAGAGAGAAACAAGAGGAGAAAACCCTAGCTTCTGAGCTGTGAGAAAACCCCATCCTTGCAGCCCAAAATCCGAGCTTCTGAAGCTTTGTCCGGCGTTCTACTGCAACTGGAGGCAAGAGGGATCATCGAGGAAGGCCTCCCCGACATTTTCTTGCTGTGGAGATCATCCAGGAGCCCGGAGGAAGGAGATCTTGGAGGACATTTCTGCACTTCTTGGGACTGCCCAAGGAGAGCTTCTCCGAGCATTTAGATCCATTGGAGAAATTTCCTAGAGGCAAGTGACCCTACCATAAGGTTCCCGTATGAGTCTAGGACGGTTTTAACATTTTTGTGTATTTTTCTTCGTATCCTTGACCCCCACATTCACCCTATCTTGAGAGCTCGGGTCTGTGTTCTGCACAGACCTGCATTAACGGCAAGGTCCCTGGACGCTGAGATCATGCTTGGCGTCCATCGACCATGCCGCTGACACTGAATTAGCGGCCAGAGACCGCCGCCAAGTTCATCTGGATAGAACAGTAAACTGTTCTGCCCTCCTATACGATTATTTTCGATGGGTTTTCCGTGATGAGGATATATGGTAATCCTATACACTATGTATACTGGTAAATGTGGTGTGTGGATGTGTTATGATGTGTGGTGGTGAATGTTAGAGATTATTATTCCATGAAATTTCAAGCATGATTTGTTGATGATTCTTGCCAATCCATGTTTTATGATTAGGACTAGTCTGAGTGCCCTAAGTTTTGTCAGATCATGAAGTTAGTGGATTAGTAAATGTGTACTCAAATTTTGATAAATTGTCCATGCTTGCATAAATTGCTATTAATTTCGGTTCGGTAAATAAAAAGGCATGCAAGAAAGAATTGTTGTGATTGATTTATGGTTGTATGATTTAGGGTAATTCTATATTTTCAGATCATGCATATAATAATTAGTCTCTGTTCAAATAGTAAGTGGCAAAAATGCATGATGGTGTTAAACTCCATGTCAACTTAAATTGTGAATGGCATGCTAAATAGGTATTTGATTTTCTGTAAATTCCATTTAGCTCAGAAAAATCTGAAAATTTGAATGTATGATCTTGAAACCGAAAATAGCATGTGGTTAAATTTTCAAGTCATTTGGACCAGTATATAAGGAGTTATGCATTTTTCCATGTGAAATGTAAAAATTTATGCATGTCATCGTAAAGTGATTAGATATCGTCTAAACCCAACCTGATTGGTGAATTTACTGTGTGTTAAACTCCTGAAATCTGTAGTGTCATGTCAGGAAAATAGAGATATGCATGTGAGTGAGAAAGTGAATGAGATGAAAAATGATATGTGTAAAACCATGTGTAAATCGGTAAAATGTGTAAATGTGTAACTGTGCAAATGTGACACTGCTTCCGTAGAGGGCAGTGGAACTGTATCAGGGAAAAGTCCCCCTGAGAAAGTTCAATGTGTAAGTGACCCTAAGGGCATTAGGGGGAAATCCTGGAGGTGGACAAGTACCACTGGTTAGGGTGGAGACTTGTTCTCCCGGTCTGCGCAGTCCAAGAGTCGCCATTGTAATGCATAGATGGCGTCTATGTGTAATGTGATGTGTATATGTCCTTCTTTGGTGGTTTGGACTATGTGTCACGGCACCTAAAATGTGTAATGTGTAATGTGTATGTGTTCATGTGTTAATGTGTAAGTGAACAATGTGAAATGTGTATGTGCAAAGTGCAACCATGTGAATTGGAAACTTGTGTAAAGGAAATGTGAAACTAAAAATGTGAGAATATGACATTGAAATCCATGTGAGACAAATCTGAAACCATGTGAATTCAGTAATTTCATGTTTTTATCATCATGTTTATATGTGCGAAAATGTCTAGAATCCATGTTAGGGATAATTGAAGAGCACGTGTACAAAATGGCATGATTGGTTGTTCACATAGTATGTTTTAAACAACATTGTGACTCTCATGTGTAGGTTTACAGCCATTAAACCATGTGAAACCAGCAACTTAAAGCATGTGAAAATGTCTATGTATGTGCTTAAGAACATGTAAAGTCCATGCTAGTTGTGTTTTCCCTTCATATATGCACAGTGTTCATGTTGGTAGCTCTCATGTCTTGGTTCTTTAAAGGCAAAATGTCACGAGTAAATTGAATAGAGAGCATGTGATAGGTAAGTTTTATTCTTAGAAATCTGAAAGCATGATCCATATATTAAATTGTAGAACTTTCATGATAGGTTGCAACTTTCAAATGACTAGCATGCCATAAGTTGAAAATTGTGAATGTGCATGTAGAAACCGCCATGACTTATACGTGTACGTTATGAGTAGTGTTGCTTGCTGAGTCTTTAAGACTCACTCCTTGCTTCAGCGTACAGGTATAGACGGTGACGAGACTCTCGTGGAGGAGATGGTAGAGACGGACTCCGAGCGCGGAGTTTAGATTGTTGGAGCAGTTGTACCCTTTTGTGCTTTCATAGTATGTAAAAGTGACATTGTACTAGAAATCATGAGAAAATTGTATAAGTGTGGACATTGTGTACTTAATTTTCAGCAATTTAATTATGTGAACTTTTAGCTCTTAATGTTAATTGCAAATTTCATGTATGTTTAATGTGGATGATGAATGAATGAAGATAGTTGTCTCTTACTTCCGCTACTCTATCGTATATTCGCGTGTATCTCAGCTGTTTGTATCGTTTGGGTAAATGTCCCACTGTGAGGACTCTTGCTATACCGACGTGGGTTGGTATAACCGTACCGGTATAATGAGGGCCGTCACATTCATGCTCCTCCATACTTTTGGAGTAGATCAGTATATCATCAATAAATACAACCACAAACTGATCTAAATAAGATCTGAACACATCATTCATCAGACGCATAAATGCAGCCGGTGCATTGGTCAATCCAAACGGCATCACCACAAATTCATAATGTCCATATCTTGTTCGAAAGGCCGTTTTATAAATATCTGATTCTTGAATTTTAAGCTGATGATATCCAGATCTTAAATCAATCTTGGAAAAACACTGAGCTCCAGACAACTGATCAAATAGATCATCAATTCTCGGAAGTGGATACTTATTCTTTATAGTCAATTGATTTAACTGCCGATAATCTATGCATAACCGCATAGATCCATCCTTTTTCTTAACAAATAGAACCGGAGAACCCCAAGATGAGGTACTAGGTCTAATGAATCCCTTCTCTATCAATTCCAACAATTGTCTTTTCAGTTCTTTCAGTTCTTCTATTGACATTCTGTAGGGTGTTCTAGAAATTGGTGTAGCTCCTGGCACCAATTCAATTGAAAAATTCACCTCTCTAACAGGTGGTACGCCAGGTAGCTCTTCATGGAAAACATCAAGAAATTCTCTTACTACCGGAATTTCTTCCAATCCTGCAATGCTTTGATTTAATAGGGTCACGGAAGCCAAATACCCTTGACAACCTTTCTATACTAATTTACAAGCTTTCACTGCTGAAATTATTGGTATTCTTTTGGTTTGAGGTTTATCAAAGGTCATGGAATAAATTTCCTCTCCTAATAAAGTCAATTGTCTCAATTAGCAATCTAGATTTGCATGGTATTTCGATAGCCAATCAACCCCAAGGATTACATCATAATCCCACATTTCTAAACATATCAGATCACTAGGTAAATCATGTCCTTTGACCATGATCTGACTAGCAGGGTAATATTCTTTAAGCTTTTTACCCTCACTTAAAGGAGTTGCAACTTCAAGTTGTGTGGTTAATGGAACTGACTTTATATCCAACAATTTAGCAAACTCATAACTAATGAAAGAGTGCGTAGCTCCAGAATCAAACAACACAAATGCAGGTTTTGAGTTTACTAATAAAGTACCTTCAATCAATCCGCCTTCCTGCGGGGATTCAGGTTCCACATCCTGAATGGCTTGTAATCTTCCTTGCTTTACTTGGGGGTTCTTATTTGTTGGTGCTGTCTTAGCCATCGGGCAGTCCAGAATTCGGTGTTGAGTGCTACCACAATGGAAACATGCACCCAATTTATGCCAGCAATTCTCAACCTTATGCCCAACACGATGGCAATGCTTACAAACATCCTTACTCCCTACTGGAGCTTTGCCTGCCTTCTTAGCAGTGTGCTGAACCTTCAGGACATTCCCCGACTCATACTTCCATTTTGGATCTGAAGATTCTTCTCCAGATTTCCCTCTAATCTTATCCACAGTTTCGTTCGCAGCTTCTAATGCCAAGGCTCTCTTTACCATTTCTGAATAGGTAGTAATCAGATGAGGAGTTAGCTGCATAATAAAATTGGGACGCAATCCATTCATAAACCTCAGCCTTTAACTTCTCTGTGGTTATAAGATGAGGAGCATATTTTGACAACTGGGCAAATTGAGCCTCATACTCGGATACCGACATTCTTAGCTGCTTTAACCCAACAAATTCATTCGCTTTCTTCTCCTGAACCACCTCAGAGAAATATTGTTCACTAAACAGTTCTACAAACTCTTCCCAACTAACTTGATTCGAATCTTTCAGAGTAGCTTCCACAGTTTCCCACCAAGCACGAGCATCCCGATCCAATTGGAATGTAGTGAGACAAAGCTTTTCTTCTTCAGTACACTTAATCATTCTAAATATCCTTTCAATGTCTTTTAGCCAATTCTCAGCTTCATCCGGATCCGTACTTCCTGCGAATCTTGGAGGGTCCAGGCTTCGAAAATCCTTGAACAAGCTTGTCCCATTGTGACTGTTATTTCTAGCTACTACCTTCATTACACGGGTCAAATCATGCATAGAACTTTCCATCTTCCTCCAGTTAGCATCACCACCATCCATGATTAAATCAAAGGGAATCTAAAACATTTAATAATACATTCATTAATTTAATAAGCATCCCAATCTTACATTCATCATATACACAATTCAAGTTCATAGAACACACCATCTTTACTAACGAGTTAAATATTTACATGGTAGTACATTTCCATGTATCCACAAACCAAAATAACACAGCTTTCAACTCCAACCTCCCTTAACCTCTCACTCCACATACATATGGGAGTTACATATATACAATCAGTGTTTACACAAAAAGAGAGGTATACAAAAAGATGAGTGGTTTAAGTCTTCTTCTAGTTTCGGGTCAGATCTATAACGGTTTCCATTGGCGGTACTTGCTGCTCTACTCCGGCCCCATGGTACAGTTCTCTAGCAGCATCAGTCAATGCCTCCCAATGACCTTCAACTTGGTGGAGCAACAGATCCTGTCCCAACTTCAAGTTATCCAGATTGATCATAACTTGGCTCATAGTTTCTAGAGAAGCACAGGGATTGCCCGCCATGAAAGCACATGCAGTCAAGTTGAGCACCTCTTCCTTAATTTCCAGGTGGGCTTCTTGTTGGGCTTGAGCATATAATTCTATATCCTGACGTAACATTTCCATGGCAGCAACCAACCTTTCTTGGGCATTCATGTCCATTCTGAAATAATTAACAGGTTAAGCATTTACATGATTACAAAAATCATGCTAACTAATCCCATGTTTCTACCCCAACTCACTGGTTTCCCTAGGTTTATCGAACTAATGCTCTGATACCAAATTTATCTGTCACGTCCTAATAAAAGGCTATTTATCGGAAGTGACAGAAAAATAGGCACAAAAGGTAATAATTATTTATCCAATTCATAACGTCATAAGCGGAAGTTTTATTACACAGATACTCCTCATAATAACTAAGATAGGAGTAGATCAAAACAACTTAATTTATACATCTCATTTCACACTACTAAACAAAAATAGAAACTAGTTGGCTTTGCTTGTCACGGTCAGACCACTCAGCACTCAAACCCTTAAGCGTCATCCCCAGCTGTATCACCTGAAAATGGTAGGAAATAATGAGCTAACTAGCCCAGTAGAATTCAAATTCCATAGTTCAAGAGTGTATACATGGTAACCAAGACAAGGACAGAACGGAATACCAAAGAGACACACCAGATTTCAGAACAGTAAGCTTGACGCAATGACAGTAAAGCTCAGATCATACTCAAATATATAACTCAAGAATTTATTCACATATCAGTTACACAGTACAGGGATCATGATGGCCATATTCAGAAAATGTTTGATGCAATGCCAGACATCCAGATGCGCTTTATCATTCCACGTGGTCCGAAAATGATTTCGGGTGCTCCTCCCAGGACTGGACCAGCCCTATTTGCACAGGCATATTAATCAAGGGGGTCCAAGGACCCAATAAATGTCATCATCATCAATTAATCATATCTCACATGGTGTTCAAGCATTTGAACTCTCAAGACATCAGGTTATGTGAACTCAATTACCGAATACGGGAGAATGGACTCAACGGAGTACCATTCGGAGTTGACAATTTCAAGGATAACTCAAGGTGAGTAAGGTACACCAAGGGAGTAATATTTACAATGAAATGACAGTAAACACTAAGACAATTAAGGGGGTAACTTGGTAGGCCAATAGGGTGAAGTTTAAGCAAGGATTCACACATGAAAAAGTGCTGAAATCCGAATCAGAGTCATAGCTGTCGATAGCCAGGAAGGGGCTGTCGACAGGTAGAAATAGATAGAGCCCAGGTTTGCTGGCTCTGTGTGTACCTGTCGACAGCAACAAGGGACCTATCGACAGATCCACACAGTCCAGAAACCTGGAGTTCTGGAAGGCATGCGCCTATCGACAGCTTTGGGTTGGCTGTCGACAGGTAGCTGCAGAACTTCCAGAAAGGACTTTAAATCTATCCTAAACACCCTAACTATAGAACTTATGAACCAAGACATGTTTGATATCAAATAGAAGAGTCTAATTATAGTTCTCATAGTGGTTTATAAACTGAACAAACAAGATGCCAGAAGAGGTTTGCAATTCAAACTTGACTTACTTGGAACTAAACATAGTTTAGTACTAGTAGTAGAACCTTGATAGCAATGGTTGGATGGAAGGTTCCTACAGGATGGATACTAAACCACAAAATGTTTTATGGATCTAAATCAAAACTTGAAGTATCAACCATCTAAACCGAAGTCTTCATATTATCCTACAAAGATAATTGAGACTTCTATAACTTTATAGCATGCACAAAGATCAAAGGTGGAAGAAGGGAATAGGAGTTAATTTCTAAAATGGAACAAGGTTGTTCCTCTCCCAACAAGAGTGCTTCTATCATGACTGGAAGAAGAATAGAAGAACCATAGGTATAGCCACTAGTTTAATCACCAAGAAATTCTTATCATGTGTGGACGACAAATCTAAACCAGAGGGAATTGAATCCTACCTTGTCAGACAGGTAACCTTTAAACTTTCCAAACCATAGAACCTAAGCCAGCAGGAGAAGAGTTTCTCCCCACAGTTGATGATGTGCCAGCAATATCCATGCCAAATTAAGCAGCTACAGTGGCACACAGGAGCAGAGGTGGGAGCAGTTGCAGGTGCAACGGAGCTAGCAACTCCCATAACTCCCCAGCAGTAGTCCTAGGAGCTCCTCCACCACACTTCTAGCAGCGAAGAGCAGGAAAAAAAAAAAAAACAAGAACAAAGACAGGAGCCAAGGTGTAGAAAGGTTCGAACTCAAGAGAGGGAGTGGCTTTTATAAGCCTTATGACTTCCTCATGCAGAGGCACGTCGACCATGAGGTGTCATGGTAAAAACCCTTTGGTTTTTACCCCAACACGTAGCTCATGCATCCTTTCACCCCCTTACACCTCAACCCCAACGTGTAAGAGTTTAAACCCAAGTTCTATCCTTATCCTAATGTGTGCTGGCCTCCTCAAGGCTTCACACGCAAGTATCCCGTAATTCACCAAAAATTAGCCACCGTAAATAATCCATAATTCAACTGGTACAATAAACCTAATATAAAAATTCTCAAATGGTATCCTTTTGTCTTAAAATTTCAACCATAGCCTAATATGATGGTTTTACAAATTATAGTGATTTTAGTTTAATTTTTAGAATTTATTTTACAGTAGGTGAAAAATCACCCAGAAAATGGTCGCGTCGACTTAATCTCAAAATCCACACGTCGAAAATTCAGATATTTACATTTCTAAGATCTCCATATTTTTATGGAAATTATGGTGTTCTCGAATTTCATTTTCGTTACCATTTTTCAGTGTTGCCCTGTGGGAGCGCGCACGTCCGAGTACGACACTGGGGTAACATTAGTTAATACTAATCATACCCAAATATCAATTTTTTCAATTTAAGACCAATGCTTAAGTCCAATAACTTTATTATTCATGTTTTTTCTATAAATAAAAATTCTGGGGTGTTACAATTTCTTTCAGCTTCTGGGTAAGATTATTTGTGTCTTCATCATCACTTACAGATTTCTTTCTCAAGGAAGGGTTAGATTCATCAAAAATAATATGAACAGTTTGTTCAATCAATAAACTTCTTTTATTAGAAACTCTATAGCCTTTGGGTTTAGAAGTGTACCCCATAAAGATCCCTTCATCGGATTTGGGATCAAGCTTACCTATGTCTCTCTTACCATTATTGTGAATGAAGCTTGGACATCCAAACATTCTGAGATGACTGATCTTGGGCTTCCTTTCCTTGTACAGCTCATATGCAGTCTTCTTCATGATTGGCCTGATCATGACTCTATTGATAATATAACATGTTGTATTAATCGCTTCTGCCCAGAAGTACCTTGGAAGGTTGTACTCAGATAGCATGGTCCTGGCCATGTCCAATAAGGTTCTATTCTTCCTCTCAGCTACTCCATTTTTCTGTGGTGTTCTAGGTGCTGAGAAATTCTGTTATATACCTTGATCATTACAAAATTCTGCAAATCTGTCATTCTGAAATTCTCCTCCATGATCTAAACGAATACTGATAATGCTGAACTTTTTATCCTTTTGAACTACTTTACTGAACTTCACAAAACTTTCAAATGTGTCATCTTTATGCTCTAAAAATGATACCCATGTGAATCTTGAATAATCATCAACTATGACAAATCCAAAGTTCTTTCCTCTAAGGCTGGTAGTTCTCATTGGTCCAAATAGATCCATATGTAGCAGTTCTAGTGGTTTGGAGGTAGTGACCACTGTCATTGATTTGAAGGAGGATTTTGCATGCTTCCCTTTAGCACAAGGTTCACAAATACTTTCTAGTCTTGAGTTTATCTTCGGCAGACCTTCCACTAGATTATGTTTGATAAGTTTTCTTATACCATCCAAGTTGCAGTGACCTAATCTTCTGTGCCATAATTCAGCATTCTGATCTTTACTTGCTGCTAGACAAATGTCTTGATTCTTTAGCTCTTCTAGATGTAGTACATATAAGTTCTTTTCTCTGCTAGCTTCGAAGACAGTTGCACCATTCTTAATGATCAAACACTTAGATTCCTAAAATTTGATCTGGTGACCCTTGTCGCATAGCTGACTAATACTGATTAAGTTGTGCTTCAATCCCTTGACGCATAGTACATCTTCTATCAGAATTCTATCTTAGTTTCCAATGGATCCGCAACCAATCACTGATCCTTTGCCATTATCGCCATAGGTTACTGTACCTTCTTCATTTTTGATGTGAGAGAACAGCTCCTTGTTACCTGTCATATGCCTTGAGCACCTGCTATCCAGGTACCACTTTGATGCTCTAAGGCTTCCTTGCAGTGAATCAATGAGATTTAGGTACCCAAGTTCTTTTCGGTCCTGGTTGGTTAGCTTGTTCACAGTTTCTTTTGGGAATCCATTTTAAGTGTTTGGTTGTGCACGTTATTTTAGTGTGACCTAATTTGTTACAGTGTGTGCAGCAAGGAATATTGTTTATTATCCTATTTGGCCTATGGTTCTTATTTTTATTTACTTTATAATTAGGATTTTGTTCAGCCACGAATTTTGGAGTTGGATAAATTTTAGGATGAATTACAGTCTCTTCATTGTCTGGTGGGGTGTATCCTAAGCCATACTTTTTCCTACCTGATCTTCTTGCTCCTTTTAATATTAAAGAGGATTTTCCATTAGTAAATTTTTCAACTGTGGCCATTAAATATTCATTATCTTTTGTTAGTGTGTTAATTTCACTCTTAAGTTTGATTATTGTTTCCTAACTTTCTAAGTTTGATATCTTTTCATTTTTATTCTTTATATTTTCACATAATAGTTCATTTCTTCTTTTTAATTCAAATTTTTATTTTTCTAACTGTTCAGTTTCAGATTTTAGATCTGAGTTAGTTATTTCAAGACATGCATAGTTTTTCTTAGTTGTTTTTAAAAATTTACAGACATTTTTATGTTTAGTGTATAATTCGTTAAAAGCATCTTCTAAACTATCTGAATCAGATTCATTGCAAGAAGTAAAGGATGAGTCAGAAGTTACCTTATCATCAATATTTGTCATGAAGGTCAGGTTGGCTTTTTTTTCTTCTTCTTCTTCTTCGCTGGAGCTTGACTCACTGTCTGAGTCACTTTCGTTGTTCCATGCAGTAGCCATGGCCTTCTTCTTATATCTTTTGAATTTCATTGTGTTGTCCTTCTTATTGAACTCAGTTTTCTTTAATTTTGGACACTCGGCTTTGATGTGTCCAGGCTTCTTGCACTCATAACATATCAGTTTTGGTCTCTTAACATCTTTGCCTCTAGATCTTTTAAAGTCTTTTCCTTTCTTGAAGTATCTTCTTCTTGACTGATATTTCTTTTTAGCTAGGATTCGTTGCAGTCTTCTAGAGAGAAAGGCTTCTTTATCTTCACTACTCTCATTGCTTTTGTCACTTTCTGATTCGTCATCAGATGTGTCTTCTGTGGCTTTGAGAGCATTGTTGTGCTTCTTCTTGCTGGAGGATTCTCTAAGCCTTTCCATATTTATCTCGTGAGCCATCAAAGATCCAATGAGTTTCTTAAGTGACATTCTCCTAAGATCGTTGGCTTCTTCTATGGCTGTTACCTTTGGAGTCCATGAGGTTGGTAGAGATCTTAATATTTTTCTTACCATGTCTCCAATTTCATAAATTTTTCTAAGCCCAGCCAAATCGTTGGTGATATCTGTAAATCTACTATACATTTGGGTGATGGACTCTCCTGACTACATTTGAAATCTTTCATACTGAGCTACCAGGATGTCTATTATTGTTTCCTTTACCTTGTCAGTTCCTTCATATGTGATTCTAAGCTTTTCCCACATTTCCATAGCTGACTTGCATGTTGAAATCCTGTTGAATTCTTTCTTGCTCAGCGCACAGCACAGTATACTTTTAGCTTTGCTGTTTAGGGATATTTTCTTCTTGTCCTCATCTGTCAAATTTTCTCTGTTGTTGAGTACCACTAGTCTCCTTCTTCGATAATTGACCAAAGCTGGAAATCGAGACCTTGAAGGAAGAACTCCATCCGAGTCTTCTAATAGTTGTAATCTTCACCATCGAATAGAGAAGGTATGTTAACGGACTGACCTTCTGCATATCCTTGAGCTGCCATTTATCTTTGCTTTTAAGATCATGAGATCTTCTTCTCGAAGAGACTTGGCTTTGATACCGCTTGTTGCCCAGATAGCAAGCCCAGGGGGGGGGGGTGAATGGATTGCTTAAAATTCTTTCGTGTAAAAATCCCTGTAAATAAACAAACTAGACAGACAACACTAAGATCGATAGTTAGAGTTAGTATTAATCAAAATAAAAGGAACAATCACACAGACAACATGAATTTTATCCTGGTTCGGATCTCCTATCCTAAGGAGTCCTACGTCCAGTCCCCAACCTACCACTTGGGATATCACTAAACAAGGGTACAGTCCCCTTTAAGGACACTTACACATCCAGCCGCAGCTGGCCTTCTCTTCTCAACCAGAAGAGGAACAACACCACCTGTACCAACTGGTCTTCTCTTCACACCAGAAGAGGATCAACCACAAAGAATGAGTTGTAAGAGGAAGGCCTCAAGACCAAGCTTATAATCACTTGCTTGATCTGAGGCGAAGTCTGAGAGGCACAAGATGATTACAAACTGGACTCTCTCTCAGATCTACGCAAGCTCTCAAAAGGCAATGCACTATTCTCCCAGAGAGCTTAAGAGCTAAAAAATTGGATTGGATGAGCTGGCTCTTGTTGTTCTTCAGGTGACTAGAGTTTCAAGCTTCTCAAAGGTTCAAGAGTTCGAACTATGCTTCATGGAGTCACCAGTCTTCTATTTATCTTCTTTGAAACAATTTGACCATTGTAGTATCCGTTGAAATATCCGTTGTCTCACATCTTCATGCACGTTAGAGAGACTGGTTCGAAGCATAGAGCAAGTGAGCCTGCAGCCATTAATGCTTGGATTGACACACACACCTTCAAGGGAAGATTGTCTGAATCTTCTATCCTCTTGTCAGGTTGACAGGTCCATCTTTGACGTGCGTTACTATAAAAGTTCTGCACACAATAAATGCTGACACATAGACAACTTCTCTTTGTCTAAATTGTCAGTCAACATTAGTAGTCGTGCTGTATGAAGATACATCAAAAAGGAAATGTTATTCTTTATCCATATAAGGAAAGACTTTATGTGACAAGTGAGGTAAGCAAGGATATATCGTGTGGAAATATTGTACCATCACAATAAATGTTCAAGACCATAGGATACAGTGTGATGCGTGGGAACGTTTTTAAAATCCATAGAAATTTGAACTTATATATATATTTAAATATCATGAGGAATGATTATTTACTAAGAAGATAAAACAAGACTATTTAATGGCTTTCTAAATTTTATTTGAAAATAAAGGACATTTGTATAGAAATGATATTGATATCAAATCGATGATACAATCATGTGAGAATGTAATCCATGTTGAAACCAAGTCTTTGTGAACATAATCCATGTATTAATATAATGAAATCGATGTTCTGTACAAAGTTGTTACTTAACAGAAATCGATGTGCAGATGAAATCATTGTTAAACTAAAATCGTTGTTTCACATGAAGTCGTTGTAGAGATGAAATAGTTGTAGACATGAAATCGTTGTTCGATGTATCAACCACCGAATCATTGTTTAAGTGAAACAGAATCGTTGTAGCGACCAAATCGTTGTTTAAGTGAAATAGAGTCGTTGTAGCGATCAAATCGATGTTTGAGTAAAGGAAATCGTTGTAGTGACCGAATTGTTGTTTCTATGAATTCGTTGTTTGAGTGACTTATGAAATCGTTGTTTGTGATCGAATCGTTGTTTCTGTGAAGTCGTTGTTTAAGTGACTTATGAAATTGTTGTTGCGATCGAATCGTTGTTTCTATGAAGTCGTTGTTTAAGTGACATATGAAATCATTGTTTGCGATCGAATCGTTGTTTCTATGAAGTCGTTGTTTAAGTGACTTATGAAATTGTTGTTTGTGATCGAATCGTTGTTTCTATGAAGTCGTTGTTTAAATGACTTATGAAATCGTTGTTGTGATCGAAACGTTGTTTCTATGAAGGAAGTCGATGTGTACTTAGACAAAACATATGCAATGTATTTCAGATAGTAGTGTGTGAGGATAACTTACATATTTTGCTGGAGTTATTTCCTGTGAATAAACTTCAGAAATGTGTTAGACAATACTTTTCAAGGTTTTGTTAATCACCAAAAAATACCTATATAATTAATAATAAATTATATGGAGATAGACTGATCATCAGAGTGGAGAGAGATTGTGAGATGGGGTGTTGGCGCCCAAGGAATACTCAAAGAGATGAAAAACGGCCACGCGGTGGCTTGGAGGAGATTGGGCGCGATGCCCGGAGAGAAGAGGCCCGCCCTGAGCCTAGTTGTTGCGGGAAATTGTGTGGGAGGGGTGCTTCACTCGGCTTCGTCTGCCTGTTGCCTCCTGCTCGTGGTTACTGCCAGCTGCTCGGTGATTGCTGGTCTGAAGAGTTGACTCAAGGAATCAGCAATGTCACTCATATCAAACCACCGGCTCCATTCTGATTCAGACTCGCCCCTCTTTATTTGCTTTGGGGGCCTGAGGTTCTCTACAGCTCTATATGTGGCCAGGGGTGGACGATGAACATGTTTTGTAGTGATGGTGGATGTTTGCTCACTCCCTGGCTGCAGCGGCCCCCTCTTAAAGTGCTGGTATAGTGTCCATGTGAGTGGCTGCCCCTGCTGGTGGTCTGCCCTACCTGGCTTGTATCCCAGTTCTGCCCTGGGTCTTGTCTTGCTGTCCTTCACGGCTTCTGTCCTCCCCTACAGATGTGCTCCCAGCCCCTTGCCTGGATGGTACCCCATTCGCAGCATAATGTGCCAGCCTTTTTCTGTGATGATCTTGCTCCTCTTTGCAGCACTAACTGATGATGAACCGGCTAGGCTATGGTGTATGCCGTACGTGTCTAGCACAGACATAAACGGCTGATTGCTTGGCCTAATGGAAGGGACTGAATTGTCAGTCATAGCGCCCACTTTCAAAACTGTTGGTTTACTGGCGACTTTGACGACCCGTCCCTTGTATGGAAACTTCAGACACTGATGTTTGGTTGAGATGACGGCGCCAAGTGCCTAGATGAACAGTCTGCCCAGTATCATGCGGAAGCTCGGGTCCATGTCCAGAATGTGAAAGTCCATCTCAATGACGGACGGACCCAGCCCTACCTTCAAAGCAACCACTCCCTCTGGCGGCCTGCTAGTGTTATCATAGGCTGTGACAGTGATAGAGGAGGGTCGTACCGACTGTAGTGTGACCCCACAAAAATTTAACGTGTCCAAAGACACGACATTGATTGAGGCTCCGGTGTCCACTAGGCATTGGGACACGCTAATACCATTGATTTTGACTGTCAAGTAAAGAGCATACCTCTGAGACTCCACCGGCACCAACTCGGACTCATGGAATTCAATGGCCGGATGCGAGCTTGTGGGAGTCAACACTGCATTGATCTGATGTACAGGGACATCTTCGTTCACCATTACTTTCTGCAGTACTGCATAAGAGCTTCTTGATGCATCGGCCACCTCTTGATCAACTCAAGAATAGAAATTCTAGCCGGTGTCTTGTCCAGATGCTTGAGCAAATCATACTGAGTCCCTAGGCCAGTTGGCTAGAGGGTGTTGGATGGTGGATGGCAGTTGTAGGGATGCATAGAAAAGAGGGTGGTGGGTTAGAGGGAGTCGGTGTATGGATGAATGGGGGTAGGGTAAAGGAAGATTGGGAGGTAGAGGTGGAGGATACTTCCATAGGCCGGCCTGATGTATTTTCAGTACGGGGAAATGCCCTGAGGGCGTTAACTTGCTGGTTCGAAGCCTGGTGCTCCGGGAGTAGGTTCTGGACAATGCCTATATTGAGCTACTACTGGGGACGCTGCTACTGTGGTTGCTGTTGATCCTGTCTAGGCGGTCTCCTCGCCTTCATCTCGGCGAAGTACTTCCTCATCTCCTCCCATTCTATGCCTCCATTATCATTCAGATCATAGATGTAGTCCTTGAAATGAAAACATGCCTCCAAGGTGTGGCCCAGTCCCTGGTGGAATGCGCAATAGCGTGAAGTATCAACATTGGGAGGCCATTGTAGCCTTTCCCTTGACAAGGTGAGCGCATTGGCGGCCATCAGAGCATTAAAGATATCAGGGAGAGTCTCCGGCAATGGAGGGTAATGGGCTCTTCTTAGGCCAGGGGGGTGCCTAGGCTATTGAGGTTCATAGGTACCTGGAGGGGGGACTTGGTTATATTGTGGGGGAGGAGGAGGAGGTTGCTATTGCTGGTATTGGGGAGGGGCAAGTTGGCGATACTGAGGCTGCGGTGCCTGGCGATACTGAGGAGGTGGTGGAGGAGCTTGATGGTATTGGTTGGGAGGAGGAGCTGGTTGATACTAAGGTTGCTAGGGTTGCTAAGGCTATTGAGGCTGTTACGGTGGTGCCCTAAATGTTGGAGGATTGTTTGGCCTGAAGGCTAGCTGTAGTGGTTGTTGAGGCTTGGAGTTGGTGTTAGGGCAGTAGGTGGAGGGGCTGGGGTTGCCCATAGCACCCACCTACTCATTTTGCATGACTCCCTCGGTCGTGGGACCACTAGTAGGGGGAGTACCATTGCTCTTCTTGAAAGTCCAGGCCTTCGGCTCAAACATAGCCATAATCGGAGAGTCCTTCAACTGGGTTTGGATATAACGGGCCCTCTCATACAATTCCTCCATGGTTGTCAGCTTATTCATTGCCAGAATATTTGAACTGCGGCGTAGCATTCGCCGTGATCATCTTGACTTGCTCCGGCTCAGACAAAAGGTGTAACGTCGTGTGTTTTTTGGATCCTCGTGGATCCCTCGTTCAGTGGTTGTGGTAGCCAAGATGTGGCCAATGTGGTGTGTTACAGGTGTGTATGCAGGTTTTCGGGCCTTAGTGGGCCGATAGTTCGGGCCCATAGGACCCACAGGTTCACTGTTTGTGAACGCGACAGCAAGGGACGTCGTGTTCCGAATGCGGCGGTCCTATATGTCGCGTTCCTGTTTCCGCTGCTGAGCGGTCATCGTTTGCATGTGCGCTACATGTCGCACACTGGGCAGCATGCAAACGTCAGCTTTGGGAAGGCGACGCCATTCCCCGTTGTGTTGGGGTTGCGACGGAGAGGTATGTCGCGTTCCCAACCGCTTGGCGTTTTTAAGTAACTTTGGCCAAGCAGAGCAACAGTGCGTTCTGCTCGGCTAGAGGAAGGTGCTGTGGCGATTTTCGGGGCGATTCGTCGGATTGGTGGTGTATTTGGTGTGTTCTCACTGCGAGGATCTTGTGTGGAGCGGGGGAAATTCCGAGAAAGTGTCGTTCTTCGTGTTCTTTGCAGAGGTAGGGTGATTCCTCCCGTGTTTGGGGTTGTAGATCTCATGTGATCATGATAGAAGGTGTTCTTTGCTTTAAGAACAGTAGATATCATGATAGGGCACACATTAAAGCATGAAAAATGAGAATTAAATGTGGTTTGTGTGGTATGGGGTGGTGATCCGGAGTGGGCAACCTAGATTAGGGTTCCTGCTTGTGAAGGCGACAGAACCCCCTGTCGCGTTCTGAATGCGATAGGCCGACCCGTCGCGTTCAGGTTATGAACGTGACATATCGGGGTGTCGCATTCTGAAGGCGACACTACCCTACGTCGCGACCTCAGCCGAGAGGTCATGTTGTGCATGGTTTAAACAGCAGAATTACCCGATTATCGATATTTTATGTGTATGGAAAGTATAAGCGATGCATTGGCACCCGTAACGCTCTGTGAGGGTGTTGTTTACGAGACTAACGTGCTGTTTACGAGGCTAGCAAATGGTTTACGTGATTGGCGTGTTGTCCACATGGATAGTGTGTTCTGTTCACGTGGTTGACGTGAGGTTTCACATGGTTTGCACGGTGTGCACGTGGTTTGTGTGTGCGTGGAGAGTAGCACGACACCTACCGTGGTTACCTCTTCAGTTGAGTGCTCAGGTTCTGTGTGAGCCAGGCACGTGTGTTTGTGCTCGGGGTTTGTCCCGATATTTGTGTTGTGCCGTCGAGGTCTTTGTCGTCTGTCCTGGACACCCTCACTCCTGTGTTTGAGTTGTACGTCCGGCTGAGGGAAAGACGACAGTGGGACAGCGACTTGTGAGAGTTTGTTGTTTGTCGCTTGTAGCGCGCTCGTAGTTGGGGTACGGACACCAATAGATGTCACTGGTCCCCAGCTAGTCCTGTTTCCAGTGCCTCACTTTAGGGAGCTCAAGTCAGGTCCCTAAAGGTGCCATGCATCGACCCGTGGCAGTGTAGTCTGCGGGTGTGGTGTTAGTTGGTCTCCACAGTTGTTTGGCTTGTTCTAGTGGAGCAGCAGCTGGACCTTTCGTCCATGGCTGCGAGGCTGAAGGTAGACCTGTGTGGTTTGTCCGAGTCAGTTGCTAGTGTCGTGAACCAGTCTACGTGGCTCGAGTGTGGCAATCTCTACTTTAGCACGTACACCGAGTTATGATTTTGTCGTTTATTTATTAATGTTGGTTTATGTTGACGGTAAGTGGTATAATGGTATTTACAGCTTTAATATCCTGCTTAGTTGAGCTATAAATTGCTAGCGTAGCTTCCTGCTTTCGTACTTGAGTTTGGTTTGCTCGATTTTTGGGGGAGTTTCCCTACTGAGCCAGTGACTAGCGAGGCTCACCACTACTCCCTATAGGTGAAGGAGAGCATGAGGTTTATCTACCGTCTTCCAGTTCAGAGCCGCAGTGCAGCGGAGTTGGGCCGACGCCTCTAGCAGTGTAGTATCTTTTCTTGTTGTACCTCAGGGTATGCCCCAGGCTCTTGTACCTTACTTGACTTTTGTTGAAATTTGGCTATGTAAATCCAATGTAAATATGTGTGACATTGTGAATCATATATATATATATAATCATATATATATATATATATATGATTATATATATATATGTATCAGTGTGTTCCTTTGTGTTTTCACGGACATGTGTGTGATATCCCTTGCGAGGCTACGGCTCGTTCGCGGGAGACAGCTCGTTCGCGGGAGACAGAGTCGGATCAAGCTCGTTACTGGGTTAATGGGTTTGAATGACGTGGTCCATCACAAAGGGTCTCTCAACCTCTCAGCCAATGCCCTCCATCTATCAGCATATTGTAAAAAGTCTTCATCAGCCTTCATTCTATCAGCCATTAAATCCGTAATAGACAATGCAGGACCAACCCGGTCCCTGTATCGCTGCAAGAACTTCCTCTACACCGCTTCAAAATCTTCAGCATCTGCGGGCTCTAAGGAATAAAACCATTCAAGGGTGGGCCCATCCAAAGATCGACAGAAGAGGAAAGCAACGGCATGATTGTCGTTTTGCCAAAAAGAAGATTCGTACATGAATTCTTTGATGTGTACAAATGGATTGCCGGTGCCATTGTAGCGGCGGTAGACCGGCAGTTCAGAAGGGGGAAGGTGGAAGACTGGCATAGAGGGGAGAGACAGCTCAAAAGAATCTTTGGGTGCAGACACCCTTTTTAGATCCAATTCTAAATGACTCACCTTCGCAAGAAGTGCTTGGGTGAGTTGATCAGAGGAAGGTTTGGGAGGTACCCCGGAAGAATGGTGGTAGGGTATACTCACCTGAGTGGAGTGGTGAAAAGGAGGGGCGCCAGTGGGCGCAGAAGTATGGGCAAGAGCCCCGGGGGGGGGGGGTGTAGATGGGCCTTGCCGTAGCGGGGCTTGGCCGAACAAGAGTGGGCCTCCCAACAGAACTGTGGGGGTGAGAATGGTTAATGGAATTAGCCCGCGAGGGGGCAGGAGAGGCTCGAACTGTCGGGTCGCGAGTGGGTTCAGTGTAGAAAGAACTCGTGTTTGGGTGGAGAGTTTGGATGGGTTCGTGGATGGATTTCCCCTTTAAAGCAGCCTGAACCTCCTGGAGTTGAGAAGGTTGGAGGTTCTGGAGAAGGTCCACAAGCTGGGACAAATCAATTGAAGTGGAGGCATTTCCAATAGCATGCCTCTGAGAAAGGTGAGGAGATTGTGAATCCACCGCATTAACATGCGAAGTGAATGGACCATCATGGGGTTGATTATGGATTTGTGCAAGTGGTGCAATGGAATCATATATTTCATCATACACATCCTCTTGATAACCCACACCTTCGTACTCGGCCATTCCGAGAGATTTGCCTGAACGAAGCAACATAAAACTTAAACACACAAGTTGATTAGCAAGCAACTACCAAACAACTACTCAAACAAGTTTGAGAGAAGATGTTAATGGCTTTTAATCAAACACTTAGGGATGCTTACGTCCAATTAATTGTTCCATTATAGTTCAAAGTGAATTTTATTTGAAATGTATCACTCCAAATGGGTATGGGCCTAGATAGGTAAGAGGAGAACTTCAGGCTTACTAAGCAAACTCCCTTACAATATGGGTTCTCTAGCACGGGTCTCTGGTGTGGTACAACCTGCTCGGTCCACCATGAGGGAATCCACAGGATATGGAGACTTACGGAGGTCTTGGTAAAGGTCCCCTAGTCTAATGAGACGGAATGCCCAAAGGAGAGGTCGCCGTTACCAAGAGAGGTGTTTGGATCCTAGTGTAAGGAGGGAAGGAGGTCCCTCAGCCGAAGTATGCCCTGCAAGATGCAAATAATGCAAAGATGACAGAAACCCCTGCTCTCTATGAACAGACTAAATCGCGACAAGTTCAGTCGTCGCGCTTCAATGCGAATCGCGTCTGTTCAGCTAGTCGCGGATTTGACAGCTCACATAAGCTGTAAGAGCTGCGACAACTCCCTCCGGAGTCTGTCACAGAATCACGACGGGGTAAACCGCTACACAACAGCACAAATCGCGACGTCTGAACACGTCGCAAATTCAAAAGCACCCGAGAGTTTATATGAAAGCAGTAAACAATAGAGCATGCTTTTCAGACAATTAATTGATGGAAATAGAAGTCAGCTCAGGATGGTTTCTTCAGGTGAAAGTAAGTAAACAAGGAGGGGAGCAAGATGATGATTTTTTTAAATTAAACTTTATGGAAATGTAGAGAAAAGAACACTAACACAAAATCGGTAATGATGATGGAAATCTCAAAGAGTACCACGTGGGATACGAAGGGAGGGGGTTGTATCGCGTGGGGTACGAAGGGAGAGACACACGTGGGTGTCGAAGGAGGGGCACACGTGGGTGCCGAAGGAGAGGTAACCAGAACTAAAAAGAAAGATGTCCCACCGTGATCACCAATTTGTGAACGTGTTTTTTTTCAAACACTCCCACAAAGAGTAATTAAAAAAAAGAGGATTTTATAAATGAAAAGAAATAGAAAAGTGTAGGCTGTGAAATAAAGAGGGGAATGAAAGTGTGTGTGTGTGTGCACGAGATGGAGATGTGATCGCCAAGTACGCGTGGGTACCGAAGGAGATGGGTAAAGAAGACACGTAGGGTACTTACCTTCACCCAAAGATCGCGGGAGAGTGGTTCCGGTTGACTTCTACTCCTTCCACTCGTCGGCCGGCGAAGAAGACTTTAGTTCGGTGGTTACCTTGCAAGAAAAGAAAACAACAAACAAGTGAAAAGGGATTAGACTATGACGTGAGGTATCAAAATCAATGAACTGTAAGAAGAAGAAGAAAACGTAATGACATGGCGTTAACACACCTCGTGGGAGTGGTGTTAAACCCCTAAAATATAGGTGTGGAGGAAAATGAAATGTGTGTGTGAGAATGATGTGATGAATACTAAATGAAAACTAAGAAAAAGAATGAAGAAGGGGGATGGAGAATCCGATGGGGCAGAAGCCCGCTGCTTGAATGGCTGAGGTGGAAGAAGAAAGATCCTCCCACCTCACTCCGATGCACGTGAGGACGACGGAAGCTCCGAACTCCGAGGTGAAAGATGCGCGGAATTATCTATTATGGTAATCTAGAAGGCGGGGGGGGGGGTTGAATAGATTACTGTCAATTAAAACACTATGACCTTCTTTTCAATGGAGACACAGACTTATCAATATCTCAAACAGAGTTGAATTAATTTGAACCAAGATGTGTGTTTGTTGTGAATAAAACAGGAACAACCTATCTAGCGTGTGTAGAACCAACGTGCCTACCAATCATCTACCGTGAAGACGTAGCAAACCACAGGACACAAAGATTTATGGTGGTTCGGAGTACACAACTTGTGTATCCTACGTCCACCATCCACACACACATGCAGAAAGACTACTTATGAGCGAGTTCAATCACTACAACATACACACACCATGTTGTCTGATGCAAACAAGCAATCAGAACAATACCACACACGCAGATCAAGCTCAAGAGAAGCTTGATCAACTACCACACACACAGAGTATGAAAAGTGGTAAGAGAGAAGAGTTCAGAGTTGTAGAATCAAATCCTGAGATAGAACTCTTCGAGGTGGTCATCCAGAAGAACTCCAAGCTTCGTTTGGATGTTGAACACTTGATGGAGAAGCTTGAATCATGGACGAACTGGCTTCACCTCCGCTTGGAAGATGAATCTTCTTCTCTCTGGACGGAGGGTTGAAGCAAAGCAGCAGGAAGAAGCTTTCTTTCTTAAGCTTTGCTTAGGGTTTTGGTATGGTGGCTTCTTGCTGCGAAAATACCTCTTTATGTTCTATATATAAGGGTGTCCAAGTTAGGAGAGACATGGTACAAGGAAACACCCAAATACGAAACATATCCAAATCTCGAAATTGAAGTTTCTCTTCGTCTGTCGACAGGTCACCGTTCATCTGTCGACAGGTACTGACAGATTTGCAATTTCCAGAGCACTGGTCTTCTGGGAAGTGTTTTACTGTGTGTAGCTGTCGACAGACGATTTGTGGTTGTCGACAGGCACACTTCAATTTGTGTTTTCTAAAAGGTATCTGTCTTCCCTGTGTCTAGCTGTCGACATGTATCTTTTAGGCTGTCGACATGCACTTGCTTGATGTGTTTTTCTTTGAGCTTTTGCTCTTGATTTTGAAGCTTGTCTTGCATGCATTCACACCTACATTAAACAACATTATTAGAGAGATATAATGAATATGTAGATGATCAATTTGAAGCATGGTTTGATATGTTGCTTGACTTGTCAATGTCCTCATGTTACAACCATTCACACAACATCAATTTATATTGTTCATCATCAAAAACATGTAATCACAAACATCACACATGTGAACTCAACATTCTCCCCCTTTTTGATGATGACAAAATTTCAATTTATGCATAATTGATGTTTCTCCCCCTTTTGGTAACATCCAAAAAGACAAGTCATGCACTCATGAATATAAAGTAGGCAAACAACTATGAATTTCATTGAATAAGCATTCAGCACACACAGTTACAAAAGTTGTTCATGACACGACTGAAAGGAATTGCGAAAGAAGGAAATAACATGACGGACATAACAAACTAAGACATCAGTGACAAGACCCTGACCAAAGAGAAGAGAACACTAGATAATTTACTCCTAGACTCTCTATACGTCGTCATTCCCAGGAGCAGGGGGATGACGGAACTCGTGAAACTCAGTAGAGAGCCTGGTGAGCCGGTGCTGAATCCGTACATGGGTGTCAGCCAATGCATCCATCCTAGTCTCAACATGATCGAATCGAGCATTGAGCTGAGCAAATCCAGTGGTCATTTGTTGCTGCATTTGGGTCAACTGAGCAAAGATGAACTCTCTAAGAGACTGCTCTGGAGGTGCTTGAGCTTCAGCATCATCATCAACATCATCTCCCTGAGCATCCATGGGCTCTGCTTGGGAGTCTTCATCAGCTTCATCATCATCAAGGTCTTCTTCATCAGTTGCCTGCTCCTTGCCCTTGAGATCCCTTGTCACATTTGTTAGTTATGGGTGTCCTCAAGCCAATCATAACTTGTACAATCTTGTTCTTTAATGATAATAATAAGGCTTTTATATTCATTATGTGTAATTCGTTTATCGTTTCATTATGAAGTCCATGAATATGCGCAATGGATATTAATTATGATGAGATCATAATAATGGCATTAATATCCTTTAAACGTATATTCTTAATTGTTCCTAGTCGGAGGATATTCGAAAAGGACATCGAATATCCGGTTAGACTAGTACAGGTTGCACCTGCTCATATGATGATGGTGACTGGTCTCATAGTCACTTGTGTGGAGACACTAAGGTGAATCTGTAGGTGCTCATTGGAGAATGAGTTCACTGAACTGATCCGTTATGAATCGCTGGATGGTAATATTACCTAACTGTCAACCAACTAGATTCATTATCACAGTGGCGTGATTGGTCCTTAGACCTGAGACACCAAGGACACCTTGTTGGTGGACTTCTAGGTTTTGACCTTAACTTATAGATCTCTAGCCATGAGGTCTTAATCAGTTAAGTGTTCGGATCTAGCGGAATACCTTCGAAGGTGATTGTGTGGTCAATATGGGATCGCTCGCTCTCGGTAATAAGAGAGTGAATGCTCTAGGGAAAGATGCCTGATAGTCCCTGGCTAGGGCAAGACTACTTATCAGAAAAGGAGTTTTCTGATATTGCTGTGCGGCATCTAAACCAAGTGAGTGCACACATTAGGGTTTGACAGTTGACCATACCCTAAGTGCACTCGGGAGCATTGTACGAGTGAAGGATTATAGTCACGTGGTATTTGTTGACGCAAATGGTTCCTTGATTGGGCTGCTGAACCCCAATGCTTTACAGGATCAAGTGGGGTTGCTTGGCACCCAACTTGATTGGAAGCCCAGTCAATTATCGTGAGACGATAATCGATTGTGTAATTAATTAATATGAGTTATTAATTAATTACAGTAAGTCAATAAAGAGTTATTGGACTTAATGGGCTGAAAATTGGACTAGCACTTGGGCCTAGAGGGTCACACGCAATTGAATTCCGAGCAGACTGGGAAGGATGGACGTTATAGACAATAACTGGGTTTTTGTGAAAAACTGCAGTGTCTATAAATACACGTGGAGAGTCAAACCCTGGCCCAAGCTCCAGGTCTTCTCTCTGGCCGCCTCCTCTTCTCTCTCCTAGGGCGCCCCCACCTCTTCTCTCTCCTGGCACATGGTGGAGCTGAGATCCGAGAGACGCGTGGAGACCGAGGAGATCCCGTCTGCGTCTGGAGTTCATGTGGATACGTCTAGAGGCCGGACACCTGAACGGCTTGAAGCACCAGCGCCTCTAGCGCTACCTCCTCCCCGGGTGCGGGAGTTTCGCAACCCCTCAAAGGTAAAGATCGGATCTTCCTATGCGCGGGTTTTACGTTTTTTGTTCGATTCCGACCACCGGCAACGATATCAACCTGAGGGAATCGTGCTTTCCACTGCGCTCTGATCGATTCCTTACAACATTGCCATCAACAAGCTTATAGCCCATCCTATGTGCGGCAGTAAGATCAAATGAACTTCATGATTTAAGATCAACCATCTCCCCTTTTGGAATGTGGATGCCAATGAAGAGAAGGAGAGAAGTAATGGGGCATGCATAGGGCATCGACCTTTTGGAGTTACGGAAACATTGCCTGATAAGGTCGAGCATTAGAATAGGCAGATTGACTTGCTCAAGACTAAGGAAAGAGTATAAGAGGGATTTGTGAACTTCAGTCACAAGTTCTCGACTGCCATCCTTGGGAGCAATAATGGTGGTGAAAGTATGATGAATAAGATGATGAAGAGGAGGAAAGGAATTTGCATTCAGCTTCAAACGATCTTTGGTGGAATCGTATGGCTGCAAAGTGATGAGAGTGTAGTACTCGGATGCAGAAGGATGATTTTTTAAGACATTAACTCCAGAATTGGGGATTTGAAAGGCACGAGTGAGAAGATTAGGGGTGATTGCAAAGGGAGTGTCTTTCACTGTGGTGTAGAGATTACCAGACTCTGTGATCCCCAGATTGTTGTAGAACTCCGTCACAACGGTGGGAGAATACCGCTTGTGGGAGTAACAGAAAGGAGACCAACCCTGGACATCGAAGAGGGGCTGCAGACCCAGGAACATGTCTTCCAGCGAGACAAAATCAACATAGAGAGGTTGAAAAAACTTAGTGAAGGTGCCTTGAACTTTGATCAATTGCAGATTTGGAGGGATGATGAGTTCTGGCAAACGATCATCCCGATGCTTTGTGCGGCTCTCGACAGGAGCCCCGGAGCCTTCGCCGGCTTCTGGAGAGAGGGGACGGCGACGAGAAGCAAGGCGTTTCCCCTTGGGAGCCATGAGGAAGAGGTCGGAGTGAAGAAGAACTCAGAAAAGAGAAGGAGACAGGAAGACGAGAGGAGCCAAGAAAGACCGAAATCTAGGTCTGGCACCCTGGAGAAGGAAGGTTGGGGTTAAGAGAGAAAGGAGAAGGTGTTTTGGAAGTAGGGAAAGGAAGAGGAGGTGTGGGTTCCCTTTTAAAGAGATTGGGTAAGAGTTTGAAAGGGAAGGGACCCATGAAATCTGGCCCAAAAGGCGCGCCGGTTGGGTGTCTTAACTGCCCTGGCCGCCGGCTGTCGACAAGTGACTGTTCATCTGTCGACAAGCACACTCAGAAATTGCCAGATCTGAGTTTTGACAGAATTTTGCTGGGCAATGAGCGTGCAAAGAGTATATAAGGTGGAAAATAGGTATATACACATTATAAAATGTCATACCCACTAATATTAAGACACATTATAAATCTACAATGGTTGTAACATAATACCCTAGGAGTCTCAAGTTGGAGCATTAAGAAGACATCATACATAAGCATAGGAAAATAAGATAACCCCTTTGAACAAAACCATTGTAGAAAAGCATATTTCCTAGTGGGTGATGGTCAGATGGTATATGAGAAAGATGTCCACATGAGGAGTTAACCATAAACAACAAAGTGCCCATGATTTGAGAAAATGGAGGCTTCACTCTATTTCTTCTTTGAATTATTTCTTTTGTCAATTTAATGTGGGAAAAGTAGTAATTAGGATCAATTTCACCTTTTGACATGAAGGTAGACATTTGGTATGCCTGTACCCCCAGTTACTCAATGAGAGTGACCATCATACCATTGTACAAAGATAATGAATAAGCTTTTTGACGCGAAGACAGACATTTGTGATGCCCATGTCCCCGGTTACTCAGTAATACACATCATTGCTCTACCTTTGTCCCATTATTTTTGTTGATACACTTTTGAGTGTGAGAAATAGGTAGTTTTTCTCCTTTATTAATATTTGTTTGTTTTGAAAATCAAGGTCAAGGAGTATTTATGGTTAAAAACCAATGCAAGACACAAGGTTCAATGACTGTCGGACTTATCAAGTCACTTGGGAAAAATGATTATCCACAAGGGAGGTATTCAAGTGAGTTAGATTAAACCCATTAGTTTTGTGCAATGTACTCTAAATGATACAACCTAGACTCATGCAAGAATAGTATGTCAAAATCATTGTGGTTCAGACAATATCTTTGGTATTATGTAGATATGAAAGATTATAACATAAGTAACTTACATTAAATGTATGAACATGCTCATAAAGGATGTTGAGAAAAGATGAAGATTTATAGATGAAGTGGGTAGCTGTCGACAACAAATATAAGCCTGTCGACAGATGCAGACAGTTGTGAAGGACTAGGTTCAAGCAGGGTATGGCTGTCGACAGCTGGGGTCCTGGCTGCCGACAGATACACACAGACAAAAAATATGGAGTTCGGGGAGATAGAAACTGTACCTGGCTGTCGACAGCAGCAGAAGTAGCTATCGACAGATACACACAGGGTTCAATTTCTGGGTTCTGTGAAGGCATAGCTGTCGACAGGCTGTTGGGGGCTATCGACAGGGACTTTGACAAAACAATTTAAAGGTTGAGATGAGAGAAAAAATGGAACTTTAGGTTGAGGAAATGAGAACTTATGAAGAATAGAGATTTTCCCTCATGAATTCACTCATCAACCTTAACTTACTCCCCCTTAGTGTGTGCATTTGATGACTAAAACATTTAAGCAATTCAAGCAAGATTTTCATATGCGTGGCAATCATTCGCACACTAGAGATCATTCATAAGCACATGAACACAGAAATTCATTTGTTTACAAAAATGAGTGGGCAAATTGAAAAGAAACTATATATCCTATTTGAAGTGGATGACCTTTATATGCAACTTGACTATGGATACGTGGCAGAGAATATTTTCTCACGCATAATGATAGTTTTCAAACAAGCAAGACTTGTTCTTTCACATGTCACCATTTGATATACCACATAGTCTTTACACACAAAGAGCATATACTCCAAAATTGGGTATAGGTTTCATTGCATTTTACACAAGCCCAATTCTCTCCTTATTGTAGTGAATCTATCTTCAGACAAGGGTTTTGTGAAAATGTCAACCAGTTGCTTTTCAGTGGGTATGAAGCTAAGCTCCAAGGATTTGTTAGCTACCTCATCTCTCAAGAAGTGATGTCTAATCTTAATGTGTTTGGTTCTTCAGTGTTGAATTGGGTTCTTTGAAAGGTTGATAGCACTAGTGTTGTCACATAAGATAGGTGTGCATCCAATGTCAATGTTGTAATCACGCAATTGACTTTTTATCCACAACATTTGAGCCGCACAACTCCCTGCAGTAACATATTCTGCCTCTGCAGTGGAGAGTGCAACCGAGTGTTGCTTCTTGGATGCCCACGAAACCATGAAACCACCAAGGAATTGACAATACCCACTAGTATTTTTTCTATCAATTTTACACCCAGCATAGTCAGCATCAGAATATGAGATTAAGTTAAAGCTACTCCCTGCTGGATACCAAAGACCCAAATCATACGTACCTGAGAGATATCGGAAAATCCTTTTAACTGCAACCAAATGGCTTTCCTTTGGACTAGATTGGTATCTAGCACAAAGATAAACACTAAATTGTATATCTGGTCTACTTGCAGTAAGGTAAAGGAAAGAGCCAATCATACCTTGGAATTGCTTTGCATCTACTATTTTACATTTTTCATCATTTTCCAATTTTATGCTTGTGCTCATGGGTGTTGAGGCAGGCTTGGCTTGTTCAAACTAAAAACGTTTGAGTAGCTCCTTTACATATTTTTCTTGATTAATGAAGAAGCCATATTCATGTTGTTTGACCTTCAAACTAAGAAAAAATTGAAGCTCCCCCATTAAACTCATCTCAAATTCACTGTGCATGTGTTTAGAGAACTCTTCACACAGTGTTGGGTTAGTGGAACCAAAGATGATGTCGTCCACATAGACTTTAACAACAATTATGTGATTGCGAACTTTCTTAGTGAAAAGGGTTTGGTCCACTTTACCTCTTGAGTAGTTTTTACTCACCAGAAAATTGCTTAGTCTGTCGTACCAAGCTCGGGGTGCCTGCTTCAAACTGTAAAGAGCTTTGTACAACTTATAAACATGGTTAGGCTTTTCATTATCCTCAAAATCGGGTGGTTGAGAAACATAGACTTCCTCTTTGATGTAGCCATTTAAGAAAGTAGTTTTAACATCCATTTGAAAAAGTTTGAACTTGTTTGAACATGCATATGCTAACAAGATCCTTACTGCTTCAAGTCTAGCTACAGGTGCAAAAGATTCTTCAAAATTTATCCCAAATTCTTGGTTATACCCTTTTACTACTAGTCTAGCTTTGTTTCTCACCACTTTGCCCTCTTCATTTAGTTTATTCCTAAACACCCATCTTGTGCCTATGACAGAAATTTCAGGGGTTCTAGGAACTAAACTCTAGACATTATTTCTTTGAAACTGACCAAGTTCCTCATGCATAGCATCAATCCATGAATTGTCTTTTAGAGCCTCTTCAACATTTTTAGGTTCCACTTGAGAGACAAAAGCTAAATGATCTTGTTCAACTATTTGTCTAACCTGAGATCTAGTTTGAACTGTATCATTTACATTTCCAATTACATTATCAAGTAGGTGATCCTTTGAATAGCTCACATTTGTGATTGTTGAAGAACCTGGTTGATCTTGGATTTGAGGAAGTGGGTCATGCGTGACTTGTTCTTCAGGAGGGTGTTCTTGAGGATTTTCATCTTGAGTTTTTTCTTCTTGAGGATCTTCTTCAGATTCATCATCTTATTTTTTGAAGAGTATTTCATGATCATCATCATTGTACCTGCGAAAATATCCACTGTTAGTTTTTGTTTCTCCTTGAGAATTTTCTTTTACTTTTTCATGTGGTTTCCCAAGAATTGTTCCTTCATCTCCATCATCATACCTGTATAAAGTTGAACTGTTAGTCTTTGCATAATATTCATAAAAAACAACATGTGGAGTTTCTTCCACAGTTCGATTTTTATTATTAAACACTCTATATGCTCTAGAGTGTTCTGAGTATCCTAGAAAAATGCTTGGATCACTTTTGGCTTCAAACTTGTCTAAATCAACTTTATCATTGTTATGTATAAACATTTTGGAGCCAAAGACCCTAAAATACCCAATACTGGGTTTCTTACATTTTAACAGTTCATAGGGAGTTTTCTTCATCGCAGGTCTTACCATGGCTCTGTTGAGAATATAGCATGAAATGTTCACCACTTCTGCCCAAAAGCTCCTTGAGAGTTGGCTCTCGACCAGAAGAGTGCGAGCCATTTCCACCAGGGTTTCGTTCTTTCTCTCCACTATGCCATTTTGCTCCAGAGTCCTTGGAGAGGAGAACATGTGATCTATCCCGTGGTGCCTGAAAAAGTCAGAAAAAAGTTATTATCAAACTCTCCCCCATGATCAGTGCGGATTGAGCACATCTTATGAACGTTCCCATGCTCAATCTTATTAAAGAATTCTTCAAAGACTTTGAGTGCTTCATTTTTGTGACCCAAGAATTTGACCCAAGTGAACCTAGAAAAATCATCCACAATGACGAACCCAAAGCGTTTGCCATTGAGACAGCGTTCTAGTAGGTCCAAAAAGGCCCATGTGCAACAGTTCATAAGGTTTTGAAGTGTTTACCGGTGCCTTTGATTTGAAGGATTTTCTGGTTTGTTTTCCCTATGCACATGCATCACAAAAACTCCCATTTTTATTAAAAGAAATGTCAAGAAGTCCACTTACCAACTTCAGCCTCATGATCTTGTGCAATACATTGTAGCTCGCATGACCAAGCCTACGATGCCACAAAGTCAACTCATCATGTTTATTTGCAACAAGACACAAATTTTTGTTTTCTGGTTCATCTAAATCAACTAGATAGATGTTGTTCACTCTCTTTTCAGAAAACTTAAGACTTCCTGTGTCTTTATCAACAATTTGGCATACTTTTGATTAAAAAACAACTTTATGACCTTTATCACACAGTTGGGTTATGCTAAGCAAATTATGATTAAGACCATCAACCAACAACACGTTGTCTATTGGGTTAGAGGCATACTTACCTACCTTACCTGTGCCAATGATTTGGCCCTTATTGTTACCTCCAAAGACGACTTGACCTCCGTCTTTCTCCACCAGCAAAAAAAAATTATCTTTGTCGCCTGTCATGTGCCTCGAGCAGCCACTATCCAAGTACCATTTGTTTTGATTTTGGGCTACTAGGCATTCCTGCATAAATGGATCAGACAAGAGGTTTTGGTACCCAAATTACTTTGGGTCCCAACTTTTCATTCATGCCGAGAAGTAAATGCTTTAGAATCCAAACTTGATTGCATTTCAATTTGTTTGAGTTATTCCAGCATTGTTTTTCATTGTGCCCAAGTTTCTTACAGTAATTGCATGATGAAGATTTTCTCAAAACATTTATTTTGTTGAACATTCATTTGCATTTTCCCTTTTTGTTGCCTGGATGGCTGTCCCTTGGCAGCATACTTCCAGGCATGTCGACAACTCTCTTTGGGTCCGTTGATAGACTTCTTAATTTTTTGAACAACTAAAGTCTTTTGTTTGGTTGCTGTTGCTTACCCTTTGCTTGAGTTTTCTTGTTCTTGGGAGGAATATGTTTGCTTGTGCTTGGACTACAATCAACAAAAGATGTAATCAATGTCTCTCCAATTTTCTTTTGTTTTACAGGTTGATACACAATCTCATGCTTTGCAACAAAAGTATTTGATCCCAAAATTGCATCAAGATTTTGCTTTCCTTTTACAAATATTGTAAGATCTTCAAATTTTCCTTTAAGATCATTTTCAGCTTTTTCCAACTTTTTCTTAATCTCTTGATTTTCATGTTGAAGAGTTTCAAGGGAATTGATTAGGCTTTGTTTTTCTTTTTCACTCTCTTGCGATTTTACTTTTATGCAATCCATTTCTTCACAGTGAGCTTCCTCATCAATTTTCATCATTTCAATCTCTTTATTTAGGACTGCAATCTGTTCATCATTAGGTGTGCTATGAACAAATGAGTTGATTTTCTTTTTCAGTGCTTTGTTTTCAGACTTGAACTCACAAAATTTCTCAAAGAGCAATGTATAAGCTTCTTCCCATTCATCTACAGTATAGTTTTCAAAGGAAGAGTTTACCTCAGTGGAGTCCTCACTCCTTGCCATTAAACAGTGAATTTCTTCATCTCCTGAGCTTGCTTGTGCATCCTCGTCTTTGTCTTCATCGCTCCAAGTTGCCAACATTGCCTTGGCTTTCTTGAAGGTGAATTTTCTTTCTTCAGTTTCTTCTTGAGCTCTGGGCATTCTCCTCTCATATGCCCTGGTTTCTTACACTCATAGCACACAATCATGTCAGATTTCTTATTAGACTCAAATTTATTTGAAAAGTCTTTCTTTTCAAAAGATTTGGAGTTACCTGAGCCTTTCCTTTTGAATTTAAGGAATTTCTTAAACTGTCTAGTGAGCATGGCCATTTCATCGTTCTCACAATCACTAGACGTTTCATTATCATCACTTTCCTGTTGCATGTCCTTTTTGGAACTGGAGAAACTTTTGTTGGAAGCTTTTAGAGCAATAGAATTTCTTGGATTTTCTTCAGTTTCTTTCCTCTTTACATTTATTTCATAGGTCATTCAGGAACCAATTAGCTCATCTAATTTCATTTTTGAAAGATCCTTAAAATCCTCAATGACGGTGGCCTTAGTATTCCAAGAGGATGGAAGAGACCAAAGTATCTTCCTTACTAAGTCACTTTCCGAGTATTCTTTCTTAAGACCTTTCAACCCATTGATTATTAGCATGAACATTGCAAACATATCTGATATGGTTTCATCATTTTTCATTTTAAACATCTCATATTCAGATACTAGCATGCTTGCTTTGGTTTCCCTTACCTCAGACGTACCTTCATAGATGAGTTCGAACTTGTCCCACATTTCTTTCGCTGAAGAACACGTGGAAACTCTTGAATACTCCTTGAGATGCACAGTGTACTGCATCATGTTCAATGTGCTCCAATTGAGAGTTCCCTTAGCAATTTGGTCCTTTGTCCAAGTATCTTCATCCTCAGGTAGCACATATGCTCCTTTGTTGACGATCTTCCATAGCTCAAAGTTTTGAGCTCTCAGAAAAACCTGCATACGATTTTTCCAATACGGATAGTTAGTGCCATCAAAGAAAGGTGGCCTGGACACTGAATGTCCTTTAGCCATATACCCCTTGTTAGATTCCATGAGATCGAGAATCTCTTGATCGTAAGATGAAGCTTTAGAAGCAATAAATCGGAGAAATCTCTCTCTGATACCTATTGAAAGATGCACGAAATTATCTATTATGGTAATCTAGAGGGGGGGGTTGAATAGATTACTGTCAATTAAAACACTATGACCTTCTATTCAATGGAGACACAGACTTATCAATATCTCAAACAGAGTTGAATTAAATTCGAACCAAGATGTGTGTGTTTGTTGTGAATAAAATAGGAACAAGCTATCTAGCGTGTGTAGAACCAATGTGCCTACCAATCATCTACCGTGAAGATGTAGCAAACCACAGGACATGAAGATTTAAGGTGGTTCGGAGTATACAACTTGTGTATCCTATGTCCACCGTCCACACACACACGCAGAAAGACTGCTTATGAGCGAGTTCAATCACTACAACACACACACACACACCACGTTGTCTGATGCAAACAAGCAATCAAAATAATACCACACACACAGATCAAGCACAAGAGACGCTTGATCCACTACCACACACACAGAGTATGAAAAGTGGTAAGAGAGAAGAGTTCAGAGTTGAAGAATCAAATCCTGAGATAGAACTCTTCGAGGTGATCGTCCAAAAGAACTCCAAGCTTCGTTTAGATGTTGAACACTTGATGGAGAAGCTTGAATCGTGGATGAACCAGCTTCAACTCTGCTTGGAAGATTAATCTTCTTCGCTCTGGACGGAGGGTTGAAGCAGAGCAACAGGAAGAAGCTTTCTTTCTTGAGTTTTGCTTAGGGTTTTGGTATGGTGGCTTCTTGCTGCGAAAATACCTCCTTATGTTCTATATATAAGGGTGTCCAAGTTAGGAGAGACATGGTAAAAGGAAACACCCAAATACGGAACATATCCAAATCTTGGAATTGAAGTTTCTCTTCATTTGTCGATAGGTCATTGTTCATCTGTCGACAGGTACTGACAGATTTGCAATTTCTAGAGCACTGGTCTTCCGGGAAGTGTTTTCCTATGTGTAGCTGTCGACAGGCGATTTGTGGTTGTCGACATGCACACTTCAATTTGTGTTTTCTGAAAGGTATCTGTCTTCCCTATGTCTAGCTGTCGACAGGCACTTGCTTGATGTGTTTTTCTTTGAGCTTTTGCTTTTGATTTTGATGCTTGTCTTGCATGCATTCACACCTACATTAAAGAACATTATTAGAGAGATATAATGAATATGTAGATGATCAATTTGAAGTATGGTTTGATATGTTGCGTGACTTGTCAATGTCCTCATGTTACAACCACTCACACATCATCAATTTATATTGTTCATCATCAAAAATATGTAATCACAAATATCACACATGTTAACCTAACATGAGGAATGGCTTGAGTAGCTTGAAATGAGGGCCCTCTTTAGCTAGGAAGTCGAGTCTTTGGTGCGGCAGGGCTTCACCGTAGTGCTTGGGTTATTCTCAAGACAGTAGCCTCGTGGGTCTTTTTATAGGAGAAAAATATAGAAATCGCATCGGACACAAAGGACGCCTATCTCAGTGAATCGCGTCTGACAAAAGCGCCGCGTTTACTAAGATCGACTTGCTCCAATTAAGCCTTTCCAAACATCGATTATAGCAGGTTCCAGAATCACGTCGATTATAGCAGGTTCCAGATGATTCTTTCCAAATATTAATAAATGGAAATATTGAATCACGACGACCTGAGTGGCTGCGTATTTGAACAGAATCGATTTTCTGGAGAGAATCGATCTTCATATGATAGAAGGTCAGAAACACGACGGACTATGTGGACGCGATTCTAATTAGCAAGAAAATCTTTCCAAAAACAATTTTGGAATTTGGCATAATTCGAAAATGGAAACCATTAAACGCGATGACTCTGTTGGATGTGATTCAAAACGTGGTAAGCACCAGAAAAAGAAGTGTGATACACGTCAGTTTTACCCGCCGCAGATCAAACATCCTAAAAGGCGTCCACTGTGTTAGACGTGAATTACTTGTGCTTAACAAACCCCTTTAGACCCCTTAGAAAAATTCCTAAAATTCTAGAAAAATCCAAAAAAAAAGGAAAATCACTCAAGAGGTTAAGTGAAGAGAGCCACCTTGAGGCATTGTGGTATAACATGAAATTTACTCAACATGTTGTAAAAATGGTGTGTCTACAGCGGTGTAAGGTGTCGAGCTGCAGGGAGAAGGATGTCGTCGTCACCACTGGCAGCCACCTCCTCGCAAGTGGGAGTGCATCTAGACGCACCTCGGTAGCCCTCCCCAAGGGAATATAATAATAACTCCAAACCTGCATGCATGAATACATCGATTAGTTTGACTAACAAATTTGAATGCAGGAAATTGAGAAAGCCCAAAGCAAGATCATATACCTATAGAAAAGGGGCGAACCCGCCCACGGTGATCTCGCAACCCGTGCTGCTGGAGAGGTCAGCAAAGGTGTGCGCCAGGAAGGCCGCACCTCATGCATACCGTCCGACCCTCTCTAGGTCCTCGAGGATCTCTTAGAAGCAGCAGTGGATGTCGTCTCCCTTCGTCTCCAACAACATCTTCCCCAAAAATAGGACTAGGAACCTCCTCAGGTCCTTATCCACCCTCTCCACATCCTCAGGGTCCTGGCAGTACACTGCCCTCGCCAGACCCACCGCGCACTGCACAAACTCCTACAGTGACTCCTCCCCAGTCTGCCTTACTCCTCGAAGCTTGAGGCTCTCCAACAGCACCACTCGGTCGACCATCCTCCAGTCGTCGAGCTCATCCTCCCCCAGCGGCTTCATCCCCAGCAATTCCCAGGCATGCTCCATATAGTCACTATATGTGACCCCCGTCACCGCCTCTCCATCTACCCGGAGACCTGTGATCCATGCTACGTCCTCCAAGCTGGGCACCATGTGCCCTATGGCAGGAGGAATGCCCTACTCACTCGGTCCCATCTCTCCCGCAGCACCTGTACCAGGGGACTGTCCACGTAGAAGGGCTCGATCTCCAAGATCGGCCCAAACCCCATCCCCCGGACTCTCTCCCTCTGGAAATTCGAGAGCCTCTGGTACACCGCTATCACTAGCGGCTAGTGTATCCTGAGCCTCATGATCCCTTGCAAAAAAAACCAAAACACAAGTCAGCACAAGTCTAAATACATTTGAAATAACTAAAGCAGGGCAAAACAACCCAAAATAGGCCCAATTTCCCTTTCTCGTGTAGCCCTTTCTGAATCGCGACCAACTCAGTGGTCGCGTTTCTATGTGAATCACAACCGCTGAATGGGTCACGTTTAATGTTGAAACGCGACGGCAGAAGCCGTCATGATTCAACTCCTTGAACCACGACGACTGGTGTCGTCACGATTCACCCTTCCTCCACCTCCGGCCCGACGACCTTCCTCCTCCTCTCTCCATTCACAAACCACAAGCTTAGGGGTTAGGATACCTAGTGTGTCACCTCGAGGGGGAACCTCGTGCCCTCACCGGAGCCACCCTCCCGGTGCCTCCTCCTCCTCCTCCTCTGGCGCCACCTCCTCTGCCGTCGTCGGGACTTCCTCATCCATCACTGTGCCCACAGCCAGCAGTTCCTCCACCATCACCCGGGCAGCCGTCCCCGGCGTTTCCACCATCTCTTCCTCCATTTTCTCCATCTTCGGCGTTGCTTCTTCTTCCCCCACCACACCTTCGCTTCGCCGGCACTTAGAGGCGGCGAGCTTCTTCATCGTCGGAGTAGAGAGAGTTGCTAGAGAGAGAGAGAGAGAGAGTAGAGAGTTGAGGGAGAAGATGAGAGAAGGAGAAGAGAGATCGGAAGAATGGGAGAGCTCAGAGATGAGAGTGGCGAAAGGAGAGAAGGGAGGGGTCCTCGGGTGTTTTGTAGTTTCCGAGACCATTTAGGAATGCGACGGACATAGTCGTCGCAGTTTTGAACCAGTTATTTTAAATGTGACGGAGGCCATCGTCGTGATTCAGAAGACCATCATTTCCCGGCGCTGAGTTTAAGGCATGCGATTTTCGAATTTGAAGTACAATTGAAACGTGACGGGGCAGATGGTCATGATTTAGGCTTAAGCGCGACAGCCGAAGTGGTCGCGGATAATGATGTTAAACGCAACGCCTATGTCCATCGCGATTCAAGAAGCCCACCTGAGGACCAAATTTTGAGGGAAAATCTAAGTATATTGGATGATACAATCATGAAAGACAATGCAATTTGGCCGTGTAAAGGACGCAATTCAATTCTCATTGATGATTTAATTTTGGCGTTTACAAATGGCCACCTTGGGCCATATTTTTATGAGAGCTTTTACATAAGCCATCCACTCTTCCTCCACCTCCTCCACATGTAGGACCAGCCACCTGAAAGAGCAGACCTTCCACAGCACTTTGATGGTGTCCGCCTCTTCTCCGTCCTTACTGGTACCGATCTCCCATCTCTTGATCGGCAGTAGATAAGACGGACCCTCGAAGTTGTGTCGTGGAAGACCAAGTTGAGACAGGCAGCGGTGTGGGTTATAGAGCATGAACTCGATCACCCCAATCAGTCGCAACTCCACACTGGGTGCTAGCCGCATCCGTAGGTCTTTAGCTTGAAGTGGCGCCGGAGTACAAGTGAACGCATTCCTAGGCATGCTTCAGAGTTGATCATGTCAATCTGACCGTGTTTTGAGTTGTGGCACGCGGTTGGCCGCGCGCCTTTCTAAGCCCACCAAGCCGTCCATATGACGGAGCAGACTCTTGGAAAAGATGCGGGAGGAGCTGGTAGCTTCATTATTCACATCAAACTTAAAGTGCAGGTTAGTCCAACAAGTGAATAATAACATGGAGCCGTAGGGAGGCCTACCCAAGCTCGCCGCCGTGAGCCCGCTGTAGAGGATGGCTAGCACCGCCGGTCCCAACCTCTCTCCTTCCCATATGCCACATACCACACTGAGTTGCTCTTCTTCAAGCATGTTGTCCATGGATGGAAAGAGGAGCGCATCCGCCAGGCATATGGTGAATCCCTTCAATACTTTCTCCAGTCTCTCATCGTCTTCCGCTCTTGGTATCTACTTCATGGTCCAAGCCGCCAGTTTTTGCAAATTCACACCTTTTCCAGCTTGGATGTCACGGGCCGCTCTTTCACCGATGAAACTCTCGAGCACCTCTTTGCTTGAAATGCTCCTTGGCATGATCACCATATCATCTTCGTCACCTCTTCTCATCCACTTCTAGCCTAGCAATAGTTTAACTTCTTCCAATAAAATAATGGCTTCGAAGGTTTTGAAGAGGTAGGTGTGGGTTTGAGGATGCCAGAGTTCTACAAGTGCACCCATGGCCGCCTAATCAAGATGGATTTCATGGTATCTTTTGGCATGGACGGCGAGATTCTGGATTCCCCACCTAGAGAGGATGGCTTTCATGTCCAGGCTTATGAAGGAG